>OU618544.1:22081513-22681513 GCA_914829495.1 Eilema sororculum | reverse complement strand
CACGTTTTATGAATTTCATTGAGTAAAATGTGAGAAAATATGTTAGCTGGCATTGATCACGGTTTCCATCATTGGTGAAATCAGCTATATTGGTGTAATCAAGCTTTAGGCGTGAATCAAAAAAAGGTATAAGGCCTAAGCCGAAAAAAAGGTCTGGAAGTCTGGAATGAATAAGGCCCGAAGCGATTTTGCTTTCATTATGCTTTTTCTTTTATGCCTTTGCTATACAATTCACGCCTTACGATTAAATAAAGGATGTAGACCAAATTGGAAAAAATTTTTTAGGCATATTCTCTACAAAATTGATTGACTGATTTAAAACAGGAAGTGGTCCTCAGTGGGTTTACAATGATGGGGATAATAACGGGCCACTGTTCCCTCAACAAGCACCTACATACCATCGGTGTCACGGATAACCCCCTCTGCAGGGGTGTTTCAGCGCCGAGGAAACGGCCGCCCTCATAATTCTGGAATGCGAGGCAGTGGCCACCCAACGATCCCAAATCATCGGCACAATGAGGTCGCTCTGCGAAGCCTGTGAAGCCCCCAGTAAGCTTCTGCGTTTCTGGGCGGGGCAAGGCTGGCTGCTCTAGCCAGTACTCTCTACGAACAATGGCCCAAGAGAGAAGCTAAGTGCGGATAAAAGAGTCCCCTATGCTATCCTATCCTCAGTGGGTAGAAATGTCACTCTCTGTCAGAAAGCTAAGCTAAATGTAAGTGTTATATTGGAAATCGGCGTTTACAAGTGAACATTGATCTGTTGTATTATACTGAATTGAGTTTGAGTATTCGACCATAAGTCACGAGTCTAACGAACCATAAAACTCGTAAGAGCCGCTTATAATCAAGGAAATATCGCCTCTCAGACCAAGGCCATTCGAGTGGACTTTCGAAGTATATTTACCACGGCATAATATTGTTTTCCGTACATTCAACTCTCTGACATAAACTGAGGGGAAATTGTAGATAATATAATTACGCATAATCTTGAAGGGTAGGCAGAGGTGTTGTGAACACTTTACGAACGATTTTGACGAGGTCAAGAACTTCATAATGACGACATATTTTGAAATAATTATACAAAAATGCACTAAATAGTAAGTAGGTACTAAAATTACGGAATTAGTAGGTACAATTAACAGTTTTTGCATTTACGCAACGCATAAAAATGTATTTTAGAATGTTTGGTAATAATTGTGTTGAAACTATGTAACTTAGTTGGTAGAGCATTAATTAGTTAAATGGTTTAAAATACGCCTGTCAATAAATATGCTCTAGTTAAAAGACAAACAAGTGCAAAATTATGAACGTTCAAATGTGAACACTATACTGATTGCATAGAAGACAAAATGTGCAGTGCAAAATTTTGCAAATAGCATGTTTGACTTCTAGATCTAGCTAGACTGAAATTCTGAAATATCCAATCATCATCATCAGGGAGGTCCACATGATTCTGTGGGCAGGTCCTTGTTCCAATTAGCGCAACATGTAATTAAAAATTTACAATCGAAATGATTTCACTCTAGTCATCTAGTCTAGCCAGTCAGAACTGTATAAAATAAAATTCTCATGTAAAAATACAGTTTTTTTATGCTATAAAATTAAAAGGGCAACATATAAACCGCGCTGTAATACCCACGAGACGTTGATTAAAAACATTACGAGGGTTGAAATCAGGCCAAATATTGTCGTACACGCCAAACCCGAGTTCATTATACACGATATCATTATTACGTAAAGGCATATTATACACAAACACAGCTATGCCAATGACCTTTGACTTTCTGCCTGATGGTAAAATCTGACTTATTATACCACTAAGACCTGGAACTCCCTGCCAGCTCACTTGTTTCCTTCTTCCTACAGTCCCGGGTCCTTTAAGCGGGGCATGAAAAGGCATCTAATGAGGCCGTCAAGCTGAGTGCCACCATTGTTAACATGGTACATGTTTACGATGGTGACCCTCTTTCCGAGACTTTGCCTTTAGCTTAACATCAGGCGAGGTGACCTGTATAAAAAAAGAGGATTATACCCATTTAGTAGTAGTTTCCTAGGTCCGTTCCTACGTTTAGAGATTTAGCCGAGAAAAGGTTTCGCTGGCTTTATCTTTCTAGGTTTGATTTATCCTCTTTCCCTCTGATGTTAAAGGTTCTTTAAAATGAGAGAATATATACACTCACGTATTTCATCCCTACGTGGTAGGTAGAAACTAAAAACCACCAGTTATTCCTGTCTTTACACATTTCTCTCACTGGAATAAAAATTGTTACAGTAACCCAAAATATTGGAATGCTTCTGACCAATCTTTTCTTTCTACGCCATATTATATTTTACTAGCTTTTGCCCGCGGCTCCGCCCGCGTGGATGTCGGTTATCGCGACCAAACATAGCCTATGTCCTTTCTCAAGGTCTAACCTATCCCTATACCAAATTTCATCAAAATCGGTTCAGTGGTTTAGGCGTGAAAGCGTAACATACAGACAGACAGACAGAGTTACTTTCGCATTTATAATATTAAGTATGGATACTTGGTGTATCATTCGTTCATTACTCATATACCTATTCTACGCGTTCAAAGCACCCCAGTATCCCATTTTATATTCTAATATACACACCATTCTCGTATATCTTGAATACATCTTTATATAAATCGAGCTATAATAATATATCTTGGATCTAAAATACGCGCAGTACACGTTTCTTGGATGTATTTTGAAGAAAGCATAATGTTCTATGGCGGTGGACGAGTTCAAATTGACCAAGCATAGATTATTACAAAACAATCCACGCGCGGTAGGGCCTTTTATATCTTGAAAGTTAGGTCCCAGATATATGGTTCGAGCAACCATCAACTTGACTTCCACAACACTACCTATATCAAACGCACATACAACTATCTGCATATTATTAAAACACACATATATCTGCGGTAGCCTAGTGGTATGGGTAATGGACTGCTGAGACGAGGTCTCGGGTTCGATCCCAAGTTTTCCATGGCACACACCAATGACTTTTCGATGCTTTTAGAAGTTATGTGTGTATTTATCGCAGGTATATAATGCCCGGTTAGTGGCAATAGGCTCGCCACCTATTACATTGGGACCTAAACATAAACTGGCGAAATGTGGGTGCTAGTACCTCTGCCTACCCCTTCGGGGAATACAGGCGTGAGTTTATGTTATGTTATTAAAAAACAACATGCAAAAATCGAGGTTACCGAGTCGAAATATTTCCCGTGAAATCGCGAAAATGCCCACTGAACCGAACCTCCCCCAACTCAATCCAGTTGAATACAAAACCAATATATTTTTTCCGCAACCGCTATCAGCCATCCCGCAGATAATTGTCCGTAAGTATTGTAATCAAGTCCCCTCATCGAATTGCAAGGAGTGGGAATCCTGAAGATGCTAACGGTTCAATAACCTCACAGCTTCAAAAGTTATATAAATAAACACCCTATTTGTATTACGTTAAGAGTGAGATTAACATGATGTCTGTAGGTTGAATTCTTGTTGCGGTTTATTTTTTTAAATTAATTAATAGGGATGCTTAGTTTTGGGAGATAATTTTAGGGAGTAAGGTTACGGCTTGTTAAAGATGTCTGAAGTTATTGTAAAATTAATAGGAAAGGGTAAGGTACTCACTTAGCGAAAGTTCGACTGAGTTTATGAACATTGCGGCAAGGAGCTTCTTATTAGGAAGTGTCCAGTGACCACGAGTTTCCGGTTCGCGCAAAATTATATTTTTGAATCACTTACCTGTAACAAAAGAAAATGTATTATAATTTTGATGGATATATTAACAAAACAAATAAAAGATACACTGACGTTAACAAGCATATTATGTATCTTTTTTTTTACTTTTGCATTTTTGTTCTATACTCCATTTGTTTAGGTACTTAAAAAAAGGTAAACAAATCGTAAAAAGGGTTCTTCTATAGGGTCATTTCTCGTTCCGAAATAAAAAGAAACCAAAATAAAATCATTTTAGAACTTAAAATCCATTTCTATCGTATATTTTTCTATATTGAACTACTTTGTTTAATATTAAGTTGCATTTATTATTTCCTAAGCTGAAAAACTATAATAACTATATTATTAAGAATGATTTTAAAAACTATTGCACCGTGCCTACCATAAAGAAACTAAAAAGACAGATATTCAAAACAGTTTTTTCCAGATCGCGCCATACGTGCGTGACTGTCAAAGTCAATTCGCAGTTTGTAGTTTGTATTTATTGTTATTATTCGGTACCTTAAAGAGCTGGCAAAGAAGTGGAGAAGATGTCATCCCTAGATAAGATAATAGACGAAACCTATAATCGCTTTGTAATTAATTAGTGTTGGTGATAGTTCTTCGGACTCAGACTAAAATTTTATTTAGTGATTGAATTTGAAATCACTTTAATTGTGATTATAATTTTGTGAATGTGTTGAACGTGTGAGTTTAATATTATAGATTTTAAAATTATTTTGTAAGGTAAATGTAGTCTTTATGTTGCCCATAATCATGCACAAAAATACTATATTGTCATTGACGGTTGACTATCTCTGAAATCCACCATTTTTCTTGTTTACCTTTTTTTAAGTACCTAAACAAATAGAGGATAGATGTCTAGTCGGTTTAATTTTTATGTAAAAAAAAACAATGATTAATGACAAGTTTTTTTAGTTAAACTAAAACTAACGTATAACGTAATAACCTAAAAAAATTACAAGACTTATAACCTTGTAAATATTTTGAAAGGTTAAAAAGTACAGGTGTCGATATGTTTTGTTAAAAATAAATTATTAATAGAGGAATAAGCAAGCTCAAGTGGCAATAGGCTGGCCACATCTGTCGAAGAACCGATGGCCGTTGGAGCAGACGAGTCCTAGAGTGGAGACCGCGAGAAAGCAAACGCAAGGTAGGACGGACACCCCCTAGCCAAATGGACTGACGACCTGAAAAAGGTGGCTGGGATAGACTGGATGCGGATGGCGGAGAATCGGATGAAATGGCGCACATTGGGAGAGGCCTATGTCCAGCAGTGGACTGCGGTGGGCTAATTGATTGATTGAGAGGCATATGTATATTGTCATTCCGGTAATTGTAATATGCATCACTTCCACATCTGCACGGGCACTGTTTCACACTCGGCATCGATGACGGTTCGGCGTCCGTGTGTCACTGCCCAATCGGTGTCCAGTTGAAAACCAGCGCCAGGTTTCTACCTGGCACATGCTGAACTGGGCACCCATTTGGTGTATTGGTGTGTCAAAACTTTAAATGTTTTTAGTATTGTTTTGTTGTATAACTTTTGGCATTACTTATTGATATATGTTATTACTCCGAGTAATTGTTTGACCACCTTGCACTAAATAAATGTTTCTTTCTTTCTATGTATAAAAGCTTTCTATGTTCAATATCTGTCTGGTAAGGTTATCTGTCATTCTGTTAGACTTAGGTGCTCAAAGGTTTGTAGATTTAAGCTTTCCAAACATGGACTTCTACAACCCACTGTACATATCTACATACTAAATTACTAAACAGTTTTGGTTAAATTCCTATAGTTTAATGGGTAAACCCATTTAAACTTTACCTTTATCTATTCCATTAATCATACAGTTGGAGCATGAACGACTGTAGTCAGGGTATTGGGGACACGCAAGGAAACTCCAACCAAGACGACATGATTAAGTGGAGATTCTATCTCTTCTGCTATTTGAAAAGGCGACGATGCGTCTAATTATCAATATATTTATTTGTTTGTCGAGTATGATGCTATAAAAAGTACGAAATGACCGATAGGGGTGGCCTCTAACTGAAGAATTGAATGAGACTGAAAAACTTAAGTTATTGGCCAAATATGGGTGTCTACAAATCGAAGATATACCGGTGTTCACCGGTTCGGTGAATCATTCCTATGTCGCACGATTAAGACCAGGAACTCTCTCCCAGCTCACGTGTTTCCTCCTTCCTAAAGTCACGGGTCCTTTAGGCGAGGCATGAAAAGGCATCTGATGAGGCCATCAAGTTAAGTGCCAATTGTTAACATGGTACATGTTTACGATGGTGACCCTCTTTCCGAGACTTTGCCTTTAGCTTACCATCAGGCAAGGTGAAGTAGAATACGAAATTAGTAGCCAAAATTGTAGCAGCTAAAATCAGCAGTCAAGATAGGTAACAAAATTATAGCAGCCAAACACATATTCCCATTACAAGAAGGTCTCAGACAATTTACAGAAGTTTCACCATCATCATTGTCATATTGCTGCTACTTGTATCGATTTTGGCTGAAAATTTCAGCCTCATTGATTACGAAGGTACCTAGATACATGAAATGGGTGTGGCCTATAAATACTTATAGAATTTGAACATTGTTTTTTAAACCTTCCTAAGGATATTTTTACAAAATTTAAAAAAAGAAATAAATAGGTAAATACTTTATTACGATGCGAAGCACAGCCTACATTACCAACAGTATTTACATTTTTATCACTAGAAAAGGAAACTAGGTACCTATGTAATAAGTACTATGTCTGTAGTTAGTAATGTAAGAGCAAGGTGTAGTGTTACAAAATAGCTACTGAACAAAATCCTTTACCCGTACCCTTATTAAGGGAGCTACAGATTTTTTTTTATATAGGACACGTCAATTTGACTTCACCTCGCCTGATGTTAAGCTAAAGGCAAAGTCTCGGAAAGAGGGTCACCATCGTAAACATGTACCATGTTAACAGTGGTGGCACTCAGCTTGACGGCCTCATTAGATGCCTTTTCACGCCCCGCTTATAGGACCCAGGACTGCAGGAAGAAGGAAACACTTGAGCTGGCAGGGAGTTCCAGGTCTTAATGGTGCGGCATAGGAATGAGTCACTGAAACGCTTGGTTCTAGCTGGTATACTCTATAAAACATTTTCACATATCAGTAATCAAAAGTCACAGTCGTAAACACAACAATACAATAAAATTGACCATAAAATCTTTTGCAAATAGAAACCAATCTTAGCTAAATCGTACTCCCAAAATGGCAGTATCTCGTTCCAACTGAACTTGAAGTGGCAATAAAAGGATATTATTCATCAGTCTAACCATCTGGCGGTTGATGGCGAGATATAAATAGACACACCGAATTGAGACATCGGACAATTTACTTTATTGCGGCCATCTTGGAAAGATTCTCCATTCAATTACCTACAACTATTTAGGTATTGTGCAAATGTTTTTGTATGCAAGAATAGGTGTATTTGCTTTGGGTTTTTCTCTGTTCTACTACATGGATAATAGGTATTGTCTTTACAGGAAAAATGTATAATAGGTTACTTGTATTATTCCTTTGAATGTAGGTAAGTATACATATATCTTGGATCTAAAATATGCTCAAAATGCGCTTTACATGCGTACATGTAACTTGGTTATCTTTTTATTTTTTTATACAGGACACGTCAATTTGACTTCACCTCGCCTGATGTTAAGCTAAAGGCAAAGTCTCGGAAAGAGGGTCGCCATCGTAAACATTAACCATGTTAACAGTGGCGGCACTCAGCTTGACGGCCTCATTAGATGCCTTTTCACGCCCCGCTTAAAGGACCCGGGACTGTAGGAAGAAGGAAACACGTGAGCTGGCAGGGAATTCCAGGTCTTAGTGGTACGGCATAGGAATGAATCACTGAAACGCTTGGTTCTAGCAGGTATACTCTGCACCGTAAATGGATGGCATCTTAGCCCTGCACGTGTCGTCCTGTGAAGGAAAGGGGAGGGTGGGACTAATTGGAAGAGCTCGTCAGAACATTCACCATGGTAGAGACGGTAGAAAACTGCCAAAGACGCAACATCTCTACGCATTTGCAAAGGCTCGAGGGTGTTCGTGACCTCAGGATCCCCAATAATGCGGACCGCACGTCGCTGCAACCTGTCGAGAGCATCTAATAAGTACTTTGCGGAGCCGTCCCAGAGATGTGAGCAGTATTCCACGCAGGAACGAATTTGGGTCTTGTATGACACCGCTGACACCGCTGCTCCGGCGTGAAAAAACTTCTCACTCTGTTCAGGACTCCGAGTTTACGCGAGGCTGATTTGATGATACTCTCGATATAGTTTTTGTTATTCGGTTTGCAGCGAACATCCATACCGAGGATAGTGAGTTGATCCTGCAGTGGCAGTGGTGTGCTCTGAAGAGTGGGAAGGGGAAGGAAAGGAGATACCTTTGCTGTAAACGCACATGCCTGGGTCTTCTTGGCATTGAACTCGACCAGGTTCCTAGCGCCCCATTGAGAAATGTGGTCCAGGATCCGGTCCAGCTCAGTGACAAGAAGCTGCCTTTTTTCCGCGATATCAGACTGCTTGGCCGCAGGATGTGCGTAATAACTCCCGTGTAAGGTACTGTCGTCTGCATAGCAGTGAATGTTTCCGTTACAGAGCATGTCATTGATATGTAGAAGAAAGAGAGTGGGAGATAAGACGGAACCCTGCGGCACGCCAGCATTTACCTGCAAGAACTCCGAAGCTCGTCCATCACAAAGGACGCGAATACGGCGCCCCTGCAGGAAGCTTGCAACCCAGTCACACAGTCTAGGAGGCAGGCCAAAGGCTGGTAGCTTGGAAAGAAGCGATTTGTGCCATACCCTATCGAAAGCTTTGGCGATGTCAAGACTAATTGCCAGTGACTCACCGTGCTTCTCCATAGCCTCACCCCAAAGGTGGGTCATGTACGCCAGAAGATCACCCGTTGACCGTTTCGGTCTGAAACCGTATTGCCGGTCACTAAGCAAGGAGTGATCCTCTAGGTGGCGCATGAGCTGTGTGTTAATTATGTGCTCGAACACCTTGCACAGCACTGAGGTGACGGCTATGGGTCGATAGTTGGCTGGGTCCGAGCGATCCCCCTTCTTGGGGACCGGCTGGACATTCGCCTCCTTCCAAGCCGAAGGCAAAGGTAAAGATAACGGGTACATCTTTTGTCTGTCGTTATCGACGTTGTCTGTGCACGGTTATCTTTTGAGGATAGCATGGGGTGCTACGGGCAGCGGATGAGCTCAAATTCACCAAGCATAGATTATTAGAAAATAATCGGCGCACGCTGCAGTATCGTTTTTCTCGTGATTTAAGTCCAAGATATGTGCCCTGAGGCATGCTAGACTCTTTTTACCATAAAATTTAGGTCACAGTTCAGAACCTCCGTTCTGCTGTTGTCCACAGATACTGTAAAAATGTCATTTAATTTGAGACTACTGTTATAGCGTTAAAATTAAATGACATTCTTGTAGTGTGAAAGAACAAATGTAAAAAATTCCATTTCATTTGGGATTTTATTGCTATACAGGGTGTACATATGAAACGGGCCAGCAAAGGCCTCAGTAGGTACCTCAACTTTTATAGTTACAGCAAAACGTTAAGATATTGTATTCACAGTTTTTTTTCATTACATATATATATGTAATGAAAAAAAAACGGTCTTATATACTCGTATAGTCTTTTTTACCCCCACATGATATAGGATAGATTAGCACCATTTTTTAGGATTCCCATATTTTTTTCTTGCTGACTGTAGGATTTTGCTAAAATCTGCGTAGGTATGTACTTCAGAGTATTTTAATAAGTTAGGACTAGATTCCTAAGACCGTTTTGCTGCGACTATAACATAGGTACTGCGCCGTTACAAAGGTACACCTATAAAAAAGTCTATTCTATAGCCAAGCCAAGCAGTCTGATATCGCGGAAAAAAGGCAGCTTCTTGTCACTGAGCTGGACCGGATCCTGGACCACATTTCTCAATGGGGTGCTAGGAACCTGGTCGAGTTCAATGCCAAGAAGACCCAGGCATGTGCGTTTACAGCTAAGGTATCTCCTTTCCTTCCCCTTCCCACTCTTCAGAGCACACCACTGCCACTGCAGGATCACCTCACTATCCTCGGTATGGATGTTCGCTGCAAACTGAATAACAAAAACTATATCGAGAGTATCATCAAATCAGCCTCGCGTAAACTCGGAGTCCTGAACAGAGTGAGACGTTTCCGAGTGAGACTCCGCAAAGTACTTATTAGATGCTCTCGACAGGTTGCAGCGACGTGCGGTCCGCATTATTGGGGATCCTGAGGTCACGAACACCCTCGAGCCTTTGCAGATGCGTAGAGATGTTGCGTCTTTGGCAGTTTTCTACCGTCTCTACCATGGTGAATGTTCTGACGAGCTCTTCCAATTAGTCCCACCCTCCCCTTTCCTTCACAGGACGACACGTGCAGGGCTAAGATGTCATCCATTTACGGTGCAGAGTATACCTGCTAGAACCAAGCGTTTCAGTGATTCATTCCTATGCCGCACCACTAAGACCTGGAATTCCCTGCCAGCTCACGTGTTTCCTTCTTCCTACAGTCCCGGGTCCTTTAAGCGGGGCGTGAAAAGGCATCTAATGAGGCCGTCAAGCTGAGTGCCACCACTGTTAACATGGTAAATGTTTACGATGGTGACCCTCTTTCCGAGACTTTGCCTTTAGCTTAACATCAGGCGAGGTGAAGTCAAATTGACGTGTCCTATATAAAAAAAAAAAAAAAAGCATTTTCTGCATTGTCAGTGGTAAGAAATTAGTTGACAATTACCAAAATTGGAGCCAAGGGTGTGCTGTGAAGGGGAGAGGGTGCGAGAAGAATGCAGTGAATATTTGATGAGTAATCGTACCCAACGCGTATGTAGATGTGACAGCGAAATGCACTTCCAATAAGTGGAATCAACCAAGCTGATTTATTGCACTTACTCACTTGGCAAATTTTGATAGATATATTGGGAATAGATAAATTTTGTAAATAAAATACAATAAAATACACGTAGGAAAATAAGAACTTCTTCTTCCCAATATCTGGCGTCGGTTCTCCTTGTCTGCCTCTTCCATTTTTCTCCATCTTTTACTGTTTCGGCGTGTATGTCGGACTCTTTCAGGTCTCTCTGTACCGTCATCGTCAACCAAGTGGCCTTCCGCGGCGTTGCGTCGTCGTGGGTAAGTTGGGCTACTCGTACCATATGGTCCTCAGGGCGGCGAAGCAAGTGTCCATACCATCGTAGGCGTAAGAGGTAGGAACATAAGAAGTTTTTGGCTTACTTTTTTTTAAAGAAGACGTCACTATGACTTCACCTCGGCTCGTAAATTGACGGCAAAGTCTCAGGAAAGAGAGTTATCATTATAGACACCAACATAACACAAAATGGGATCAGTTATTTTCTTTTAGGGTTGTTCTCTGTTAAAAAACCCATCATATCATTATTTTGTATGACGTTTTTAGCCATATCCATACAATCCATACTAATATTGTAAATGCGAAAGTAACTCTGTCTGTCTGTATGTTACGCTTTCACGCCTAAACCACTGAACCGATTTTGATGAAATTTGGTATAGGGGTAGATTAGACCATGCGAAAGGACATAGGCTATGTTTGGTCGCAATAACCGAAATCCACGCGGGCGAAGCCGCGGGCAAAAGCTAGTAGGTAATATATGATAATTTAGGGTCACTAGTTTCCGTACTATAAACTTGTAATATAACTTCAAAATTCCTTACGAAAATCAACGAAGGAAACTCGAGTTGGCTTCGCATTTTGTTGTTTGTTTGTAATTTACGCTCTAGATAGAACATTTCCTTGAGTTAAATAGTTTAGCGAAGTTATCGAACAACAATCCCCGAGCACCGCAAAAACTTGTAATTGTTAAAATCTCATCCCCATCTTGTGGTTAAAATAAAATTAAAATACAAATAAGCACATACTGTATTTCATTTTCCTCAATATTTCTCGCAAGTATAGTATGATTTTTAATTCGAGTCAGTAAAATGACATTTCCAGTGTTGCAGGTTTTTTGTCTCAAATAAATAGTGATGTGGTTGAATCGAGTTTTGCAATTAAAAGTTAGTCAAGATTATATTTTTTTTATAAAGTCACATCATTTTGACTTCACCTCACCTGATAGTAAGCTAAAGGCAAAGTCTCGGAAAGAGAGTCACCATCGTAAACATGTGCCATCATCATAAACCTCCAAGATGAAAGCAGCAGTAGTGAAACAAGTGACACTACTAAACAAGTGGCACACTACTGAAGAAAACTCGCCCCAAGGCTCAGATGAAGACGTTTCTGGCGTTAAATATTTGGATGAAAGTCTTTAAGATTAGATTAGACTGATATTGGTGCTAATTCTGTTTGTTTAAACTAACTAAAATACAATAAAAATCTGTTAAATTTATTATCCACCCAGATTGCATAGTCTTTTCGTAGAAAAAGATTATTATAGTGTGTGGTCAATTCCGGTCAGCACAGACAGATTTTGTCCGGATAGTATCTACATGGCCGTGAGGCAAACGAATATTCAATCAGTCGGCCGGCCGAAAATGCAAGCAATTTTCGACTTTATTGACATCACATAAAACAGAGTATTTTTTCGTATGTTCGTGATCTGCCGCATCTATTTATGCGAAATGATATGTAATTAAGAAAATGTTGTTAAGGTCGAAAATCGTTTTTCTGTTCTGAGTAGTCCTTGTAGTCGGTTCAAGTCCCACAGAACATGCCTGCCTAACGATTTTGCTATCGAAACTGTGTCTAAAATCATTTTTAAGGAAACGACTATACAATCTGGGTGTATAATACCATTTTAGAGATTTTCAGCGTATTTTAGTAAGTTTTGACACCACAGAATTGGCATTATTATCAATTTAATTAAATGGATTTACGAGTACATAACACTCACTTCAATAGTTTTATTCCTTTTTTAAAAAAATCCTAGGTATTTTATTATTAGGCACTTACTTATGCACGTTAAAATTTTCTGCTGTTCTGTTCTTCAGCTTCTTCAGCTCAGGCATTAATAATACATACATACATATAATCACGCCTTTATGCCTGGAAGGTTAGGTTCCTGAGGAGGGCCAGACCGTAAGGGATGGCCCTGGGTCAACCGGGGTGCGAGAGATATGTCGATGACAACCTCACCTCCACTCCACGACCCTCAGTCGGCGTGCGGTTTTAGTCGGTTCGAGTCCGACATAACCTCCCCTTCCGGCTCCGGCAGGGGAAGGTATCCGAGGGGATTTCCACACGAAAAAAAGGAGTGTTAGGTTATTACAATAATAATATGAAGGGTTTAAATACCATGATGACGCAACTACGGTTCATGTATGGATTGGTGGTTATAAAAAATAACCACGAAGGCTCCGCTTAGCCTTCTAACCTATAACTATCGATGTCGAGGCGCGCATTGTTCTCTCATATTTATCATAATACCTAATTTATCACTTGGTCCTTAACATTACATCGCATCGACAGCCTCCGTGGCGTGGCAGTAGTGAATGCGACTGCTACGCAGGAGGCGCGGGTTCGATACCCGTTCAGTTTCAATATTTATATGTATGAATATGGCTATTTGGTTTGGTCTGAGTGTTTCTATGTATAATATATGCATTATTTACGAAATAAATATCCAAGTATGTTTATCCGCATTCTAGATTCCATAACAAAAGCTAGTTATGCTATAAGCTAGTTAACATGGGTCTAGATAGCGTTGTGTAGAATCTTGCGTTGTGGAATGTTATTAATATTATCCTCTTTATTCATTTCAATAAAACTTAAAAATTATATTTTTATATACATATAAAAAACATCTATTTAAAAATATAAAAAATAGTACCCCACCTACATCGGGTACAGGGACCAAGCTACCGGTGGTTAGGGCTCCATGGAGAGGAACCGAACTTTATTAGTATTATTATTACATACCACCTTTTGAAACGTTTATTTCCAGCTTTTATAATAAGATGGTAAGATCCATATTTCTCCAATAATATTGTTTAATACATACCTATTACATATTTACAATAAAAAATGCTTTCATACCTACCTAGTATACCTACCTAGTATGACTAAAATGTCATAGTCTATTGATTGTCGAACATCACTATTGTAGCGGGTCACCCTTTTTTGTATCAGTGACAGTTGCACTTGTCATTTTACTGACTCGAATTAAAAATCAGACTATAGATGTTATGACGTAGGCATCCGCTAAGAAAGGATTTTTGGAAATTCTGCTACTAAAGAGGTAAAATAAGGTATGGAAGTTTGTATGAAAGTCCGTCATTTTCAGAGCTAGATGCACTAAATTTCATAACCCTGTGTCTTTTAAGAAAATACTACTAAGAGGGTAAAATAGGTGATAAACTTTTGTGAGGAAAGTTTGTCATTTCAAAATTAGAAGCATGATACTTCGTACACCAACGTCTTTTGAGAAATGTTTTGTCGCGATAGCCGACATCCACGCAGGCGAAGCCGCGAGCAAAAGCTAGTCTTTCCATATAACTCCAACCTACTTTAATCCGAGTTCAAAAGAATCATAATATGAAGTATTATACAGCCTTTTTACGAGTACCACGGAAAGCTTGCCTGTTCTAATACACGAGGCTTACAAACCCGACTGGGGTATTAAAACTGAAATTGTAAAAGCAAATTACGGTTGGACTTAAAACGCAAGTACTGCCGCAGTTTAATGTTTTAAAAACTCGTGAATATATTTCCCTGAAGGGGTAGAGCAGTGTTAATACCTAGGTAGCGTTTTGTTAGAAATATTTTTCTGTCTCGCGTAATAGGGGCTAGGAATTGCCGTAAATAAGGTAAGTACTCAATTGTAGTAATAGTAGTAATATACGAAATGTTTAAAAAATAAAAAAAACCCGACTGCCACTGATAAGATCGAAATAAGTTTGATAGCAGGCGGTACCCATTTGCCAATCATAAACTGAAAGAAAATGAATGGTTACACATAAATAGGTAATTAAATTCAAATACATCAGGAAAAATTAAGTACTCAGGTGGAGCTTGAACCCACGGCCTTTCCCTTACACCTGACTCAATTCATTCAAACAGGTATTTTTTTATGGAATAGGGAGGCAAACTAGCAGACGGAATGCCTGATGGTAAACGATCATCGCCGCCCATGGACAACCGCAACACCAGAGGAGTCACATTAGCGTTGCCTTCCTTTCAAAAGAGAGTACGTTCTTTTCTTGAAGGTTTGATGGTCGTATTGGTTCGGAAATACCGCTGGCGACAGTTCATTCCACAGTTTAGAACAGTAAATAGATCAAGATGAAGAAATAAAAGCCATTAAATGAAACTCTCAGGACAACGAACAGTCTGGAATTTGAAGTAAAATTCCCTCCAAGCCAAAATATAACCGCACAGAATAACCACAAAACTTGTATCTACTTCGTGAACAGATTACTAAGTGTACATAACCACAAATCCTCTGGGAATTGATAATAGGCAGAAACGCGGCGAAACTTGGACTATCTTGGAGATTTTGTCTTTATTCTTCTGTATGTGGTAAACAGAGATGGAAGAACACGTTGATTATCACCAAATGAATACTAGTTATATCCAGATATGGCGAGGCCGGTACGACACGAATCCAGCTGGCAGTAGAGTAATAAACATTCTGATATGATGAATAAAATTTTGAAGCAATTAGTGTGGTCAATCTTTAAACTTAATGCCCATATTCTGGAAAGACACTCAACCTGAATTGCGATTTATCTGAGGGCAGATTGTATTGACAGATTTATAGTTAGTCAATATTGCTTATACAATCTGTCCTCAAGTAAATCACGATTCAGGCTGAGTGTCATTCTAGATTAAGGCCCTAAAATGTGAACCTGGGCTGAATTTGAACACGTGGAAGTCCTTTTCTAGAGGTTATACCTTCCTTCTTCTTGCTACAATTGAGTCACCTGGACCAGTTGACGTCGTATCATTCATCGTTTCCGTACTTCGTAATAATTAATTAAATAAGACCTCCGACATGTCGCGTCTGTCCGTCCCCTATGTTTGCTTATATCTTCAAAACTACGCTACAGATTTTGATGCTGTTTCTTTTAGTAGCTAGAGTAATTCAAGAAGAAGGATATGTATAATAAATGCGTAATATAGTAGAGGATGCAGTGGGAACTGGATCGGAGGCCACGCGGGCGGAAAAAAATTATCGGTACGTAGTTCGCCGGGCCTGATTCCTCTAATGTATAACTCTCTCTGACTGTTCTTTCACAAATAAACAATCGTGAATACCTTTTTTTTTTTATGTCACTTAGGTGGCAGACAAGCACACGGCCCACCTGATGGAAAGTGGTTACCGCGGCCTATGGACGTATGCAACACCAGGGGCGTTACACTCGCGCTGCCTACCCTAATATACTACCTACCTAATACCTATACGTACGTATAAAAGTAAAGAGTATTAATAAACTCATGCTGATCTAAGCAAATGGAAAATACTAGTCGGTAATCGTGATTAAATGCAATGTAGGGCGGAATTGCCGGCGGGTTCCCTTAGGGGCCGAACAGAAGTGCCTACTAAAACGCGAATTCGTAAAATTGCAGAATATAAGCGTTTCAATTTATATTTGCAATTGTAAAAAGATTTTTGTTACATTATTTTTTTATAAAACACACCTCAATTTGTCTTCACCTCGCCTGATGTTAAGCTAAAGAGTCTCGGAAAGAAGGTCACCATCGTAAACAGTAAAAAAGCGTTTATCTAAGTATTTATATCCGAATTCTATAATAATCGGTGGTTCCTTTCTTCATAAAAAAGGTCTATTATCATAATAATTCTTTCAAATAAAAATAAATAAAATAGGTACGTAAAATTTAGGTCCTAGTAGCGTTGTGTAAACATGACGTTGTCTAAAATATTTATAAATTAACCAGTAACGTTGCCCTCCCACCCCAAGAACTCCGATCCCGTTCCCGCAACCAATGGGAACTTCTTTCCGAGACCAAAGTCTATGCGTTACTCCAGACTATAATTTATCCTTGTATCAAACAGTCAAATCCACTGAGCTGTTAGACCGTTGTTAAAAAACAAACATCAGAACATCTTCACGAACTTTATTTTTCAATAGTAGGATTTTTTTTTTCAATTTTTTGAGGTGCTCCTGGCTAAGCTCATGGCTCTTTGAGAGGATATTCTCGCTAGAATATCTGAGTGGATTGACATAGGATAAGGTGTGACAACCACAGGTGCCGACAGAGACAAACCTATCAGATCTTACCATTAATCCTTCTATAGATTGAAATCGTGTTACATTGCAAATGGTCGAGATTTCAAACGATCCTATTGTATTGATATCTTGTAAAGCAATCTAATTTAAGTTAAACTTCATTATACTATCCCTTTTTAAATGAAAGGACGTGAGGATAGCCGTGGTAGTTTTTCATTTGTTCTAAAAAATTATATATTCTAGGGAAAAGTCATATACGACCAGAGCTATCCTTTGAATACAACTATGAAATACTAGCTGATGCCCCCAGCTTCACCCGTGTGCATTCTCGCAACTCATAGGAACCTATTTCCGAGAAAAAAATGTTGTGCATCCTGGACGTATCTGTGAGCCTAGTATTCCATGCAAAAAGTACTAGGCTCACAGACATACCTATTCCGTGACAAAAGGGCTGTTTAGTTAGGGTTTCTCCAACAATTATTCTCACCTTTTAAACCCACCCTAGATCTCCACAAACATTTCAAGACCAAGATAAGATAAATCCGTTCGGCCGTTCTCGAGTATTACGAGACTAACGAATTGCAATTGATTTTTATACATATAGATAATATTCAATAAAAAACCAATCTAAGTATCAAATAGTGGTGGTTGGCACGTAACATCCTACAAAAAGCATTTGCCATTTTTAGATGGCACCAGATTAATACCCGTCCGGTCTTTTGCCGTCGGATCGGCTGAGATCAGGTGAATTGTTTTCATTGTGCTTCAATGTTGGTTAATTAATAAGGCTATATCATAACAACACATACAATAATAATTTAAAAACACCCGTCACAAAAACACCTCCAAAAGTTGAAAAAAAAAAAATTTAGCTTTTAACTTTTACGGTTGCCATGTCGGGGGACCCTAACTAATTCAGTACTCCGTTATATTATCGGAACAATTCACGGTCCCCCGACATAGCAACCGTAATAGTTAAAAATCAAAAATTATTGTTTTTCAACTTTTTGGAGGTGTTTTTGTGACGGGGGTTTTTAAATGTTTAATGTTATTTTTATGTAATACTTTGTAAAGTGATCTACTGGTCAAGGTCTTTCATTTGATACCCATATTGAGGTAGTTGTGAAGAAATATGTATGCCAACATGTTGTGACGGCGGCCATCTTGGGTGTGTCACACACACACACACACACGCACGCACGCACGCACACAGACACGTCAAACTTATAACACCCCGTACTTTTTGCGTCGGTGGTTAAAAAAAATAAATAAATTCAAATCAACTCATTCTCGTAGCTTTTCCGTGATTCACATCACAATTCCTCTAATATATTTATTTCTTAATTTGATTGGGATACAAAACAGTTATAAATTTATATCATACCATACGATAGTTATATATATAAGACAAATAGATAACAGAGGTTGCACTCCAGCTTTAGAAGAAGTAATTAATAACTTCATTATCGATATACAAAAGGTAGACCAGCAGCCACTAAGTAATGTCAAAAAAGCGTGGATTTACGACAACTATTTAACCTCGCGTCTTAACTGGCCGTTTCTTGTTTATGATATAAGCCAGAGCCTTCTCAAAAAACTAGATGCGAATGTTACGAAGACATTGAAGTCGTGGCTGGGGCTAGCTCAGTCGGCAGACCCATCGACATTATATAGAGCCTCAAATAACTTTGGAATGACGTTCAAGAAACCATCGGAACTATATAAACATCTAAGAGTAACCAAAATGCACGTCCTAGCGAAATCAAAAGACGAAATCGTGCAAGCTCTTCCAAAAGACCAAAGTACTAAAGAGCTCGAGTCGCGCCTCCAATTCCATAAAAAATTCATGATAGGCTCGCAGACTGGTAGGGTAGGTTTGGGTAATACTAGGAGGCAGTCAGACAAAGACAACAAAATCTTTTCTTCAAGTAGATGAAAATAATACCTACAAAGTGCACGCAATGAACCTAGAAATACAAAACGAATGGTTAACACTAGGTGAATTTTGTATTCCCATAGCCTTAAAATGGCGTACCTTAATATACGACTGGTCACCGGCTCTCCTTAAATTCTATCTCAATGCATTCCAGTTGACCCTCCCCGACCAAAGCAATCTTGTCAGATGGGGAAAAGCCACAGATAAAACATGTAACTCATGTGGTGAAGCAATTGGTACTGCTAGGCACCTACTGGTGGGTTGTAGGACGCTATTAGACCGGGGTCATTACTCGCGCCGACATGATAAGGTATTAGAAATCGTACGTGAGGCGGTAAGTTTGGCGGTAGCTAGAGCGAAAAAGGGTTTAACCACAAACCAAAGAAATGACGTCGCGTTTGTAAAGGAAGGCTGCTCAAAAAAGACAAATCAAAAGCCGTACTCAATTTTGATAGCAGCCGCTGATTGGACATTACTCGCAGATTCGTATGAGAAACACTATAAAATACCGGAGGATGTTTGTGCCTCGTCATCCAGACCCGATATATTCCTATTTTCAAAACAGCAAAAGCGTGCAGTACTAGTAGAACTCACAGTACCGTGGGAAACTAACATACCTAAAGACCACGCTATAAAAATAAACAAATACTTGGACTTGACCAACGAGTTAACCAAAAATGGCTATGTGGTTAAACTCTACGCCGTGGAAGTGGGAGCAAGGGGAATTCCAGCTAAATCCCTGTATAACTTATTTAAAGACCTCGGATTGCCAAGAGCTTCAGTAAGCTCTTTACTCAAACGAATATCTAAAACGGCGTTGATAGGATCTTACCAAATTTGGATAGGTAGAGGGGGGAACACGACTGACGGTGGAGGTGAGCGCTGATGCATCACAAGGTGGCCACCCTAAACCTACACCTGGGTCGCAAGTCCCAGGCGCCGTCGCAGTGTTCCTCTCTGTACCACGCCATGGACCCGGCGACCGCACGGTGAATCCATGGAATGCTAAGAACCGGATCTCTCTAATTTGGCAAATGTTTAACCCACAACCCACATTTATGTCCGCAAAGTAAAGCTCAAAGAAAAAGAGTTAAAAATGTGCTAATCCTGTGCCATATTAACTCCAATTTTTTTTTTCACGACACGTCAATTTGACTTCACCTCGCCTATGTTAAGCTAAAGGCAAAGTCTCGGAAAGAGGGTCACCATCGTAAACATTTACCATGTTAACAGTGGTGCCACTCAGCTTGACGGCCTCATTAGATGCCTTTTCACGCCCCGCTTAAAATGAAGATATAGCTAAGGAATGTATGTAAATGTAGTTAGCAATAATAGTCGCAAATAGTTTGATCGGTAAGTAAATCAAAGCACAAACGTTGTTGGCGGTATCGGTTCGGTACAGACCGGTGCGGTCAACCACTGCCGAATATCGCGACCCGGGCTCGACCTAATTACATCTTTCCGCTGAACGATTCGGTTGAACTAGTTGGGTCACGGTCTAGTTTATGACTGGCTAGGTGGTGATGCCGTAGCCAGTGCATTATTAACAGTTAACATAACAGCCTCCTTCCTACATACAGGGCGAGCCTTCATCATGAACTGTATGTTAACTGTCAGATGGAGAACAGTCTTATCCTGTTCTTAGTCGCCTTCTGGCGACACCCACGGTAAGAGATGGTGTGGATCGACTTCACCGGGAACTGACACAGTTCTTAGACCTTCCCTTTTTGAGATATTTGGAACTGATTCACAGATTTTGGCAAAATCATACAGCAAGAAAAATGCTAAAAAAATGTGCTTATCGATCGATCGTATTTGACGTTGGGATCAAAAGACTCCATTAGGCCATTTTAGCTTTGAGTACTAGACAGAAATCGCTAAAAAGTTTCCCATTCATTTGGCTGGCTCAGAAAGTGTACTTTATCAAAATGTCTACTGTCTAAAATGTACCAAATTGACCATATGTCCATAATGTCTACTTTACCACAATTTCCACATGTCTATAATGTCTGTATACTATATTCGTACGTAATTGTTTTAATGACAAAATATACCTACATCACTCTTCCACCTATAAATAATTACATCGAGATTTGCTAGTCACTACATAGTACAAAGCAAAGTCACTTTTCGCGTCTGTCTGTCACTATGTATACTTACATTCAGTCAACAAAGTATCGGGAATGAATGTTTTGTTTATGGTTGCAGATTCAAATTTTTGTTTTTTTTTGTTGTTGTTTGATTGGCACAACTGCTTTCCATTTTGGCGCGGAGCTTGAGTTGCATCTGTCATTTATGTTAAAAACAGTACTGTTTTTAGTTTTATAATATCTAGTGTGTATTGCGAATTTCATAATGGACAAAAACATCGAACAAAGAGTTTAAATTTTGCATCGCCAATGGAATTTCATGTTCGGAGACACTGAAAATGTCACAGAAGGCTTACGGTGAATCGACTTTATCAAAAACACGTGCTTATGAGTGGTACAAAGCGTTCAAAAGCGGTCGAGATGTGATGGAAGATTTGCCTCGTTCTGGGAGGCCATCAACGTCTGCAACTGAAGTTAACATCGCAAAAGTGAAGGAAATAGTGACTGAAAATCCTCATTCAAGTTTGAGTGAGATGGCCGCCGAACTTTCTGTATCTCACGAGTCGATCCGTACCATTTTAACTAATAATTTGGGTATGAAACGTGTTGCTACCCGGCTAGGCCCAAAAGACCTGAATTTTCTTCAAAAACTAAATCGCATGAGAGTCGCTGAGGACATGCTAGAACGGGTCAATACCGACCCAACATTCATGAAACGCGTTGTTACTGGTGACGAGACGTGGGTTTACGAGTTTGACATGCATACTAGTCAACAAGCTTCAGAATGGCGCCTTCCAACTGAACCAAAACCGAAAAAACCACGTCAAAGTCGATCAAAAGTCAAAGTCATGTTGACTGTTTTCTTTAACTATCGCGTGTTGTGCACTCGGAATTTTTGCCGGAAGGTCAAACGGTAAATAAAGAATATTATTTGAGCGTTATGCGACGTTTAAGAGAACAAATTCGACGATAAAGGCCAGATTTGTGGAAAGAAAATTCTTGGATTTTGCACCACGATAATGCGCCTTCGCACAAGGCCATCATTGTGAACGAATTTTTGTCTAAACACTCAACAAATACCATCGAGCAACCACCATATTCACCATATATGGCTCCAGCCGACTTCTTTCTTTTTCCTACATTCAAATTACCACTTTGTGGCACCCGTTTTCAATCAGTAGGAGACATAAAGGAGAATTCGCGGCGAGAACTGAACTCACTTCCGGAAACAGCGTTTAAAAAATTTTTTGATGATTGGATTATTCGTTGGCGTAAGTGTATCGTTTCTGAAGGAGCATACTTTGAAGGTGATAAAATAAATTTGGATGAATAACAATTTTTTTGTGTATTATTGATTTTTTCCCGGTACTTTCTTGACAGAGTAGTATATCTTCAAAACTACCTACGCTACAGATTTTGATGCGGTTTCTTTTAATAGAGTAATTCAAGGTTATAGTAGGTGTAGGTGTGTAGGGGTAGGTTTATAGTTATGTATAATACATGCTTAATAGAATCGGGGGTGCAGCGGGAACGAAATCAGACGCCACGCGGGTGGCAAAAAATTGGCAGTAAATACGAAGTTCGCCGGGTCAGCTAGCAAAATTATAAAACCACCACCTGATCGAATATTTACCAAAAAGGGTTAGAAAATTACCTTAGACCACACGCTATAAATAATGTTAGTAGCATGAACCTATTGGTCCATGGTTAGTGGTTTAAATTATATTATGGATCGAGGTATTTACGTATAGCTACGTACATATATATTCACGACTTTTTTTTCCTTTGGGTTAGGCAGAGACTACAGCCCGTCCTTTGCATTCTGTCCTTACTCCTTAATACATTATACGAGCTTTCTGTACTGTTGAATCACGATTTATTCGAGGAGAGATTGTATAGACAGATTGATAGTTTGACATATTGCCCATAACATCTGTCCTTAGATAAATCGAGATTCAGGCTGTGTGTCATTCTAGAATACGAGAATGGACGAGATAGGTTTAAGGGTCGAGAGGAAACCAATATGAAGCGTCGGTAGCTTAGTGGTTAAGGAGTCGGCCTTACGATCGAGAGGTCCCGGGTTCAATCCTGGCTATCACACTACCGACGTGAACCCACTCCTAGCACAAGCAATAACTTCGGTTCTAATATTCTTTAAAAAAAACAATTTTTTTACGGGGTCGAGGCGAGGGGTCCATTATATTATTCAGAGTTACCTATCAACTCTGTTTACAAACCTGACATTATGCCAAAAATCGCAAATAGCTTCTTTACATACCTCAAGAGGTACCTACTTAGTATGCAATACACTTGATTGAATCTCATAACCTTCCTCAGATAAGGCCGCGGCATAAACAAATTGACGACAAGAGCTTCTTTATCCTCCAAAGTTGTTTACCTACCTTGATAAGTAGGTAAGCAATCGGTTTAGCATCTTGATTAATATTATTAGACTAGTTGTATCCGCGACTTCATCCGGTGAACTTAGGCCTGGATTATAATTTTTATACTTTAACTAGCTTTTGCCCGCGGCTCCGCCCGCGTGGATGTCCGTTATCGCGACTAAACATAGCCTATGTCCTTTCTCAAGGTCTAATCTACAACTATTCCAAATTTCATAAAAATCGGTTCAGTGGTTTAGGCGTGAAAGTTTAACATACAGACACAGAGTTACTTTCGCATTTATGATATTAGTATGAATACTATTTTTAAATAACACCCTAGTGAAGAAGCCGTCCATTCGACCGAAGAAGACTCGTACTAATAACTATACAGTTTGTGACGATGTTTGTTACTCAAACACGCCTAAACGGCTGGATGTCTCTGGCTGGTTACAGTGGTTTATTATAGTCGGAAAAACAAATAGGCAGAAAACTACATAAAACAATCACTATGCTTACTTTATATCGCAAAATTTAGCCGTAAATTTCAATTAGACTCGTACCTTATTTATGCGCCTGGTCTAAAATCCAATTTACTATTCTTTACAAAATCCTTTCTCGGGTACGAACAATACGTCTCTAAGGTATATGGCTCATTTCAGCTCAGAATACATGCGCTATATAAGTATAGGTATTGTTGTGTAGTCCACAGACAAATGACACAGGTTACATAGTACATATTTAATGCCCTCACAGAGGCTAGGAACAATGCGTGTTCATGAAATATTTAGAGTAAAATACGAATCTGACCCACTGAGTTACTGAGTACTGTTGGAATACATAATTAGGGTTCTGCACTCAAAAGGTAAAAATGGAACCCTACTAGGATCACTTCGCTGTCAGTCTGTCTGTCAAGAGTTCAAGACCTCTTTCTCAGAAATGCGTGGAGGTATTAAGTGGAAATTCATACCAAATACATCTAACATCTTTAATCTGTGAAAAAATAAAAGTTCTAAATCAAGGAAACTATAAAAAGATATTACTGTCGTTTATAATGTAGCATAAGTTTGTCCTTCTTTGTTTTTTAGGTGTAAGGTGATTTTCCACCAGAGTGGCTAGGCGAGGCGAGGCGAGGAGAGAATTGAAATTTGTATGGCAAATTTTCAATCCTCTCCCAACACATCTTTGGTGGAATCAGTGTGGATTGACGAGAATATGCGAGGCGTGAATTGAAATATTTGTTTGTGTAAAAATGAACCGTATTGCTTCCGATATAGAGTATAAATTAACTTTACAACAGAAACACGTTTCTCGCGAGAGGCTTATTGTGGTTCGTTGCTACTTATTACCGTATATATCTTTATCTCTAAGTAATTAAGCCTACGGGGCGTGGCGGTCACGCGCAAGCTCGCGATGGCTATTTTTAGTGGAAAAGGGTCAGAGCGATTTCAATTCTCTTCTCGCCTCGTCTCGTCTCGCCACTCTGGTGGAGAATCACCTTAAGACTAGATGCGGAGGGCTAAGGATTGGGGGCAATGGCAATTGGGAGAGGTCTATGACCAGCAGTAGACTGTAATAGGTCAATTGATTGATGGAATGAGGTGTTAGTCAAAGCAATTACTTATGTTAACTAGTGGAAAGTGGAAACAGGTAGTATCTACCTACTGCGCGTCTCCAAATGTTTCTTTAGCTCGAAGGAATCGGAGCCCGTTTTTACAAAATGTCCGTACAAAATCGAATACATAGGGAAAAAGGCGGTAGGTGTCAAAACAGTAAACAAGTGTCTGAAATTGTTCCAAACAATTTAAATAGTTTTTATTTATATTTTCCAGTTTTTTTCACATAATCTTTTATTATAACTAGTTACAAAGTAATACTCACGTTTGTGGCATTATATGTGAACTGTAACAAACACTAAACACCACCTGCCAGCTTCATACAATCACAAGAACATTTTGCAAGAGCAGATTACAAGCACTGAAAATGTCACAACTAGATGAAATCCAATCCGTGCAGAAAAGCCTTGAGGAAAGTTTCATTAGAAAAATGGATGAACTTCAAGCGCAACTACAGGTTGGAAGTACAGCCAAGGACACGGTAGCGAAGGTTGCGGATGAGTTCCGAACATTCAGGGAGCTTATATTCAGTATTTTGGGGCTGCTCCGGAAACAAATATCCGAATGTATCTCGGCTACTGATTCGGTTGATGCTTGGCAGCGTCGCAAAGCTATCATCTTCTCAGGTATACCAGAAGCGGATAAGAAGGAAAGCTGTACCAATACCATCATGGGTATCTTGCACGATCAGATGAGTTTGAAGGAGATCAAGACCGGTTCCATCAAAACTTGTCACCGCCTAGGGGCGCTTATACCAGGCCGCAATCGCCCCATCCTAGTAAGGTTTGACACGACGGGTACAAAGTCTGCTGTCTGGAGCGCGAAGACGAGGTTAAGAGGGTCCTCCATATCGGTCAAGGAGTTTTTAACCAGGAACCGACAGGCAGTATTCATCAAGGCCCGCCTGCACTTCGGGATGCGTTGCTGTTGGACGCAGGATGGCGTTGTATTGGTGAGAGCGCAGGACGGACAGCGCTGCAAACTCACTACGTCAGAGGAACTCCAACGTCTCATCGAGAAGTATCCCAAGCCAACAAGAAGAGCCAATGACTAGTGTTCTCATAAGTATTGTACTTCTATTCTTATTTGTGTCCGATTTCGCAGTGCTGCAATTGCATATTTCTTACACTTAAATAATTCCTTGTGCCCTAAGTCCATTATCTTGTTATTTCTCTGAGTCATGACGGTATGTTTACAATGCTTGTATTAAATTCACATAGACAGTCTTTGTTTACCTACTTTTCATGTTATTTTATTTTCTTTTGTAAAATCTAAAATCATAGTACTTCATATGACAATGTCACTTTGACGTCTGACTCAAGTTTGACGTTTCGACTTAATTCTTTCTGGCACAAGGGTTTTTTGCACTATCAGATTTATATAAATTTTCTCCATCGTATTATTTTGCTGTGTTACCTACTTAGTGTGTTAAAAGAATTTAAATTTTTCAGTGATTGTTAATGTTTGCTGGCGGGTGGTGCAGAGACTGAGATCTACAACTACTCAGCGTATTTATTTGACTGGTACATATTTTTTATTTTATTATACTATTGGATATTTAAGTACGATATATATTATTTATTTTTTATACTATTTATTTAATTAATATGAGTGATTGTGACTCCTTCCACTCTGCTTATGATACTGATACACCGTCTGATGATAATAGTTTCTGTTCGATTAATAATAATGCGCCAATACTTGGTGATATACTTCGTGAATGTTTTGAACAGGATTTGGGACGGTCATTTAATGTTTGCCACATAAATGCACAAAGTGTGCCCGGACATTATAGTGACCTCGTAGCAACCTTTGCCGACTCTCACGTTCATGCAATATTGATTTCCGAAAGCTTTCTGAAACCGAACCTTCTCTCCACTTATTTCCCACTTCCAGGATTTGTGTTGATAAGGAACGATAGGTTGGGTAAAGAGGGGGGTGGTGTTGCCATATACCTTCGCAGTGACCTTCCTTTTAAAATGGTTGCCTCATCTCCCTCACAATACTCAGCTAGTGCGGAGTTCCTCTTCCTGGAGGTTTGGGTCAGGGGTGCCAAAACGCTCCTTGGCGTTGTCTACAGTCCCCCCACGGTTGATTATTTCACTGATTTTGAATTGGTATTAGAATCTTTGGGGTCTGAGTACGAGCATCACATCATCATGGGTGACTTTAACACCAATCTTCTTGCAGTGGACTCTTCAAGGGCTCACAAGCTTCTCCACATAGTCGAGTCAGGCAGTCTTCATGTTTTACCACTTAAGGCCACACACCATAATAAGGATGTTGAAGACACTTGGCTCGACTTGATACTTACCTCTATTCCTAGTCTTGTTAACTTTCACGGTCAGTTCTCGGCACCGGCCTTTTCTCACCATGATCTTATCTATGTCTCTTATATCCTTAAACCTCCTAAAGTCAAACCTAAAGTGCTGCATAGGCGTTGTTTTGGGCGCATGGACAGCAATAAATTGTGTGCTGATGCCGCTGTGATCAACTGGGCACCATTAACGGACGCTACCACAGTTGACGATAAAGTTTTGTTTTTTACCAAAGAGGTAAACAGTCTCTTTGACAAACATGCCCCTGTTAAGAGAGTGAAGTTAAAGTATCCCCCAGCACCATGGCTTACAAACGAGGTTAGAATGGCCATGAAACGCAGAGACCGGGCATTTCTCAAATATAAAAAGAACCGTACGGACATAAATTGGGACACTTACAAAACTGTCAGGAATCGGTGTAACATGGTGATACGGAACGCTAAACGCCGACACATCTTTGATAATATAACTTGCTCATCACCAGCTGATGTCTGGAAGTTTCTTGGGACTTTGGGAATTGGTAGAACAAGGCAGTTGGAGCTACCCAAGACAATTGAGTTAGATGCCATTAATCGTCATTTCTCCACCTCTCCTGCAATTGATGGCCTAACCAAGCGTCAAACGGTAGACTTCATAGCCGGACTGACCAGCCCCAGTTGCACACCCTTTCAGTTTTCTCCAGTCACGTCGGATGAGATCTTAAAAATCATCTCAGCCATCAAATCAAAAGCAATGGGCTGCGACAATATTAGTCGCCGAATGGTTACCTCCATCCTTGATCATCTCCTTCCGGCAATCTCCCATATCATAAACTTTTCTCTAGATACTGGACAATTTCCTACATTGTGGCGGAAAGCTTATGTCCTTCCCCTTCCCAAAATTTCTAATCCCTCCCTTCCAAGCCACTTTCGCCCGATCTCAATCCTACCCTTTCTATCCAAAGTGCTGGAGGCATGTGTGCATAAACAGTTATCTAATTATATACATCGTAATAACTTACTAAGCCCCCTTCAATCAGGATTCAGACCAGGACATAGCACTACCTCCGCACTCCTAAAGGTAACGGGTGACATCAGGGATGGTATGGAGAAGACTATGGCTACGGTAATGGTCCTAGTAGACTTTTCCAACGCATTTAATTGTGTCAACCACGACATACTTTTAGCCATTCTCACCCATATTAAGATCTCATCCGACGATCTGGATTGGTTCTCATCATATCTTCGGGGACGTCAGCAGTCGGTTTGTGCCGGTGAGATGTCATCGAGCTGGTGCAATCTGGACTCTGGGGTCCCTCAAGGCGGTATACTTTCTCCCCTTCTTTTCTCCATATTTATAAATTTCATAACTCCTGATCTTCAATGTACGTATCACCTGTACGCCGATGACCTGCAGTTGTACAGCCAAGCCCCCATGGACAACATTTCAGAGGCTATTGGCAGAATAAATGCAGACCTGGGTTTTATACGGAGCTGGTGTGACAGGTTTGGACTGGCCGTTAACCCTGACAAATGCCAGAGTATCATAATAGGCAGCAGTCATATGATGAGTAGGTTGAAGGATGTGGCCATGCCAGCAGTTATGTTTAATGGGAAAGTCATTCCTGTCACACTTAGTGTTAAGAACCTGGGCTTACACATTGACTCAACCCTGAATTGGCGGGTACAGGTCACTAACGTTTGCCAGAAGGTAACGGGAACACTAAGGGCTCTCTACCGCTTAAAAAACTTTCTTCCACCCAGCACCAAGACAATGCTTATGCAGGCTTTGATTTTTCCTATCTTCGACTATGGTGATGTGTGCTATTTCGACCTGAATGCAGATCTGCTCAATAAACTTGACCGACTTCTCAACAATTGCATTCGATTCGTCTACAATCTTAGGAAGTATGACCATGTTTCGGATCAACGTGCAGAGCTGGGTTGGCTACCCATCCGACGGCGACGCAGTCTAAGAGCTGTCACTTTGATCTTTACCCTGTTGAATTCTCCCAATGCCCCTTCCTACTTAAAATCCCATCTCCACCTTCTCGGTTCGAACCATACTAAAAATCTACGCTCCTCTAACAATCTTCTTCTTCACTGTCCCACTCATACTTCAAGCCTTGTACACTCCTCCTTCTCTGTACAATCCATTCTCCTCTGGAATGCGCTACCGTTGGAAGTCAGGATGTCCCCAAATCGTTCAATATTCAGAAACAGAGTACGGCAGATCTATAGCGAACCATAGGCAGAATAATAATAATATTATATAAGATTTTTCTATAGGACATATTATATATCTATATAATATATTGTGTAATCCGGTGTATGTACAGTATAAAGTATTTATGAACGTATGTATGTATGTATGTATGTATATGTGTATGTATATATGTAGGTATATGTATGTGTGTGTATGTATATATTTAAGTATATTATCATATTTGCCGTTTGTATGTATCATAATTACTACGTACTAGATCGATACTTCGAGCACCTACTAGACAAATCTCTGCATCACCCTAAGGTTGACTGGTAGAAAATGCCTACGGCATTAAGTCCGCCTTTGTACACATATTTTATATTTGTGCATAAAGAATAAATAAAATAAAAATAGGGAAAAAGAATCTTCTCGAATTCGGGACTCGAACCCGCAGTCTTTCCCTTACAGGGGGAATGCCTGACCAATTCGTCTATCGAGACACGCCCGATATGATTCAAATTTCCCATCTTATACCTACGTCTTTAAGGCGACGTGGCGTCATCTACCGATTTTCTTGACTGCGGGTTCGAGTCCCGCCCGAGAAGATTCTTTTTCCCTATGTATTCGATTTGTATAGTTAGCATACTTAATGCTGTAAAAATTCCTTCAATTGTTTGGGCGCAGTTATCAAAAATCAATGTTTAAAAATGATTGTAACATCATTCATTGATTCCGATAGTTCGTAAGAAAATCGGTAGATGACGCCACGTCGCCTTAAAGACGTATAAAATGGGAAATTTGAATCATATCGGACGTGTCTCGGTAGCCGAATTGGTCAGGCATTCCCCCTGTAAGGGAAAGACTGCGGGTTCGAGTCCCGCCCGAGAAGATTCTTTTTCCCTATGTATTTGATTTGTATAGTTAGCATACTTCATTCTGTAAAAATTCCTTCAATGTCCGTACAAAAGTTTCTGTAGCCTGATACTTCCATACATAGATTTTCTTTTATCTCCCTGCCTACCCGGATAGGGAGAAGGCGTGAGTCGTGACTGTACGTATGTTGAAATGACTAACTTTATTTATAACTAAGTGAAAGAGATTACACAAAAATAAATAATGGGATATGTCAAATTAGTTGTAGTGTTTAAAGAATGCCAGAAGTTAACAATATTCTCTGCCTGACCCGCACAGAGAAAAACTTGATTTCCTACCATGTCTAATAAAAATTAAAATTTCAACTAAAACTAAAGTATTAAAGATATAAAAGTATACATTATCATTTTGACATTGAAAACTACAATTGTATTATATTTTTACATTTAATTAAAGATAAAAACCACTAATATTTTGTGTTGGTAGTAAAAAATAGAAAGAAAATATGATGCGGTTGGCCTCGGCTGCTGTTAAAAGCTTTGTACCTACCTATTGTTTTAATTTCATGCCCGGTACACACAAGATAATGTAGGCGAACGATAACTACGAGTAACATACGACCCACAGCGAAAACAAGCGAATAGGGTTTCTCATCATAACGGCACATCTGTCTTAGTTAAATACGAAGTTTATTTCACTTAGAGTATGGCGAGGCCCCATTTGAGCATTGCACTGCGTCGTCGCAACGGAGCAGGATCATTCTTAGAAATTTAAAGGAATTTGTCTCATTGCTATAATTTTTTTTATTAACAAATTTCTTAGAATAACCCTGAACCGTTGCGACGACGCAGAACAAGTGGAACCTCACCATTACTGCAGTTTCAAGTTAAAAAGTTGATTCAAGACGCATTCGGATATGTCGCTCAGGCGCCAGGGGTCTACTTATGAAACTGTCTATTTTGTCTCATTTTGATTACTTTTCTTGGAGGCAACTTTGCAAATTGCCTACTTAGCTATTTCGCATTCCTTCTATTCTCAAACTACCTACTTCGCAGATTATCTTCTTATCAAAGAATGACCGAAGTACAGACAAGTAGAAAATTAGCGTTGGAGAACACCAAACCGCAATTTGCTCGCGCATGGTCGAGCAGCTCGCTGTGGCGCGAGCATGCAGCATGACTCAGGAATCGGGATACATCAGTTCCCGGCGAATTAGAATTCAAAAGCTATTCTCTCTTGTCGTATCTTCGGTGTCATATACGACAATAGGGCAGTTCTTTACACGTGGAAATCTCACCTCTCTTTCGAGTGTATGTCATATCTATATGCCAGTTTTATATTCATGTTTATGTGATACTCTTGTTTAGAGTGTCATGAAATTAAAAGGAGCTATATTTAGGAACATAACCTACAAAATCCTTGAGGAAATTACTCACAATACAATAACGATAATGTTTGGAAATGTCGACCGCTCATAAAAGCGGCCATTTCATGAAATGATGGCGCACTCATGATGTGCACAATATGGCCGCCATAACGTTTAATTAACGTTTGACAGTTATCGTTTCAACTTGACACAGTTCAACGTATGTAGCTTTTTATTATTTACTACTGAAATAATGTTATAAACACTATAAACTTGCAAAGTAGCGGTAATGTAATGAGTTTCCTGAGGTTGCAGGTTCGAAGTCCTACTAAACATTAACGTAAACCCAATGTAGGTATAGTTACAAGGGTTAACGGGGCACTGAAAGAGAATGCGTGTAGTCCTAAATAATTATTATTGTAAAACATGTGATAACATGCTTCTTAGCAAAAGTGTTTAGGTATTAGGGGATCATTTGAAGCAAATCAAAAATGTCCAAGCTACAAGTTAATCTGAAAAAAAACTATCTAGTATTTAGATGACTCATATACCCTAAAAATGGAAATGGTAAAAATAATTAATTTTAAAGAACGTACAAATATAAATCTAAAACACAGGGAAAGATGAAGGATGACTCCATCGCTGCCTTAAAGACGGATAAAAATAGAAGGGAAATTGAATTACATCAGGCGTGTCTCGGTAGCCTAGTTGGTCAAGGCATTCCCCCTGTAAAGGAAAGATTGCAGGTTCCAGTCCCACCCGAGAAGATTCATTTTTCCCTATGTATTCGATTTGTATATTTAGCATACTTAATACTATAAAGTTCGTACAAATATAAATAGAACGATGTAATATTTCCTCAATAGCCCAGCTCTTTCACAGAACGAATGGTTGTGACAATTGAAAGAAGAAAGAAGTATTTTATTCAAGAAACGCACCATGTACATAGGCTGCAGGTAGGTCTTATTCTATCTTATCAATACATTCAATTGCTGTCAGGACAATAGCAATTCTAGTGAATAGGTCTCACAACTAATCAGAGCTCAAACTAGGGATGTGATATCAATATATCGATGAATGGGTCTTGACATTTTTTAAACAAGGTCTACAAGCTTGAAGCATACTTTACATTCTTGTGTAAGAGCCCTCAGTTTGTCTGATGTCGAGTACATACCATCACCGTCTATTAAAAGGATTTGGCTTTACAAAGCCGGTCAAGTGCGAGTCGGAGTCGCGCACCGAGGGTTCCCGAACCTAAGCTACACAAATCACAATATATTTTGATTGCGTTAACTTAGAAGTTTGATTTTTTCACAGCTTCAAGACGTTATAGACCTGTATATGTGGTATGAATTGAACCCTCCACGCATTCCTGAGAAAAATGTCTTGACAGACAGACGGACTGACAAACAGGCAGACGGACAACGAAATGATCCTATGAGATTTCCGTTCTTTCGTCTTTAGGTTCGGAATCTAAAAATACAAAAACTTCAAATAAACATGATTTAGAGAGCAAATATATGTTATGTGCAGATGATAAGTACTAAATACATACATGTTGCTACATTTTCACTAATGGTGTCCAATCAAGTATTGAATAGGTATTAGGGCTTATTTAGGCAGCTAAGCGTACGAGGGTCAAACTGAAAGTTCTTAGAACTGGCCACTTATAAACAATATAATAAAAAAATAATTCTAAAATTTGAAAATAGAACTCTTTGCCAATATTACTGAGTATATATTTCATTCATTTATCATTTGTTTTACGATTTGGCGGCAAATTGAAAATTGTCTGTGTCACGTTAACATGAATTTAACACGAGAAAATTTTCGTGCAATGATTTTTTATGACTTTCGATGTCATTTAAGTCAACAAGAAAGTTATGATAGACTACGATTGGCCTTTCACGATGAAGCCCCATCTCGTGCGACTGTTTACAACTGGTTTAATGAGTTTAAACGTGGTCGCACTAATCTCACTGATGATTTACGTGAGGGACGGCCTTCTACGGCGACGACTGAAAATAACATCTGTGTTGTGCGGCGTATGATAGAGACTGACAAAAGAGTGACCTATCAGCAGATTCGGACAAGCTTAGGCATCGGTATGAGTCAAGTGCACAAAATCCTCCACGAACATTTAGCGGTCAGGAAGCTTTGCGCCCGGTGGATACTTCATAATTTGACTGAGGCTCAAAAACTCCTTCGTGTGGATTGGTGCCGTAAAATGATTGAAAGATTTAACGGAGGTGACTCTAATGCTGTGTTCGACATACTAACAGGTGACGAAAGCTGGATTTACTGTTATGATCCTGAAACCAAAAGACAATCTGCTCAGTGGGTGTTTCCTTTCGAGGAGTTGCCAACTAAAGTGAAGAGAGATCGAAGTGCGGGAAAAATATGGTGGCCTCGTTCTTTGGAAGGATAGGTCATTTCGCAACAATTGTGTTAGAGGATCAAAAACCAATAAAAACCAATTGTTTGCCACTTGTCTTGGAAAAAGTTCGAGAGAAACGACCTCGCAGTAGGATCCTCCTTCACCACGACAACGCCTCGTCGCACACCGCCAAGCGAACGATCGACTATTTGGCGACATCAAACGTTGAATTACTGGATCACCCGCCGTATAGCCCGGACCTCGCGCCTTGTGATTTTTATTTATTTCCAAAAATTAAAGAAAAACTTAAAGGAAAGCGGTTTATGAATGCTGAAGAAGCGGTGGCTGCGTATCGCGATGCCATTGAAGAGACCCCTAAGGACGAGTGGGCAAAGTGCTTTTCCCAGTGGTTCCATCGCATGCAGCGGTGTATTGACGTGAATGGACAATATTTTGAAAAGATATAATAAAACTAATAACTGGCTAATGTAATCAGTTTTTGATTTTCTAAGAACTTTCAGTTTGATCCTCGTATATAGTGTGAAAGTAATTGTAAAAGTAGAAGGAGCGAAATGCGTATACCACGGTCTACCTTAATGGCAAGGCATTGCTGTACATGAATATGTAGGTACCTACGTAAATATTTATAATAGAAATAGGGCAAATAATAATATTAACGTTTGAACGTAAATGAGGCAGAAGTCGGCAGCCAATATTGTAGAAGCCAAGATAGGCAACAAAATTATAACAGCCAAACACAAATTCCCATTACAAGAAGGTCTCAGACAATTTACAGAAGTTTCACCATCATCATTTTCATATTGCTGCTACTTGATTGACTTTGGATGATAAAATTTTGGCTGCCAATTTCAGCCTGATCATATTTCCACACTATTGCGTTTCGATGAAAGCAAGTAAATTTATCATGCATCTCAAAGAATCACTCACTTGTTCGTTCGTTTTAATACGGTTGGTGTGTACCTTTTTTTTTTTTTTTTTTCGTGCGGAAATCCCCTCGGATACCCCCCCTGCCGGAGCCGGAAGGGGAGGTTATGTCGGACTCGAACCGACTAAAACCGCACGCCGACTGTGGGTCTTGGTGCTAGGCCGGAGGTGAGGTTGTTATAGACATATCCCTCGCACCCCGGCTGACCCAGGGCCATCCCTTACGGTCTGGCCCTCCTCAGGAGGGGGGACAACGGTGTCCCCAACTCGCCCCCGGAATGGGGAGGCGCGCTATTTAGCGCGCCGCCGCCGTGGCCTGCTTCTGCTGGGGTGACAGGCGGCTCCACCCGTCACCCCCAGGCCCGCGCTCATGGGGGACGGAGGTCAGTCAGTGCCCTCCGACGCCCGAGTTGCCTGCGCGCGCGGGCGGCGCGATCCGCGAGTCTTTCTAGCTCGCGCCGCCTCTCCCGCTCCGCCGTCTCCTTCACGACCATTACCTGCTCGCTGAAGGAGACGCCGGCCGCCCACGCGTCCGCGCAGCGGACCATTGCTGTGAGCAGGGTGGCGAGGGTGAGAACTCTCACTCCCAGGGCCGCCACTAGCTCCCGCCTCGGTCCGGCCCATGCCGGACACTCGGGGAGCGTGTGCAGCCCCGTGTCCTCGCTCGCGTCGCAGTGATGGGGTTGGTGTGTACCTAGTACTAAACATGATCACGAAATCAGAATGTTGCGTTTGTTTTTCTTTAAAATTATTGTAAAATAACTACTTATGTATAAGTACAGTCAGCATCAGAAAGATGTTGACGAATAGAGTGCTCAAAATGATCTTAATTTCGTGTTTTAACCCCCTTCCAGTTGACTGATTGTTCTGATATTTGGTACACGCCTTTTGTTTGGACAATAATACCATATAAATCAATAAAACAGTTCGATTAGCTCTTAAATTAAGATCATTTTGAGACTTCGTCGTCAAGATATTTATGACGCTGACTGTGCATACCTTTTTTATTAATACCAATGAAGTACTCATCTCAAACTACAAATAATTGCTTTAAAACGCTTGCATCATTAGACCTGCCCCTCTGAATAAGTGGCAATACGTTTGTAGAATAGATTAATTAATGGTATGGTATTGATATACGTTGACGACTATCATACTATCATTATTCTATTCTACAATACGCCGACCAACGATTTTCTATTTGTCAATGGGAGCTGTTACACTCTCGGTTTTTGTAGGGAAATACAAACATTTCACACTACAAACAGCATTAAATACAGAATACAAAATCATAAGTAAGTTTGGAAGTGACATTCGTGCAAATGGTTTCCACTACCATGGACGCCCAAGATCGTACGAAATGAAGGAGGAATAGCCGGAAGGCAGACCCTGAGCTTCGAGGTCACCTGGCTTGGATACAATCAGGAAAATACGTCTCCAAGAAGACGATGGTGACAAAATCAAGAACAAGTGTTACAACTGAGTGACGGTGCTGCCAGAATCACCCGTGTGGCCGCGCGGCGTCCCCCGCAGACAGTAAGTACAACTGACTTCATCTGTTGAGACGGCCTATACATACATAAATCTACCACGAAGATACTTGAGAACCATTATCTGTTATGTAAGTACAGCCACCGGCATGTAACGCATTAAATGATAATGCAAGTCATCTAAATTGCCGTAAACAACCTTGACGAGTAGCAGTGTCAACGGAACAATGATCGATGTGAAACATCAAACTGTGAGAAAAATTCAGCAATAACGTTTTTTATACCATTCTAAAGTAAAGCCAACGAGACGAGAGAAAAACGGTAAACAAAGCGGCCACTACTGAGTTACGTTGCGATAAGTAGCGATTATTTTCTCTGTCGCACATGCCACGAACGCGACAATGGCCGAGCGACAGCTGTCGTTGCGTGTTTCGTAGTACAGTAAAGCTGTTCAGAACAGAGCGGTTCTAAACTGTCAGGTCCGCCATCTTATGAGCACCTGACACTAATAGGAGTAAAGAACGATCCCAGATGTCCGGAGTGCATGGACGCCGGGGAAATCAGCCTCCACCTGCTGGCCGAATGCCTTATGTACTCGCTGAAAAAATGGTAAATCATGGGAACAGACAGACTCAACCCAGAAGACATCGGAAATCTGAAGGTGAACAGATCGTAAGTTTTTGCAAGGAAACAGGTAGGTTCGACAAAGCGCCGTGATTACCGGACATCCCACATCCCACCAAAGGAAATAGGGGAAATGGGTGAAATGGCCCTACGCAAGAGGGCGGATCACCCGTCCGGCCGCGGCGTCCTCTGCTGGCAGTAACTAAGTAAGTAAAGTAACACCAGGGGCGTCACACTCGTGATGCCTACCCTGTAGGAACTTTATAATGCTCTTATTGAAGAACCACATATTATAGACGATTGGACAGCGGCACAGCCTATGCCGCACTATTAAGACTTGGAACTCCCTATCAGCTCACGTGTTTCCTTCTTCCTACAGTCCCGGGTCTTTAAGCGGGGCGTGAAAAGGAATGAGGCCGTCAAGCTGAATGCCACCACTGTTAACATGGTACATGTTTACGATGGTGACCCTCTTTCCGAGACTTTGCCTTTAGCTTACCTTAGGTGAAGTCAAATTGAAGTGTACTTTATAAAAAAAAACAGCCACGGCAGGATTATCAGCTAACAAGTATGGAGGTGGACTTCCAGCCATAAGGTTTCTGTATCATCACCAGAACCTAATAGCTATAATATCTGGCAAACATCTTGAACAACTTAATCTAAGATTGGTTAATTGACGACCGTCAGACCTCGCAACACAACAAAGAGAATTAAAAACACGTTTTTAAAAAAAAACGATTCGTAATCATGGCGTTTACAACAATTATTTTTGTCGTATGTAACTTATATTACCACGTTGTCAGTGTATTTTATACCTAAGTTTCTGTTATTTTAAAACAATCATAGCAATATTTCAGTAATATTTCATGATAGAGAAAAATAAATTCTTAAAAACATTCACTATAATTTATTTTTCTATTCAACCACTGGATAACGCCATCAAATTCTACGATTGACACATCACAGCACTAAAGTCTATTACTTTGAAATATTAACTTATAGGTAGAGAGGCCACGCAGCTAAATTTGTAGGTACTCGAGCGTCGCGGAAACCTATCAAAATTGGTAATTAGATGATAGAATGTATATAAAATTTCCACTTTTAGGGGTGACTGTAGCGTATACATAACTTAATAATAAATAAATACATTTATCATCCATCTTTATTAAAGTTTTGTATTACTTTGGTTTAATCAATGTTTTTCAGTTTTCTAGTTTGTTTAACTCTAAAATAAACATAAAAAAGATCGCGTTCCAGTAAATATAATATATCTTCGCAAGCTTCCCACGCCCTTAGGTTACGCTTAAATCGCGAGATTTTCAAAATGGACACTTGTTAACTAGTAACTAACCTACTTTATCTCAATCTGACGCGTAGGTGTAAATTCGTAGGACGAATTTTTTGCGCACCCACCCATATTGAAGGCTGCCTTCTGGCTACAGGAATTTGTCAATATAATATAGCTTAATCTGACACGCTCGAGTTACTACTGAATTTCCTTCTACCCGTGCCCTACTATTAATGGTTAAAGTGTTTGTAATGTTGACAAAAACTAACCATCAATACGTAAAAAAAAATCGATGACATTTCAACATGACGACGTTAAATACGTATCGAAAAAAATAATAACTGTCATTAGACCAACCTCCTCATTAAGTTGTTTTAAAGTACGATGACAGTTGAATAACTTAATACCTCTATACTTTATGGTTTTCCATAATGGTCTTCGTTTAAAGTCACCCCTCTAATTCCTGGGTGGTGCGACTTATAAAGGATTACGACACATCAGGTGTGAATGGGGCAATTAGGGTCACTGGGGACTGTGGCGATGGTATCTTATGGACACATTTATCATCGTTTACATCTTGGGAAACAAGGCTCATTTGTGGTAAATAATTTATATGAAAATCGATGTTTCTTTTTTCATTAATTTATTCGTACCATGACTAAGGTGGCATTTTCCATTTATTTTGGTGGACAGGAATGGACATCCTCGACTGGACAGTAATGAATATAATGGCATTTCAACCACATTGTGCCTTTAATTATCCTTTTTTCAAAAATGGGAAAAAATGTCCTTGGCTAGAGATATATATAGAATGATCAAGGAGACAGCACCTTTGGCCAGGATGACAGACAGAATGGTGGAAATTTTCCTACACACGTGCTATGTTTACATGTCACCAAATGTCTCATTTTGTCCAGTGACGTCATGTTCCATAGAACAAATGGGACACACCCGCATATGATGCAGAATATTCCATCAAGAACGAAGCAGTTCGGTGACGCTTTCCTTTGCCGCACTATTAAGACCTGGAATTCCTTACCAGCTCACGTGTTTCCTTCTTCTTACAGTCCCGGGTCCTTTAAGCGGGGCGTGAAAAAGTATTTGTAGAAACCGTCAAATTAAGTGCCACCGTTGTTAACATGGTTACGTGTTTGTAACGGTGACCCTCTTTCTGAGACTTTGCCTTTAGCTTATCATCAGGCATAAAAAAATGGGAAATTGCTGGCTGTTGTATCGGAAAGATAGGATAGTGTCCTTGGCTAGAGACCTATATCGAATGATCAGCGAGAAAAAACGTCTGGACTAAATGGATTTGGCTGAAGTTTTGCTAATTGTGTGGCTGTTGTATCAGTCTACCTCGAAGGGAGAAGATCCTCAGTATATTTTGTAGATGCTGTTTATTAAAAAAAACATGTACCCTGCAGATATAAAATGATGATATCTGCCCCATTAGGATTGTCGTGCAAACTTTGATTGTCAGAGAATGACGCAATGCCCCCATGATTGCGCGTGCAGCTGACATGACGCACGTTTAGCCACAGGCTCCTCAATTAACCAGCAATCAAATTGTTATAGACATTGGAGTTTTCCAATGGAAGGTATGTTATAGCAGCGACAGAAGTTGCATACGTAACCCTTGTGAATAAATGTTTGATGTTCAGTGAAAAATATGCCGTATCACAAATCAAGAGATCTGATTTTGGTTTGATCGTTTCAGATCTAAGAACGATTTGTGCACGGTGCAGTTTATTAATTTTTTATTTTTTTATGTCTAGCCTAAAGGGGAATAAGAACTACCTCTATAATTATAATTGAAATTCGTTAAGGGGCCAGATCGTGAAAATCACCGAAAAGAGTGTTACAATTTTTCATATTTAACCTATTTAGATATGATTGATATCAATGATACTTTGTATATATTACAATCAAAGACCAATAATTATGGTATGCTTATATTAAACTCTTAAAACCTAATAGTTATTATATAATAAACGTCAACAAACGCACAAAATTGAGAAAAAATGCAAAAACATGCCTTCGTATTTTTCAGATTTAACCCAATAAATCAACACAAATTGATAAAAAGAAACACTTTTTGAACACTGAAGAAACCAATAAAATATAGCGTGTACGTTTTTTGTACCTTTACAAACAAGGACTTCCTCTTTTAAAGCCCTAAAATCTAGATATGTTTTACGTAAATTCTCCATACAGGCTAAGTGAAATAGACTCCAGTTTTTGAGTAAATTCATATTGAAAATAAGTGATTTTAGCAATGCACCGGTATACATTTGAAAGTCAAAGACTTCTTGATAGGGAAAACAAAACTTATTTGATGATACATTTAGTAATCAATCTAAAAAATCACTTCAAAGTTACTGAAAAACGCGTAAAATAGTGTCTTTTTTCTGCCATATTTTTTCTCATCGCCCGTCAGTCGCCCACGGGCCTTCGAAGCAGGAGTACGTCTCTTTGGCGCGTGATGACAGTTCATGCATACACAAATAGGCCTACCAAGAAATATATGAAATGAAAAATGGCGCCACCGTCTTCATTAATCATTTGGACGCCTATAAAATAGTATGCATTTTACAGTGACAACCATGGTTCCGATTTTAGCCATTTCACACTTTCGTTGGTACATTTATAGCATAATGTTTCAGATTTTGACATACTTGCTTTAAGGTTTGAACTGTAAAGTTGGGGATATACCTAGTTAAAATATTTTTTGTAGAAACAATATTTTTAGGTTCTGTTGTAATGAAATTATAATTAGATACTAACTTCATGGTCTATTTTATATGATTGTATAGATAAGTATATATGTATATTGTAAAGTAGCTGTTTCCGTACATATTAGTAATAAAAAAAGTTTCGTTGGCTTACTACTCGTGCGAGTTAACATGGCACCTGGCTCAATCAAGTGACGTTCAAAGTACTGACTGCAAAAGAAATTTTGAATTACTATAATATATAATTTAATATTTTATTAGATAAATTTCTTAAATTCTTTAATATTGATTAAAATAATTAATAGATTTCTGATCGTAAGATTAAAAAATAAACAATATTCATGGCATGTTTTTCTTATAATAAGCTTGTGTTATACTTACATTGTTGTAAAGCTGAAAGTATAACGTATTACAGGTTTATTTAATAAAAACACTGTTGGTGAAACTACTAGAGATTTTTTATTTCTAAAAATGAAATTATTAATATAAATATATTGAGGAAATGTTATCCCAATAAAATATTGTGATTGTTTATCTGTACAATTTTGACATCCTTGTATCGCACCCCTTATTATTAAACCAGGTTAAAGCTATTTTTATCGGAAAGGATATCGGAGATCACAGCAGTGACTAAACATGCCAAATTATAAGAGGACATAATAATTTTATTAGAGTCAGTTCCTTTAGTGGTAGTTTACTGACTAAATTATGACAGTACACGTGCATACTAAGAGGGAAAAAGTCCTATTCATTATTTTTATAATATTATATTGATGGATTAGTTTAGTTTTTACTACGGTGATGATTACCGCCGTTGTAATAAGATTTTATATTGATAATGAGATTTATTGAAAGTGTGGATGCATGTTTGTTAGGTATTTAATCAAACCACATAACGGTAGAACGAATCTGGATGAAATTTGGCAGAGATAGAGTATGAAAAAAAAGGAATACTTCATAATCAAATCAATTCAATTCAAAAAATCCAAGAAGGTGGCGAGGATGAGAACTCTCACTCCCAGGGCCGCCACGAGCTCCCACCTTGCCGGCCACTCGGTGAGCGTGTGCAGTCCCGTGACGTCGCTCGCGTCCCAGTGATGGCACTCGGACGTTCGCTCCTTATCGATCAGACGCAGATTGACGTGATCGTACCAACGAAGGCGGCTCTCTTGCGTATCTGCGACATTGCGATACATAAGGCTTCTACTCCAGTGCACCAGGTCTACTGGTGGTCACACTAACTGATACCCGCGACTCCGGCGACTCTAGTGATGCTGCTAAATATGAATCAGTATCTTTAATATAACATACAGCTCGTGCGAGTTAACATGGCACCTGGCCTTGCGAACAACCCTCCTCCCACTTCTCCGCGCGATGCCCCGCTCTCGTCCTGCAGTAGCGTCCGCATCACAGTGACTGTTGTACATTTTAATATCGTAGTTTTTAATATCAGATTTTGTAGAGTTTTGTTATTGTTACATTTGGAACATTTATATTGATTTATTTTATTGAGTTTTCGTCATAATACTTTATAACATACAGATTTACTATGTTCTGCATTTATAATATTAGTATGGATTTCTTGGATTTTTTGAATTGAATTGATTTGATTATGAAGTATTCCTTTTTTTTCATACTCTATCTCTGCCAAATTTCATCCAGATTCGTTCTACCGTTATGTGGTTTGATTAAATACCTAACAAACATGCATCCACACTTTCAATAAATCTCATTATCAATATAAAATCTTATTACAACGGCGGTAATCATCACCGTAGTAAAAACTAAACTAATCCATCAATATAATATTATAAAAATAATGAATAGGACTTTTTCCCTCTTAGTATGCACGTGTACTGTCATAATTTAGTCAGTAAACTACCACTAAAGGAACTGACTCTAATAAAATTATTATGTCCTCTTATAATTGTAAATTGACGTCTAAAAAATGCCGCAGTGGAGTTTGTTGCACCGTTTCTTCTTCACCAGCAGCGCCTTGGAAGCGGTGGTAAACTTAGATTAAGTAGAATTAAAATTGACGTCAATAAGAAACAATTTTATTGTTCTATATTGAAAAATAAATGACTATGACTATGACTATTTTATTGAATAAAAGTTAAACAGATTAAAAGTAACCAAAGAAATGAACTTTTCAACTTTTCATACACACATCGCTTTACATAATTCAGTTGAGGGGAACAGAATATTGTTTCGCGTCGCGACGTCAGACCTAAGTAGTTAGTGCTTGGTTACTTAGTGAGATTAAAAAACTAACACGCTGCTGCTATTTATGGCTTCCAGCTCACAATATTGCTTTACGTCTGCATGAATGAAAAAACTATTTTTGTTCGGAGATAATTTTTGTTTACTTGCGTTTTTTGATGGCTGTTAATGGGTGCTGTATCTAAAAATATCGTCGGAAGGTCGAATTTTGTGAATGAGTATTTAGATTACATAGATTGAAAAACAAAACTTCAACACATATTTTTTTATTACTTGACGAGGTATAAACTTTTTTTTTTTAATGAACTTTTGACTGCACCTGCGTGGGCTTCAGAGTTACATATTATAAAGAAATAGATTCAGCCGCTTTTGCGTAATTGGGTATCAAACAAAATATATAATATCAACAGGGTTTCATCATAAATAATGTGTCATACTTAAGGACCGAGTCCGCGGAGCGTACGACTCAAAATCTGTCAAAATACAGACGCAGCCGTGCACGCACACATCACCGAGATGCACAGTGGGCTGCAAGACGCTCTTTACCAGTCAAAATAATGGTGAAAACTGTCTTACCAATGATGAAAAAACCATTTTAAGCCTTGTGGTTAGAGTGCATTTTTGAGTAATATGATTTATTGTGACGTATTACGTCTGTCAATTACATTTCGTATCTCTTTTCTTCTTATACATTCATCCCTGTCATATTATGTTACGTGACGTCATTGGCATGTCTTTTGTTTCAGTGTCATACATAGCATGTTATACTTTTCACAGAGATTATGAGATTTCGAACAAAATAAGGCTGGGGACATACCCACACCTAATTGTTGATATCTGAGGATACTGAAAATACTCGGGTACCGGCCCATAGTGTTGCTCGACGAGGTGGGAAAGCTCTTCGAAAGAGTGATTGCCAAGCGCCTCGTCGAGCACCTCTCTAGAGTGGGGCCGGACCTAGCGGACACGCAGTACTGCTTCCGCCGGTGGCGTTCCACTGTGGATGCCATCATGCGCGTGAGGACTCTGGCGGAGGATGCGGTTGCCCGGGGCGAGGTGATGTTGGCGGTTTCCTTGGACATCTCCAACGCGTTCAACACCTTGCCCTGGAGTTGCATCAGGGAGGCGCTCGTGTACCACGATGTGCCTCTCTACCTCCGCCGCATAGTCGGGGCGTACCTGACGGAGAGGGCCGTCATCTACCCAAGTGCGACCGGCGTCGGTAGGCGTGAGATGTCGTGCGGTGTCCCACAGGGATCGGTCCTGGGGCCGCTTCTGTGGAACATCGGATACGGCTGGGTGCTTCGCGGTGAGCTCGCGTTCGGTGCCACCGTCACGTGCTACGCAGACGACACGCTAGTGACGGTGAGTGGCGCTACACACCTCGAGGCGACCCAGAGGGCCACGACCGCTGTTGCTCAAGTCGTGGATCGGATCCGGCGGCTGGGTCTCGAGGTGGCTCTGTACAAATCCGAGGCCTTGTTCTTTCATGGTCCTCGGCGCAGGCCACCCCCGGGATTCAGCTTGACAGTAGGAGGTACTCCCATCGACATCAAACCCCGGTTGAAATACCTGGGGCTCGTACTCGACGGTCGGTGGGACTTCGGAGAGCACTTCCGAAGTCTACGCCCCAAACTGTTGGTGTCAGCTAACGCGCTCGTGAAGGAGACGGCGGAGTGGGAGAGGCGGCGCGAGCGAGGAAGACTCGCGGATCGCGCCTCCCGCGCGCGCAGGCAGTTCGGGCGTCGGAGGGCACTGACTGACCTCCGTCCCCCATGAGCGCGGGCCTGGGGGTGACGGGTGGAGCCACCTGTCACCCCAGCAGAAGCAGGCCACGGCGGCGGCGCCTCCCCATTCCGGGGGCGAGTTGGGGACACCGTTATCCCCCCTCCTGAGGAGGGCCAGACCGCAAGGGATGGCCCTGGGTCAGCCGGGGTGCGAGGGATATGTCTATGACAACCTCACCTCCGGCACCTTTCTTGACACTTTGCCTTTATCTTACCGAGATTAATATGCGCGCTCTATACATAAAATATAAACTAATGTGATCTTCGGTATCTCGTAGTTTGATATTTCGTACAGGTTTGAACTTCGGAGTTTTGTAATTCTGGCTTTTAAATATCGTTTCTTTTGTACGTAACTGGCTAGTATGGTCTGTATCCTCTATCTATTTTCAATATCCTTTTTTTTTTTTCGTGCGGAAATCCTCTCGGATACCCCCCCTGCCGGAGCCGGGTGGAGAGGTTATGTCGGACTTGAACCGACTAAAACCGCACGCCGACTGAGGGTCGTGGTGCTAGGCCGGAGGTGAGGTTGTCTTAGGCATATTCCTCGCACCCCGGCTAACCATCAGGGCCATCCCTTGCGGTCTGGCCCTCTTCGGGAGGAGGACAACCAGGACTCGCCCTAGAGTGGGGAGGCGCGCTTCTTAGCACGCCGCCGCCGTGGCCTGCTTCTGCTGGGGTGACAGGCGGCTCTATCCGTCAGCCCCAGGCCCGCCTCGCGGACGGTGCCGCCGTCACGTGTTATGCGGACGACACGCTGGTGACGGCGTGCGGGGCTACATACCGCGAAGCGACCCTGAAGGCCACGACCGCGGTTGCCCAAGTCGTGGAGCGGATTCGGCGGCTGGGTCTCGAGGTGGCTCTGCATAAAACCGAGGCCATGTTCTTTCATGGGCCTCGGCGCGTGCCACCGGAGGATTCCAGCCTCATAGTGGGAGACATTTCTATCGGCATCAAGGCCCAGATGAAATATCTGGGGCTCGTGCTAGACGGCCGGTGGAACTTCGGGGAGCATCTCCGAAGACTGGCCCCCAAATTGAAGGACACAGCTGCCGCTTTGGGGCGGCTGCTGCCCAACATGAGGGGGCCGGATGACTCCTGCAGGAGACTCTACGCGGGAGTCGTGCGGTCCATGGCCCTATATGGGTGCCCAATATGGGCGGACACCCTGACGGTCCACAATGCGCATCTGCTGCGTGGACCGCAGCGTGCAATGGCCAGCAGGGCCATTAGGGGGTACCGCACGATATCCTTCGAGGCGGCGAGTCTCCTTGCCGGATCCCTACCGTGGAACCTGGATGCGAGAGCCCTTTCGATGCTATATCGGTATCGTAAGGAGGCGCGGGAGCAGGGACGGGAACCCGAGCCCGAAGAAATTCGGGCCGTGAGGTCTCAGCTCCACAGGGACATGGTAGCGGAATGGGAGCTGCGACTTGGGCGACCAAGCGCAGGGCACGCCGTAATAGCGGCGGTAAGACCCATCATGGAGGAATGGCTAGAGAGGCCACACGGCAGCCTCTCGTACCGGCTGACGCAGGTGATTACCGGACACGGGTGTTTCGGGAGTTACCTGTGTCGGATCCGGAAGGAGCCAACGTCCGAGTGCCATCACTGTGATGCGAGCGAGGACACAGAGCTGCACACGCTGACCGAGTGCCCGGCGTGGGACACGCCGAGGCGGGTCCTAGTGGCGGCTCTAGGGGTGGGAGTCCTCACACTCGTCACATTGCTCACAGCGATGGTACGATGCGCAAACGCTTGGGGTGCGGCCGCCTCCTTCTGCGAGCAAGTAATGCTCGAGAAGGAGGCGGCCGGTCGGGTCCGGACCAGACTCCGGGCCCGGGAAGCCCGTGCAGAGCGAAGGCGAACCGGACGTCGGAGGTCGCAGAACGACCTCCGTCCTCCATGAGCGCTGGCCTGGGGGTGACCGGTGGAGCCGCCTGTCACCCTAGCAGAAGCAGGCCGCGGCGGCGGCGCAAAGTGCGCCTCCCCGTAACCGGGGCTAGATGGGGACATTTTGGTCCCCACAACCCGAAGGGGGCCATCTCGAAAGAGATGGTCCTGGGTCTGTCGGGGTGCGAGAGATATGCTTTTGGCAATCTCACCTCCGGCAACCAAGGACCCAAGATGGCGTGCGTTTTAGTCGGTTCGAGTCCGACATAACCACCTCCACCGGCTCTGTGGGGGTGGTATCCGTGGGGATTTATCGCACGATAAAAAAAAAAAAAAAAAAAAAAAGCCCCAGGCCCGCGCTCATGAGGGACGGAGGTCAGTCTGTGCCCTCCGACGCCCGAGTTGCCTGCGCACGCCGGTGGTGTGATCTGTAAGTCTCTCTCTCTCACGCCGCCACTCCCGTTCCGCCGTCTTCTTCACGACCATAAGAAAGAAAAAAAAAGGAGGACGCAGAAGGAGACGCTGGCCACCCACGCGTCCGCACAGCGGACTATCGCCGGACCCGACCGGCCGCCTCCTTCTCGAGCATTACTTGCTCGCAGAAGGAGGCGGCCGCACCCCAAGCGTTTGCGCATCGTACCATCGCTGTGAGCAATGTGACGAGTGTGAGGACTCCCACCCCTAGAGCCGCCACTAGGACCCGCCTCGGCGTGTCCCACGCCGGGCACTCGGTCAGCGTGTGCAGCTCTGTGTCCTCGCTCGCATCACAGTGATGGCACTCGGACGTTGGCTCCTTCCGGATCCGACACAGGTAACTCCCGAAACACCCGTGTCCGGTAATCACCTGCGTCAGCCGGTACGAGAGGCTGCCGTGTGGCCTCTCTAGCCATTCCTCCATGATGGGTCTTACCGCCGCTATTACGGCGTGCCCTGCGCTTGGTCGCCCAAGTCGCAGCTCCCATTCCGCTACCATGTCCCTGTGGAGCTGAGACCTCACGGCCCGAATTTCTTCGGGCTCGGGTTCCCGTCCCTGCTCCCGCGCCTCCTTACGATACCGATATAGCATCGAAAGGGCTCTCGCATCCAGGTTCCACGGTAGGGATCCGGCAAGGAGACTCGCCGCCTCGAAGGATATCGTGCGGTACCCCCTAATGGCCCTGCTGGCCATTGCACGCTGCGGTCCACGCAGCAGATGCGCATTGTGGACCGTCAGGGTGTCCGCCCATATTGGGCACCCATATAGGGCCATGGACCGCACGACTCCCGCGTAGAGTCTCCTGCAGGAGTCATCCGGCCCCCTCATGTTGGGCAGCAGCCGCCCCAAAGCGGCAGCTGTGTCCTTCAATTTGGGGGCCAGTCTTCGGAGATGCTCCCCGAAGTTCCACCGGCCGTCTAGCACGAGCCCCAGATATTTCATCTGGGCCTTGATGCCGATAGAAATGTCTCCCACTATGAGGCTGGAATCCTCCGGTGGCACGCGCCGAGGCCCATGAAAGAACATGGCCTCGGTTTTATGCAGAGCCACCTCGAGACCCAGCCGCCGAATCCGCTCCACGACTTGGGCAACCGCGGTCGTGGCCTTCAGGGTCGCTTCGCGGTATGTAGCCCCGCACGCCGTCACCAGCGTGTCGTCCGCATAACACGTGACGGCGGCACCGTCCGCGAGGCGGGCCTGGGGCTGACGGATAGAGCCGCCTGTCACCCCAGCAGAAGCAGGCCACGGCGGCGGCGTGCTAAGAAGCGCGCCTCCCCACTCTAGGGCGAGTCCTGGTTGTCCTCCTCCCGAAGAGGGCCAGACCGCAAGGGATGGCCCTGATGGTTAGCCGGGGTGCGAGGAATATGCCTAAGACAACCTCACCTCCGGCCTAGCACCACGACCCTCAGTCGGCGTGCGGTTTTAGTCGGTTCAAGTCCGACATAACCTCTCCACCCGGCTCCGGCAGGGGGGGTATCCGAGAGGATTTCCGCACGAAAAAAAAAAAAGGATATTGAAAATAGATAGAGGATACAGACCATACTAGCCAGTTACGTACAAAAGAAACGATATTTAAAAGCCAGAATTACAAAACTCCGAAGTTCAAACCTGTACGAAATATCAAACTACGAGATACCGAAGATCACATTAGTTTATATTTTATGTATAGAGCGCGCATATTAATCTCGGTAAGATAAAGGCAAAGTGTCAAGAAAGGTGCCGGAGGTGAGGTTGTCATAGACATATCCCTCGCACCCCGGCTGACCCAGGGCCATCCCTTGCGGTCTGGCCCTCCTCAGGAGGGGGGATAACGGTGTCCCCAACTCGCCCCCGGAATGGGGAGGCGCCGCCGCCGTGGCCTGCTTCTGCTGGGGTGACAGGTGGCTCCACCCGTCACCCCCAGGCCCGCGCTCATGGGGGACGGAGGTCAGTCAGTGCCCTCCGACGCCCGAACTGCCTGCGCGCGCGGGAGGCGCGATCCGCGAGTCTTCCTCGCTCGCGCCGCCTCTCCCACTCCGCCGTCTCCTTCACGAGCGCGTTAGCTGACACCAACAGTTTGGGGCGTAGACTTCGGAAGTGCTCTCCGAAGTCCCACCGACCGTCGAGTACGAGCCCCAGGTATTTCAACCGGGGTTTGATGTCGATGGGAGTACCTCCTACTGTCAAGCTGAATCCCGGGGGTGGCCTGCGCCGAGGACCATGAAAGAACAAGGCCTCGGATTTGTACAGAGCCACCTCGAGACCCAGCCGCCGGATCCGATCCACGACTTGAGCAACAGCGGTCGTGGCCCTCTGGGTCGCCTCGAGGTGTGTAGCGCCACTCACCGTCACTAGCGTGTCGTCTGCGTAGCACGTGACGGTGGCACCGAACGCGAGCTCACCGCGAAGCACCCAGCCGTATCCGATGTTCCACAGAAGCGGCCCCAGGACCGATCCCTGTGGGACACCGCACGACATCTCACGCCTACCGACGCCGGTCGCACTTGGGTAGATGACGGCCCTCTCCGTCAGGTACGCCCCGACTATGCGGCGGAGGTAGAGAGGCACATCGTGGTACACGAGCGCCTCCCTGATGCAACTCCAGGGCAAGGTGTTGAACGCGTTGGAGATGTCCAAGGAAACCGCCAACATCACCTCGCCCCGGGCAACCGCATCCTCCGCCAGAGTCCTCACGCGCATGATGGCATCCACAGTGGAACGCCACCGGCGGAAGCAGTACTGCGTGTCCGCTAGGTCCGGCCCCACTCTAGAGAGGTGCTCGACGAGGCGCTTGGCAATCACTCTTTCGAAGAGCTTTCCCACCTCGTCGAGCAACACTATGGGCCGGTACCCGAGTATTTTCAGTATCCTCAGATATCAACAATTAGGTGTGGGTATGTCCCCAGCCTTATTTTGTTCGAAATCTCATAATCTCTGTGAAAAGTATAACATGCTATGTATGACACTGAAACAAAAGACATGCCAATGACGTCACGTAACATAATATGACAGGGATGAATGTATAAGAAGAAAAGAGATACGAAATGTAATTGACAGACGTAATACGTCACAATAAATCATATTACTCAAAAATGCACTCTAACCACAAGGCTTAAAATGGTTTTTTCATCATTGGTAAGACAGTTTTCACCATTATTTTGACTGGTAAAGAGCGTCTTGCAGCCCACTGTGCATCTCGGTGATGTGTGCGTGCACGGCTGCGTCTGTATTTTGACAGATTTTGAGTCGTACGCTCCGCGGACTCGGTCCTTAAGTATGACACATTATTTATGATGAAACCCTGTTGATATTATATATTTTGTTTGATACCCAATTACGCAAAAGCGGCTGAATCTATTTCTTTATAATATGTAACTCTGAAGCCCACGCAGGTGCAGTCAAAAGTTCATTAAAAAAAAAAAGTTTATACCTCGTCAAGTAATAAAAAAATATGTGTTGAAGTTTTGTTTTTCAATCTATGTAATCTAAATACTCATTCACAAAATTCGACCTTCCGACGATATTTTTAGATACAGCACCCATTAACAGCCATCAAAAAACGCAAGTAAACAAAAATTATCTCCGAACAAAAATAGTTTTTTCATTCATGCAGACGTAAAGCAATATTGTGAGCTGGAAGCCATAAATAGCAGCAGCGTGTTAGTTTTTTAATCTCACTAAGTAACCAAGCACTAACTACTTAGGTCTGACGTCGCGACGCGAAACAATATTCTGTTCCCCTCAACTGAATTATGTAAAGCGATGTGTGTATGAAAAGTTGAAAAGTTCATTTCTTTGGTTACTTTTAATCTGTTTAACTTTTATTCAATAAAATAGTCATAGTCATAGTCATTTATTTTTCAATATAGAACAATAAAATTGTTTCTTATTGACGTCAATTTTAATTCTACTTAATCTAAGTTTACCACCGCTTCCAAGGCGCTGCTGGTGAAGAAGAAACGGTGCAACAAACTCCACTGCGGCATTTTTTAGACGTCAATTTACAATATTTATTTTCTTATAGCTAAATGTGGCTTAGCGTGTCAGTGGCGGTGGCGGTGTTGTAATCAAGGAACTTCATCCCTTTTTTTCCGTGCGGAAGGGGAGACTGAGGGTCATGGTGCTAGGCCGGAGGTGAGGTTGTCTTCGACATATCCCTCGCACCCCGGCTGACCCAGGGCCATCCCTTATGGTCTGGCCCTCCTTGGGACAGACCATAAGGGCCTGCTTCTGCTGGGGTGACAAGCAGTTTCACCCGTCACCCCCAGGCCCGCGCTCATGGGGGACGGAGATCAGACGCACGCTCAAGTGGTTTTTCCAGGCCATACAACATTGAGTGCTTTATGTAGGGCATTAGAAGGTTTCTACAGGGTTGACAATGCGAGTGTGACGCCTCTGGTGTTGCATTCGTCCATTAGGCCACGCTTGGACTTGTAATGGTTTAGCTTGTAATTGTATAAAAATCAGCATTGTAGAACCTATGCTGCAATCATGTTTATTTTGGATATAGGATCTGGTAGAGGGTGCTATGTGTGGAATGGCGAAGACAACCTCACCTCCGGCCTAGCACCACGACCCTCAGTCGGCGTGCGGTTTTAGTTGATTCGAGTCCGACATAACCTTCTGGCTCCGGCGGGGGAGGTATCCCAGGGGATTTCCGCACGAAAAAAAAAATGTGTGGAAATATTGACCAGTCTGTACGAAGTGGAGGAAGAGGATCTCAGGTTCCGAGAGATAAAGGAACGCAACCAGGTCCTGGTGATGATAACGGAAGATGATGAGCGCTATAATCCAAGACTTTACATTATCTGAATGCTAAGCAGTCTTTTAGTCCGTCCTAATTACTTTTGATCCCACAATAATTACAATATGGCAATTGGCAACCCTTTTCAATTGACTGTATTAATTTGTAGTAAAAATATAATAACAAGTAAAGCCAACGAAGCGAGAGAAAAAAGGTAAACAAAGTTTCAGCGGTTCCAAACATTTACCACTTCAAGCGCATTCCAGACAGGAATAAAATTGCTCATAAGATGGCGGATCTGACAGTTTAGAACCACTGTGCTGACAGCTTTCCTATACTACGAAACACGCAACGACAGCTGTCGCTCGGCCATTGTCGCGTACATGTGATATGTGCGACAAGGGACAAGGACAGAAATAAAAAAATCGCTAATAAAAAATAATCGCTAGTTATCGCAACGTAACTCAGTAATGTTCGCTTTGTTTACCTTTTTCTCTCGTCTCGTTGGCTTTACTTTACATGGTGGCAATATTGCTAACAACCGTGCGTGGGATAGAATAATAAATTGCAGCATTTGGAAGCAAATTGGTAATAGATTGGTACATATATCGGACGCTGTGTTAATTGAAATCGTTACTTTTATTCCGTTTATAGCTAAGGATATCTGAGATTGAAGTTGCTGTTGAAGCCCACCTATGGGTGCGCTAAGTGGAATACTTTAGGTGCGCTTCGTCTGGGTGCGCTCCATGGAATACCTCCTAATTCCTGCAATTGGTACGTTTATTTAAGAACCAGAGCTTGAAGAAATGCTTCCTTTTACGTGGGACTAGATAATGAAGTTGGCGATGATTGTAATACAACATCTGCTTACGTTCTTAATGATACCAATGACGAGGAAGGAGTATGCCAATAAGGGAACTAATGAAGGGTACCTGAGCCTCGATTCTGCTAGAGCCAAACCACAGTGGTGCCACTGCCAATGCAAAAAAACGGCATTAAATAATAGACTTTAAAGCGATGCGGTTAAAATTAAATGACGTTTTGCAGAGTAATTGAAAAAGTGTACTTAATGAAACTGTTGTCACTTGATTTTGGACTTTTCGGGTATAGAAATAAAGTCAAAATTTAATGTAATTTTTGCAGTGACTGCGGCACCACAATTCTTTAGCTTTAGCAGAATCGACGGCCTGCTCGACAGTTATAAGTTTAACTGTATTAATTTATCGGCATATTCTCGATTCCCCTCGAAATTTAAAAACTCGTATATTCACACAAATCTTACTTAATTTTACTAGCCGACTTTAAAAAAAGGAGGAGGTTCTCAATTTGATAGGTATATTTTTAAGCAAGTTCTTACATGTTGGTTGATAGTTTTTGTAATAATCATTCTCACCGGTTGATACGTAAAAATGTAGTGTGTAGGTGATGTATTAATCACCTACACACTACATAATTTAATAAAATTGTATAGCTGACTTTAATAAAGACTATGTCCCATTATCTATCTATAATATATAAAAATCAATGCCACTTTTCGTTGTAATGTAATAACTGAACAACGCCTTTACCGATTTGGCTAATTTTGGTCTTGAATTATTCGTGGAAGTCCAGGGAAGGTTTTTACGTAGAGAAAAATTCGAATAATTGCCGGGAACCGACATCCACGCGGGGCGGAGCCGCGGGCATATGCTAGTTAAACATAAAATAAACCGATACCACAGAGATCCGGTTCTTAGCATTCCATGGATTCACCGTGCGGTCGCCGGGTCCATGGCGTGGTACAGAGAGGAACACTGTGACGGCGCCTGGGACTTGCGACCCAGGTGTAGGTTTAGGGTGGCCACCTTGTGATGCATCAGCGCTCACCTCCACCGTCACAAGTGTTCCCCCCTCTACCTATCCAAATTTGGTAAGATCCTATCAACGCCGTTTTAGATATTCTTTTGAGGAAAGAGCTTACTGAAGCTCTTGGCAATCCGAGGTCTTTAAATAAGTTATACAGGGATTTAGCTGGAATTCCCCTTGCTCCTACTTCCACGGCGTAGAGTTTAACCACATAGCCATTTTTGGTTAACTCGTTGGTCAGGTCAAAGTATTTGTTTATTTTTATAGCGTGGTCTTTAGGTATGTTAGTTTCCCACGGTACTGTGAGTTCTACTAGTACTGCACGCTTTTGCTGTTTAGAAAATAGGAATATATCGGGTCTGGATGACGAGGCACAAACATCCTCCGGTATTTTATAGTGTTTCTCATACGAATCTGCGAGTAATGTCCAGTCAGCGGCTGCTATCAAAATTGAGTACGGCTTTTGATTTGTCTTTTTTGAGCAGCCTTCCTTTACAAACGCGACGTCATTTCTTTGGTTTGTGGTTAAACCCTTTTTCGCTCTAGCTACCGCCAAACTTCTTGAGAGTTTGGCTTAGCGGGTGCCTATGCGGGGGCCGGGCGGCAGTGCCGTGATGGCTGTTGGACGGGGAGGTTGTGCTTCACGTTTTCGCAGCTTTGACAGCAACACAATTCGAGACTAATGCATAAATGGACAGATAAGACACTTCTATGAGACGCCGAAAGTAAATTCGGTAAAAAAGCTAAAGCTTTAAACTCTCAAGAAATACATGAAAATTTTGTGTTGATTATTTTATTCACACACTTTATTTGTTATCAGCTGTTGCCCACGGCTCCAGCCACGTAGATTTTGGATGCCGTTCCGGATGGTGATCCTCATATAAAACCTTATGACACTGATAAATAGTGTGGGTTTCTATTGGTGAAATAATTCTTAGAATTGGTTCTGTAGATCCAGAGATTAACCTCTATAACGTCACAAACTACGTCTGTATAATCTAATATATAAAATTCTCGTGTCACAGTTTTCGTTGCCATACTCTTCCGAAACGGCTTGACCGATTTTGATGAAATTTTTTGTGCTTATCCGGTATCTATGAGAATCGGCCAACATCTATTTTTCATCCCCCTAAATGGTGCAGCGGGAACGGGATCTGACGCCACGAGGGCGGGAAAACTTGGCGGTATGAAGTTCGCCGGGACAGCTAGTAATATATGTATATTAGAATACTATACATACATATAGCTACATATATAGGTAAATATATAATATTATAAAAACATGATCACTACATATAATCACTAGTATAAAATAATTCATTTCCCGCTGTATGTCTGTCTCTATGTATGCTTAGATCTTTGAAATTACGCGACGGATTTTGAGGCGGTTTTCTTTAATAGATAGTATCATTCAAGAAGTAGGTTTATATGTACAATACAATCTATATAATATAAAAATGAATCCCTATTGGGAAATAGGGATTCATTTTTGGTTGGAGTGGCTGAGGCTAGACCAATTTCTTTTTTGTTGTGTTTGTTTTTGTCTGAAGAAGGTTTTTATGAAAGAAAAAATGCCAGGGCATGCCGTCATAGAGGCGGTAAGGCCCATCATGGGGAAATGGCTCGAGAGGCCACATGGCAGCCTCTCTTATCGACTGACGCAGATTATCACCGGGCACGGGTGCTTCGGGAGATATGGCTAGTGGCTACTGGCGGCCCTGGGAGTGAGAGTTCTCACCCTCGCCACCCTGCTCACAGCAATGGTCCGCTGCGCGGACGCGTGGGCGGCCGGCGTCTCCTTCAGCGAGCAGGTAATGGTCGTGAAGGAGACGGCGGAACGGGAGAAGCGGCGTGCGAGGGATATGTCGATGACAACCTCACCTCCGGCCTAGCACCAAGACCCACATTCGGCGTGCGGTTTTAGTCGGTTCGAGTCCGACATAACCTCCCCTTCCGGCTCCGGCAGGGGGGGTATCCGAGGGGATTTCCGCACGAAAAAAAAAAGGACAACTTAATACAGCCAATTGAGGTGAATTCTAATTTTTAAGGTGAAATTAAGTTTGCCGGGTCAGTTAGTGCATAATATAAGAGGTTTGAATATGATGTCATTTAGATAAACACATTTTTTGGGCTTACGTTGCAAACGATGGCACTGTGAGAATGTGTAATGTGTGTGAATTGTTATGCCTATAGCATATAGCTTTCATATTCACCTACCTCAATGTATCTATGCAATAAACACCCTAACCAATGGAAATATATATTCATGTCTTAGATTATTAATAATCTAAGATTCATGTAATTATGAATATAAGTGCTGAGTGGGCATCAAACCCACAATCTCTGAATGCTCTACCGCTACGCTATAGAAATTTGAATCTTTTGAAATTGAATTTGTCTGTTTGTTCACAATGGACACAAACGCTACAACGTACACGGATTTAGATATGGTATTTTTATTTAAAAGGTTTTGGTAGAATGGTACCAGAGATAAAACCAAAGTCGCGATAATAGACATCCATACGGGCGGAGCCGCCGACCTTAGCTATGATAAAGAATCAAGAATCAATCAACATCGATGTCAAAAAAATACCAAATCAGTTAGGTACGTGAAGTTAGGCAGAATATGATGTGTCCACTCTGTACCCTTTTACCGACATCTTTTCCCATATTTTTATATTATAACCACTTTAGTGACATGAGTGCGGGGTGGTGCGGGGCTGCGATTATTACGTTCGTAGACTCCACCCATTCGCTCTAAGGCATCGTCTCTAGTAAGGACCTTAATAAAAACTAAAATATTGTGGAAAATACAGACTTTCCATTATTTATCAACAGTATACGGTATAAACAGTTAAAAAGAAATACGATTAAATGCCACAAAACAATTTTTTCATAACAAAAACATTTAAAAACAAAAAATACTTTTATTAAAGGAAGATAAATTAACAGTAGTAGAAAAACACCCGTGGTGAGGACATTCGTGCGAAGACAGAGCCGGAAGGCAATGCCTTCCATTTCCAGGGCGACCCTAATTTGCTTTTGATTAATGAAGCGAAGTATTTTTGTTGATAGTGGCTGACTGGGACTTTGTATCATGACAAGCGGTAAGCGGCCCTGGTTTTCCATTGTTCGGTTATGTTGTTTTTGGATATAGAAGAAGAAGAGAATCAAAGAATCAATTTTATTTATTCAGTTTAGGCACATAAAGAGCACATAATGAACGTCATAATTTTATAACATAACATAACATAAACTCACGCCTGTATTCCCCGAAGGGGTAGGCAGAGGTGCTAGCACCCACATTTCGCCAGTTTATGTTTTGGTCCCAATGTAATAGGTGACGAGCCTATTGACATTAACCGGGCACTTATAAACTTGCGATAAATATACACATAACTTCGAAAAGCATCGAAAAGTCATTGGTGTGTGTCATGGTAAACATAGGATCGAACCCGAGACCTCGTCTCAGCAGTCCATTACCCATACCACTAGGCTACCGCAGATAATTTTATATTGTCAAGAATAATAAAAAAAAATGATCATTTGAAAATTATTCTTTCGCTGGTTCGGTAGGTTGTTGAGAAGATACCAGCAAGAAACTCAGTGAAGGTCGCCAAATTGACTGAACCCACTTGATTTACATACTATTGACACTTGACATACTTGATTTATATATACACTGTAAATCTGTAACTAATGATGATAGTAATAGTTTTTAAAATAAGAGCATAATTTGTCGTGCAATATGTTGGTTCGCCTATGTCGGAAGAAATCGCAGGACAAGAACGAACCTTAAAGTATTTTTTTCGTTTCAAACTCAACATATTTGGATTAGACTGCATCCTTAGTAAGCACTTGAAGAATTATGGTCTACTAGCATGTGCCCGCGGCTCCGCCCGAGTGGATATCGGTATGTCCTTTCTCAAGGGCTAATCTACCCTTATACCAAATTTCCTCAAAATCGGATCAGTGGTTTAGACGTAAAAACGTAACATACAGACAGACTGCCGGGGTGCAAGAGATATGCTTTTGGCAATCTCACCTCCGGCAACCAAAGACGGCGTGCGTTTTGGTCGGTTCGAGTCCGACATAACCGCCTCCACCGGCTCCGTGGGGGTGGTATCCGTGGGAATTTTTCGCACGATAAAAAAAAGTCCTTTCTCAAGGTCTAATCTACCCTTATACCAAATTTCATCAAAATCGGATCAGTGGTTTAGGCGTAAAAGCGTAACATACAGACAGACAGAGTTAGTTTCTGATGTAGAAAGTTATTAGTTAAAAGACACGGAAATAGTAGACGAAAGCAAAAACCCTAACAACATTCATTAGTCGTATCGTCGTATTTTGATCACATAATAATCGCGTTATTTATACGCATTAGCGATTCTCGGAGAGCTACAATACGTTATTAACTAACTTGCATGTGATACACATATCTAAACAGAGTTTTCCTTATAAACAGCATGCGTAGCTTCGATACTGTTACAATCTTATTGTAATTCTCGGTTACATTCTTCTCAGCTTCCTCCTTCTTAATTATCCGACTGTCTTATTACTTCATATCTTCTCAACCACTACACAGATTTCGATGATTGATATTTAAATGAAAGATATTCTTCTCCCAAGTGTTCATGAGTACATAAAATGAGAATAAAAAGCTATTTCGTCCAAGGTATATCATGCCTATACCTCGGGACACGTATCTTGGACCTCAATCACGTGACAAATAATTAAGTCCTTAAGCGCGCTGTTTTTTTATTATAATATGCTTGGTGAATTTCAACTCGTCCACCGCAGTAGCACCCCGTGCTATCCTCAGGCTTTTGGTCAGGACTTTTCAAATTCCTAAATGGTAGATATATCGTGAATTTTTGCGCCACAATGTATGATGTCAAATATTTTAGCTCTAACTCATCGAGTAGGGTATCAAGATGCAGGCAATTGAACAATTTTGGTCGGTCTAGACAAAATCTTTGTAGATGGGGAATGCGAGACCCGGGCTTAATTGCATGCGACTGCAGTGCCCCCGTACAGTCCATGGCGCATTTGGTCTCGTGTCCCTTATGTCCTACTTCATGCACTAAAGACGACTTAAATAAAGCCACTGACAGTGCGATTAAGATGGCAGAATTTTATTCCCGAATAGTGTAGTCATAAAAGTGAATCGTTGACACGAAAAGAAGAAGAAAGACAATTACAAAAATATAAATTAAATATATCATACATAACTAAAAAGTACTTTTACAAAAAAATAATTATTGAAAATAAAAAACCGACTGATAACTGAAAATATTGAAAAAAGTATGATAGCAGGCGGTACCCATTTGTAAATTATAAACCGGATAGAAATTAATGGGTGCCGTCTGCTAATAAACTTATTTCAATATTTTCAATTATCAGTGGGGTTTTTTATTTTCAATAATTTATTTTCTATTTTTATACGGTTATTAGGAAAGCGACTTTTTATACAATTTAGTTGGCAGACACCCACACGGCCCTCCTGATGGAAAGTGGTTACCATGGCCTATGGACACATAACACCAGTCAAACTCTTAGACCTATAATATCAGAGTTGCTGTGCCATCAGTGCAGACTGCCTCCGTGGCGTGGTGGTAGTGAACGCAGCCGCTACGCAGGAGGCACGGGTCCGATCCCCGCTCAGTGCAAATATTTGTATGTATGAAAATGGGTATTTGTATTGGTCTGGTCGTGCCTCAGAGAGCACGTTAAGCCGTCGGCACCGGTTGCCATATGAACATGTATGGCAGTCGTTATAGGGGCATTGGGTGAAATGGCTCCACATAGAAGGGCTGATCACCCGTCCGGTCAAACGGCGTCCCCGCTGGCAGTAGTAGTAGTGCCATCAGTGCAGAAGACAGAGTAGAACAAGCCTTTGGTCTTCCCACTGATTGCCTTCTGATGTCCTAACTCCAAAGCCCAAAGGAGAGCCTGCGTCAGAATCTCGTCTCTCAATCAGCTAGCAGATGAGGTTGGCTTGAGCCTCAAAGCACTTGGATGGGGCCTAAAAATATGGCGACGGTGTTTTGTCCGGAAGAAAAAAGGATGTTGATAGAAACCGTGGCTACCCTTTTTTTTCGTGCGGAAATCCCTTCGGATACCTCCCCTGCCGGAGCCGGAAGGGGAGGTTATGTCGGACACGAACCGACTAACACCGCACGCCGACTGTGGGTCTTGGTGCTAGGCATGAAGTTGAGGTTGTCGTCGACATATCCCTCGCACCCCGGCTGACCCAGGGACATCCCTTACGGTCTGGCCCTCCTCGTGGCTACCCTAAACGAAAGAGATAAAGAGCTTCTTTTTTCAAAAAATCATGGTGGCTCTGCCTCACCTGTGCTTAAAAAGCCAGTCTACTGAAAATAACAACAAGTTCCTGGTATTTTTTTAATGGCCACTTGGTTATTATCATTCGAGAAAAATAAATAATAAATACCCGTGCGTAGCTTAATGTACCGATACTCACGAAGTTGCAAAAAGGTCATAAGTTTTCCTTGCTAATTTATATAAAGAAACAATCATTTGTTCAGTTCAGATACTGCTTCTGTAGTTTCCTAATGAGGCAGTGAATATTGTTAGAGATTCGAGTAATTTCTTTCCTTGTTAACTGCCGAGGGAATAGAGGATAATGGGGAAAAATGAGCAAGACTGGCGGTAATGTCACAAATCGTAAGAAAGGCCGAGTAAAATATGAATCTACCACGTATTAAATTTTGAGTAAGCATTGTCTAGGAAAATAAAAGTTTAACATTTCTTCGAATTTATTATACGGACATTTTCGTCACGGACAATTTTGACAACTATATTTTTGGATCCTATGTTATCGGTTTAACCCATTGCCACCAACCGGGCACTTTTTCTAGTTGTATGTTTACTGTCAACGTATCGTATGTTAGACATCACAAAAAAATGCATTCAAGTCGAACATCCATTTTCCTCGTAGGTAGGTCTATAATAAGCATAATAGTATGCACAAGTGTTTTGTCAGCAAAACAGGTTAGCCACTTATTTGTCATGACAATACAGTGCTACGCAACTTATATAATATACCTACCTACAAAGGCATCTTTCTAACCTACCGGCTGTGTGGAATTAAAATAATTAGTCACTGACGTTTGGTTGATTATAGGCATGACCTTAGAGTATCAAGAGCTGCCATACCTACGAAAAAAAAACTGCCTACCTAAACTTGGATTTTATGAATGAATGGAAAGCAGTATGGCGGCCTAGTAGGGAATCCAGTAAACTGTCGATAACTACTTATCGATATAAAAAGGGCACAGACTAAAAATTTATAAATTTGAAAGAAAAAATTAAGTGGTTAGCTTAAGTGGATGCCGATTATTTGTATTCTCAGGTTGCAGTGTGCTTAGGGCTTTCTGTCAGACTTTCCTTGTGATAGCCGGAGTTTCGAATAATTCGCCCAGAAGGACGTAAAATCTACAAAGATTCTTTACAGTCTTTGAGTAACGATATATATGTATATATTTAGTAGTACTCCAGGTACATAACATATTGGCATAAAAATTAAATCAATTTGGACAAAAAAAAATCGAATTTTTATTTAATATTTTTGTTTTTTTTTATTTTGCATTATTTGCTCTCCATTGTGTTAGTAAATATCGATAATTAAAATTCTATCACCACATCACTAGCAATTTTATTTGACCAATCAGGTGCTACTACATCCCCACTACGTTGGAAAGCAAGATGGAGAATTGGCGTTTTCCTCATATGATTTTAATTATGAATGAATTTCGTAGTAGCTTCACGTCTTTATATTTACTATGTCTATGGGCATGACCCGTATCACCAGTATCATTTTGACTGACATCTGTAATGGCGCGAAAATTGTTGTCGACGTATTTTAAAGAAATTGTCCATAATTTTAAAGTGGGATTGATATTTATAAGCATAGGTAGGCATAGGTAAGAAATTACATACTTTTACGAGGTGTTCTATGTGTTTATCAATTTGCACTGTATCCCTATGGCTAGATATTTTTAAAGCAGTTAAAACCCAAAATTGCCATTTAATTTTTCTTAAACAAAAACGGTATTAAATACTCTATAAAGGTATTAAACTGTCAGTTTGATGTACGAAAGAGAAAACGCTTTAAAACGGAAGCTTTAGCCCACCGGGAATCAGAGTGAGGGTCCGGGAAAGATCAGCCATATTTTCCAGTATGCCAAATCAAAATCCAGCTACTATTGTACATATCTACAAATATTTGTCTACCTATACATAAAATTTAAGCATACTTGCACGTGTCCGGTGTTAACCCGAGTGTGAACAAAATCGTGAGGACCGGTTATCGTTCTAATATACATATGTTTAATGTTCATTTTATGTACACGTTTCGTCTAAATTTAATAGCTTCAACGTTTTTTAAGTGCAGCTTGGCGGATTTAGTAATATTCTCGATAATATTTGTAAACTTATTTGGCATTGTTTTCAGGCAACAGAAAGTAAGAAAGGAGATAAGAGTTCAATGCCCTATACTTGCGCACTGCACATTAGTAAGGTCGTCGTCGTCGGTAGCGTTATGGCGTAAGTAAGTACCTAATAAGTTAGGCCTAACCATGAAACATCCATTACTTAAGTATTATTTCGGTAAGGATAAGCCGAATCGAAGCTTCACGTTCCGTTTTCGGATCCGATTTCAGGATACCTAGACCATTAGCTCGAAACTTCGATACTGGATGTACGAATAGTGGATGGTCTCATGGTACGCCTAAATGAGTTGAAATTTTAGGAGGTAGGAGAGGATATTCTGACTTCTGACTATCCATAGCTCATGTTACAGTGCACCGCGTAAGGCTATCTTGTATCATGTGCTTCAATCAAAATCAAATCAATGAAGTTGTTTAACACTGTCGGCAGTGTCTATTTATTACTAGGGAAATCTTAAGAAATTATAGAAGCCAGAACCAATCATGGATTATGTTATACCGCGAATAGATGCTAGAACCACTCATAGCTAGGGATAGACCATACTAGCCTGCAGAACCTGGCCTCATGTGCGCTTTTTTAAGGCACGTTGATAATTAGGAGATTGGGTAATTATTCTTAAGATAGAAAATTTTATGGAATTATGCAGTTGCATTCCGATCGTAAATAAACTGTGTTAACGGGACGGGAGGGCTCTGTGTCCACTTTAGGTAAAATGATTAAATTTTCGGATGTCAGGAAGGATGGGTATTTGGGAGACTTACTCAGTTCATGGAAAATTTTAAAAGATGCAGCTAGTCCAATTCTGGTTAGAGAGAGATATCCATGGCTCAATAATCCATGGGTACCAAATTTGAATGGATCATTATAGCAAGACTTTTCCGTGTGTACTTTTTGTGGCATGTGGTCGATTTTTTAAGAAAATCGTCGAGGGACTTGGTAAATATTTATTTACGAGTCTGGCAGTTTTACGAAATACGGAGAATCAGCTCAAGTAGGTATTCCGACGGTCACGTCAGGGTCAAAACATGCTATACAGCAAGGTGTTACGAAGTTTTCACTGATCTGATGACATAAAATATCTGATGATTATTATACCCCTTTTTCGACCTGACACCGGCGCAAGACTGTTCTGTGTAGAAGTTTTTGAGACCTATTATAACACTACGTCTAATAAACTGGCCGCAAAGGCGCAAACATGTTGATACAGCTAAATAAACATTGCTTTTGTGCATGAAATGCAAATTAATAATAAGTAGTCATCATTAACAATTTTAATGATCTAAAGACGTAAATATCGTAACTTGGAACTTTTAAACTTTAGAGAAGCAATTATGTATGAACAAGTTAATCAAGTTAAGAGAATAGGTAACGTTAAAGAGTTACGACCTTACAGACATTGTTTTTTTTTTCATTAATAAAGTTGTTTACTTGGTATATTAAAAAAAAAACTTACCAATACTTCATGGTGGGTCTTATTGCCCCTATGCACCCACTGCACGTTTGGTGAATTTAATGTCGCCAGATCACCACAAGGTATCGTTACATTAGTGCCCTTGTCTACACCTACATCCCGAATTTCCACATCCTCGGTGAGAGCCAGTGGAACAGCTACAAAAAAATAAATAAAAATGTATTATGGAAAATGTGGAAAATCTAGACTATTTTTTTTTTGTTGACATAATACAGGAGCTATGTTTATTTACAAGGATTAAATCTAACAAGCTGAGTATATTTACCTTCTATTCCAAGGCAGAACACAGACAACAATATACGTTCGAAAAACATTTTACTAAAACTACATTTAGACACTTAGAAAATATTATTGAACTACACTTGTTGTAAGGTAAAAAATATTTAGTTTCTATCTATTTATTTTGCATTACACAGAATTAATTAAACGACGGAAGGCGAAATAATAGGAAACAAATCTCACAACAAACGTCTTCACTCCATTGATAAAAGGCATAGACTAATTTTATTTATCATAAAATATGTTGCTATATGTTGTTTTCTGTCTATATCTAATTTGTAGAGTTGCTATAACAGAAATAACAAAAATATATCTCCGTGAGTATTTTACTGTTTGTTTACAATTATGAATGTGTATTAACTTCATTATTCCTTGCCGCACTCAAAGGCACCGACTGTAAACTTTTAAATTTATTGCCTTCTTTGGTCGCAGTTCGAAGTCGGAATCATAGACAGCGATAGCATTGTTCTTGGATTCGAGAAACATTTTAATTTTATCTCTTAGTGACATGTAATATTTTAATATGTTTCATAAATTTCGTCACCATTTCTGAGAATATCAAAATCAAAAACATTCTTGTTTACTCGCCCTTGCAGAACCACAGTGCAGCAGAACAATGATTGCCAAAATGACATTTCATTTTTGTGACAACTGTCAAAATAAGATCAGTTCTTCTCATAGACATAAATATACAGACGTGAAGCTACTACGAAATTCATTCATAAAATCATATTAGGAAAACGCCAATTCTCCATCTTGCTTTCCAACGTAGTGGGGATGTAGTATCACCTGATTGGTCAAATAAAATTGGTAGTGATGCGGTGATAGAATTTTAATTATCTATATTTTCCCAAATATTTAAAGAACGAAGACCACTTTCCATACATAGTGAATGACTTTTGAAATGCCGTTGACTTTTTATTATTCTATCGCATAATGGTACTGGTATTACTGATGAATAGATACTAAAACATTTTTTACAAAAAAAAAAACAAAAATGTTAAATAAAAATGCGATTTTTTTTTAGTCCAAATCGATTTTATTTTTGTGCCAATGTGTTATGTACCTGGAGTACTACTAAATATAATATATAATATATACTAAATATATATATATATATATCGTTACTCAAAAACTGTAAAGAATCTTTGTAGATTCTACGTCCTTCTGGGCGAATTATTCGAAACTCCGGCTATCACAAGGAAAGTCTGACAGAAAGCCATAAGCACACTGCAACCTGAGAATACAAATAATCGGCATCCACTTAAGCTAATCACTTAATTTTTTCTTTCAAATGTATATATTTTTAGTCTGTGCCCTTTTTATATCGATAAGTAGTTATCGACAGGTTACTGGATTCCCTACTAGGCCGCCATACTGCTTTCCATTCATTCATAAAATCCAAGTTTAGGTAGGCAGTTTTTTTTCGTAGGTATGGCACCTCTTGATATACTCTAAGGTTCTTCTCTATGACTATCTGAACATAGACAAGAATATAGATTTTCCTCTGATATGGCCGCTGTATCGGCAATACAACATCTGCAATGTTTTGTAAATTCATTTTTATAAAATGAATAAAGTGTTTTTTACTTATGTATAGTGATTAGCAGACCGTGTACAGTGCTGTGATATTTGTAATGGATGCAGAGAACGAGTACGAAAGAAAGAGAGTTCGTGATGCAATTCAAACGATAGAGACTATTCAGTCCATGATCGACGTTTCAGCTGATAGACTCGAGGGGCTCAGGACACAATGCTCGACCAGCGCCGAGCTGACGCAGCAAGAAATCCGGACCCTGGAGGTAAGGGAGCTAACCTTCTCACGTCAACATACATGTAGGGGAAATAGCGATGCCCTTGAAAGTATTATACCGAGAGGCCGGGATTCAAGGACTTTACTGCACTCAAGGACTGGGCTGACTAGTTCATTGCCGTAGTGGAAATCGTTGTCGTACGCGCGCGCCGCTCCCTCTCACCTTGAGTGTTTACTTTTTAAATTGAAAGCAATGAAAACATGACTTGTATTGGGTTTCGAATTTTGAATTTGCTGCCTATCCTTTGGTATACTATTCGAACATAATTTTTACTGAGAGCTTGAGATACTACTAAATCTACCCTTAATGTCGACAATAATTTAATAGCAATTACTGTGAGGAATTGGGAAATAAAAAAGAAATGCATTCTAATACAGATGTCTGTTTGATCAATGGAATTTACTAGTTTCACTACATCACTCTACAATAGATTTTATCTTATCTGTAGCACTAACAATTTAGATTTCACAATTTTATCCGAACTGCATGCATACAAAATACATAATGTATGAGTTCATACTAAACCCAAGCTCCTCAACTTTTTTATTTCTAGTGAGGCAGTTGTCTATGTATAAATTACAATAAAAATGGAAATCATTTGACGAAATTTATATGTACATACATATTATATTTATTAACCCATACATTGTGCTCTACTTCGTAATTTAAATGAATACATTAATTCATAACAATGACGTAAATAATCTTTCTATAACTGAATTTTAACTTTTTTGTTTGTTAAATATTAAGTAAATATTTGTTAATATTATACTCCAAAGAAATTTTTGACTTGTGGAACTTTCTTCTCAAGTTATACAAAATTGCAGTACGGACAATAAAATTAATAGTTCATGTTAGTTAGGTAATTACATTGCAATTACATGCATACAAATTTGTCTAATAAGTGAATTATAACAGAAGTAATTTATAGTAAAAAATACCACCAAAATCGGCTCAACCACTTCAGTGATTACCTGGAACAAGAGACTGAAAGACAGACAAAGATTTAAAAACGCTACTGAATTTAAAATATCATACGAATATTCCTAAGAAAGGCTTAATGACATTAGAGGAAGCTCCAAACTCGTGAAGTACGTACAGATGGAGTTAAATGAGGGGCTGTTGTCTCAGCTTACCTCAAAGGGAAGTAGGCATGCGCATATGTATATATGTCACCATTAATGTGCAAAAATCATAGAGTGCAGATTAACTATCTATTCTGCAGCTTACCTGCCCGAGTCAGTTTTTATTTTTTTTATTTTTATTTTATTTAAATAGGGACAACAAACAGTTACAATATATAATGTTACAATAATTTAAAGCAAACATGACTTATATAGGTAATGTTGTAACCCACTATGTTATCCACGGATTAACAGCTGAAAATCGGAATCAGTTAAAGGGTGAAAGAATCAATTTTATCAAAGAATTAATTTCATTTATTCAGCTTAAGCACATAAAGAGCACATATGAATGTCAGAATTTTACAATAGTGTCAGGAGTCACAGGTAAAATAAATCATTGGAAAATGATTTTTTCGCTGGTTAGCTGGTAGGAAAAATTGGTGAGTTCTTACATTAACTAGTAAATCTGCAGAATACCTAGGTAATCTGCAGATTAACGACCAGGCATATGGTCATCATCATCATCCACATAAAGACGTTAGTCCTGATTGCATCCGAGGCCACGGTGCCCTCGGAGCTCAGGGTCCGCCTTCCGGCTCTTCCTCCTCCACTTCGCACGATCTTGGGCGTCCAAGGTAGTGAGACCGTTTTCACGCATGTCACCCTCCACGACGCCAAGCCAGCACTTCTTGGGCCTACCCCTTCTACCTGGACCGGGTGGGGGCGCCATTGCCAGGCATTTGTTACCCACGTAGCTGGGCGGTTTCCGCAAGACGTGGCCGCACCAGCGGAGGCGGCTCTCTTGCATTTTATCTGCGATGTCACGGACATGAAGGCTGCCTCGGATGCGTGAGTTCCTCACGCGATCTTTACGCGTGACTCCACACATCCACCGCAGCATTTTCATCTCCGTGACACGCAGCATCTGCTTGTGCCGCTCCAACAGCGGCCACGCCTCACAGCCGTGTAAGAGGACAGGTCTAATGATCGTTTTATAGACCTGCCCCTTCAGCCTGACTGGCATTTTAGAGTCGCAAGTGACGCCAGTCATTTCCCGCCACTTAGCCCACGCGGCGGCAATACGTGCCTTGACGTCGTAGTCGATGTCACCAGAAGCGTGAAGTACAGATCCCAGGTACTTGACCTGATCCGTGCGCTCGACCAAGTCATCGCCTATGCGAACGGGTGTGGGATCTGTTGAGTTTAACGCCAAGTACTCTGTCTTCGCCACATTTAGCTTCAGACCGCCGTTCTCAAGCGCCTCCTTCCACACTTTCACACGTCGCACCAATCTGTTCCTGTCTGCGTCCATCAGCGCAATGTCATCAGCATACATAAGCAACCATGGAGGCTGCTCATGTGAGTCTCTGATACTGTCCGACAGAACGTCTAACACTAAGCTGAACAGGTAGGGACTGAGTACGGATCCTTGGTGTACCCCGACGGTGATGGGGAAGGTTTTCGTGTCGCCAACAGCGGTCCGAACCACCAGGAACCAACCGACCAGGCATATGGTAAAGTGCATAAAACAGATTTATTTTAAATCAATATTTTTAGTAGATAAAGTTAAATGGTGAGCTGTTGTCTCCGCACTCTAACGTTAACATATATATTGAGAGGGAATCAAACTAATTCAACCTCGTAATCATAATTTATATGACTAATACTGCACTCATAACAAGCCCATAAACTTGAACAATCAAAACTTTATGCTCAATAAATATTTGGTGCAAGCAGAGACAATGTGTCATGATGCCATAATACTATCAACAATGGAGGCTCCGCAGTGAAGTGATTCAATGCTAATATAAAGATGTCTCATCACAGTAATTGACGCTTAATAGATCTTGCATTGTTTGGGACTTCAAATTATCTATGTTGCAGGAATATAATAAAAGCAGAGATTTGGTCAAATTCCGAGGTGTTTTTTTTTTCAAATAGAAATTATCAATATGACTTCACCAAACCTGATTATAAGCTTATGGCAGAATGTTGGTGCCCATTTGACGGAACATACGTTGCGTATGATCGATCGCTTAACGTCAGAACAGACAAATCACTACATACTCGTAGTATAAAGTAAAATAACTTTCCACGTCCCTATGTCCCTATGTATGCTTATATCTTCAAAACTACGCTACAGATTTTGATGTGATAGAGTAATTCAAGAAGAAGGTTTATATGTATAATACAAGCTTAATGTAGTAGAGGGTGCAGCGGGAACGGAATCGGACGCCACGCGCGCGGTAAAAATTTGGCGGATCGGAGTTCGCTCGCCGGGTCCGCTAGTGTATGCTAAAATATTCTATCTTTCACACTTAACCGATAATGCGTTAGTGCATGGTGTTCGCTTGCGACGTACGCTCGACACATGTTCCGTCAGATGTGCACCGACCTAAATCTCAGGAAACAGGGTGCAGACTCCAACACACACACACAAACAAACATCAGACAATAATCTAATAACATCAACAATGATTTTATAATTTCCCATTATTGATTTAATCAAGTCACTTGGGTGTTTAGCCAAATATCTGTCTTTATCATACCACTCTGACATAAATATAACCAGTGTGTTTGTTTGTTTGAACATAATATACTTTAGAACTACTTGCAGCACATAGAACATTCTTCTAACATTCTTGAAACAATTAAAACTGAAATAAATCACTAGCTTTTACCTATAGTTTTACTGTTATGAAATATTGGTCCCATTCCCATGGGTCACAAACTTTCCTGGGATAAAGTACCTTCATACTAAACTGGCCAACAAAAGATGGCGCAAAAAGTTACCGCCAAAATTAAAAAAATCAACACGTTGCAACACTGAATATATACACCGAAATAACGGAGTCGATATTAGAATCTTTTTCCTATTAGGCATGCATGAAAACTTGCCTATTATGGTATATGGCCAGAGTCTAGTCAGTGTTCAATGTGTTGGTTTTTCAAATTTGGCGCCAACTTTTTGCGCCAGTCTTTAATAAATCAATCTTTGTGCCAAATTCTATCTACAAAACAACATTTGATTAGCATTTAGGCTGTATATTGATTGTTTATTTATTGTCATATATAATATCCTAAACCGATCATAATGTTTACTAACACAACTGCAAATAAATACCTAGTGTTCATAAACAGTTAGTACATGTGCCATAACATACCAGTGTTTATTTTTTGAATACTAGATCTACATACGTCATACGCTTCATCGTCATACCGGTTGCATCGAAAGCTCGTAGCTTGGAGCCTGGAATCTGGTATCCTTCTAGTCATACGAACATCTATTCCAGTTGTTATAAAGTCAAAATGGGTAAAATTATCTACACAAGGACTGAAACCCCGTCTGGTCAGCGGTGGCGACAACCCCACTGTCGTCCACACTAGCTTCTTACAATCAAGCAGGGTGTTGTCAAGTGTGATCAGCTGAAAATAAAAAAATTGCTGTTGACTTTTTTTTTTGAAGAATATTAGAACCGAAGTTACTAATATTCCCTCTAACCCCTCCAGCTAACCTAAATTGCTTGTGTTAGGAGTGGGTTCACGTCAGTAGTGTAATGACCAGGATTCGAACCCGGGACCTTTCGATTGTAAGGCCGACTCCTTAACCACTAAGATACCGACGACATCATGTTGACTTCTTCTGAACACACACTTTTTTTTCTCTGATGTGGCGCCCAATATTTCGTTAGCTGTTCCAATCTCTAAAACATAGAGGGGCGTAACTCTGTGCAAACGATTACCTATCTATGAACGTAACATTATTTTATGTACGTCACCGGCCTCTCCAATCAGCCGTATTGTGTTTCATGATAATTGTATTTATTTTATAAACTCATGCTGGCATATCTTTGAAGGGTAAATAGAGATGTGCGAACCAGGTCTAGACACCTTTTTTCTCAGCAATAATAACTTTTTTCTTCTTCGAAATACATCGGGAAAAAGAACTTGAACCCACGACCTTTTCCTTACTTACCTTTCGCTTATTTTCTTCTTAGCGTTAATCCCAGTCGCACCTGAAACCTTCAGCTTTTTTTAAGCTAATTGCGTGTTTAGCTGATCTTCGACTGCCAAATGACCTCCACAATGCATTGGCGATATCGAATTATTGCAGTTATAAGACCAGCTGTTGAACTTTTTAGGTTTCAACTAGGTAGTTGGTTACAGGTGTAACGACTGCTACTTTCCACATAATGGTGACGGATTGTATTGCTATTCTCGACATATCGGGAGTATCGGGACTCGATATAAAGGGAACAATTCGGAAGAGATTCGTACAGACTCAGTGTTTATCGTATCTTCTTGTCGTATTGGTTCCCGGTGGATTAGAATAGGGTTTTCCCAACTCTTCCCAATGAAGTCGTAGAAGGTCACTAAGGGATAGGGCCGTTCTCTATCCGACAGTAAACATACAGCCTATGACATAGTGCTCGCTTACAATAGCGAGTCCCTTACGTGGGACCGATAATCAAAATGTGGATGTTAATACGTCTCTGGTACTGCTTCGAGAATTTACAAATGTGAATATATCTATAGGTACTCATATAAAATTACTTGTCCCGACAAACTTACTGACAGACTGATTCATCAACGCAGACCCTAAACCGCTAGACCTACAAACTTGAAATTTTGACAGTAGATGCATTTTATGACGTAAGCATCCGCTAAGAAAGGATTTTTGGAATTGCTACTAAAGGGGTAAAATAACGGACGGAAGTTTGTATGAAAGTCCGTCATTTTCAGAGCTATATGCACGAAATTTCATAAACCTGTGTCTTTTAAGAAATAAATGAACACGTGTATCAGCGTTTTTTTTTTTCAAAATTTATCTACTTAGAGGGTAAAATAGGTGATAAACGTTCGTATCGAAGTTCGTCATTTAGGTCACTATCAAAATATGGAATACGACATTTTCCCGGGCGAAGCCGGGACGGGTTACCTAGTTATGTTTATATAAACGTTTGTCAAACCAAATATCTCTCGCTTACATGCTATTAAGGTTCAAATCCGTAACCTCTTGATGACATTATTATCATTAATTTTTCTACTTTCAGGGTAAACTAGTGAAGCATTTCTCGCAGCAGCTGGTAATCAAGGCCAGCTTCCGCGAGGAGTTGCGAAGAGAGCTTGTGGAAGTGCCCTGCCTGGCGCAGTGGCTCAGGGTCGTTGGGCTCTGCCCTGACTCCATTGAGGTAAGATATTTGTACAGAAGCACCGCACCATTGTGTTACATATGGCGGGACAATATAATCTTGGGCCCATGCGTTGTATACTGGGTGATTTTATAGTCGTTTCTGTTAGGTACTAAACTACGGGAGCGGTGTCAAACATACACGCCGGTCAATTGCACACTGGTTTATTACTATTGAGAACATGCCCGCGGCGGGCGCGCGGGGGTAAACACATACATAACATCCCTCCCCCTTAATCTGGAATATACCCCTTAATATTTAAACTAGCTACAATTAATATTAGTGTCTGTTGGTTCGTTATGACTGTTATGAACTCCCTCACTGGCACACTGGGTTGTTGGTGGTGTCGAAAAGACGGGACTTATAGCTCGAGGCCTTCGAGCTAAAGCAGTAACGTACGGTGGAGTCACTAGTGCTTCCGGACACATTGTAGCGGCGGGACTCAGTGGTGTCTCCGGGCTGCTTGGCCGCGTTGTGTTGGCGGGGCCCGGTGGAGGCACCGATGCGTCCGGCGACGTTGCTTCTTGCACTGGTTCCGTTACCAGCCCTCTTCCCTCACTGGATAATACTCGGATAATACTAATTTGGGTATATTGTATTGTAGTACTACTTTTATTGTACCGACTGTCTGACCTCCCGAGAGGAAAGCCTTTATACTGTTGATGGATGGCACTTGGTGGTATTCATTGTTACACATATTGAGAACACTTGTACTTTTTACAAGGTTTACGCCCGCCGCACATTAACATGGCACCTGCCTCGAAAACATCCTTCTCCCGCTTCCCCGCGCGCGACCCCGCTCTCGCCGTGCGAGCCTAGTAGCGTCAGCATACACCACTCCCGCTCCCCCGCGCAAAGCCCCGAGCCAGGTGCCATGTTAACTCGCACGAGTAGTAAGTAATGTTTTTATGTACTCACCTGATACCAGAAAATTGGCCGTCTAACCAAGGTAACTCACTACTCAATCGTCCAAATTTCCTTCGTCAGAAAATACGTGACATCTGGCGGCCCTAGGATCTTACTCTACAGTGTCGTGTCGTGAACGAGTGTGAGTGTGGTCATGTGCGGCCGGCCTTGAGGTTTACATTTACCAAATTTGTTAAAACCTTTGAGAATGCCGTAAGGCGAAACCTGACGTTCAATAGAATAAATACTGTGGAAAAGTATTTTTTGACAGCCTCTGTGGCGTGGTGGTAGTGCACGCGACTGCCACGCAGGAGGCGCGGGTTCGATTCCCGCTCAGTGCAAATATTTATATGCATGAATATGGCTATTTGCATTGGTCTGGGTGTTTCTATGTATAATATGTATGTATTTACAAAAAAAAAAAAAAAAGTAAATAAGTATGTTTATCCGTATTCTAGATTCCATAACACAAGCTATAAAAGCTTACCATGGGTCTAAATAGCGTTGTGTAAAAGAAAAAAAAAAAAATTACAAGTGATCTCAATATGTGGAAAAGCCTTCAGATTTTGCGATACAATATAGTTTTCTAACGCTAAAAACTTCTTACCGTATCATAATATCGAATCATCCTCCATCGGATAACCAGGCCACTACTTTTCCAGCGCACGCACCATGAAACTTGCATTATTCATTTAAAATACAATTAATCCTAACGGATTCCATCGTTCATATTTTGCACTGTTATTAGTTGAGACAAAAAGTTTTGCACGCAGGAACATCTGTAATACCTTTTCTCGAACAGCGGTGCTAAATACGCTACATTGAGTGATTTTGCTAAAAACGAGATACTTTTGAATATCCAGTAAATCTCAATAGATTCCTGTAAAACTCGTAAAATGGTCACATGAGTAGAATCACAACGTTTTATTTATTTCTAGCTGACCCGGCGAACTGCGTACTGCCAATTTTTATCCGCCCGCGTGGCATCCGATCCCGTTCCCGCTGCATCCCTTATTATTTTAAGCATGTATTATACATATTAACCTTCCTCTTGAATTATTCTATCTATTAAAAAAGCCGCATTAAAATCTGTAGCATAGTTTTGTAGATATAAGCATACATAGACATAGGAACGCGGAAAGTGACTTTGCTATGAACTATGTAGTGAAGCCGATAAATATCGTGTAAGAGACTAAATATTATTCTAATATGATTCCAATAAAGTGGCCTTGTTAGGCCTGCAGAAGTGTTACTCGTTTTGGGTGTTCGTGTTTCTGCATGGGAATACATCAAAATCTTGCGTTTGTTTACGTAGAGTTGTGGGTATAGTCTTTAAAAATCATAATAAAGTATCATAGTATGTATAAAGCAAAGTCTCTTTCCGCGCCTGTCTGTCCCTTTATCTTCAAAACTACGCTACAGATTTTAATGTGGTTTCTTTTAATAGATAGAGTAATTCAAGAAGGTTTATATGTATAATACATGCTTAATATACTAGAGGGTGCAGCGGGAACGGGATCGGACGTCACGCGGGCGGAAAAAATTGGCGGCACGGAATTCGCCGGGTCAGCTAGTATATTATAAAATTATAAATAACTAGCTTTTGCCCGCGGCTCCGCCCGCGTGGATGTCGGTTATCGCGACCAAACATAGCCTATATCCTTTCTCAAGGTCTAACCTATCCCTATACTAATTTTCATCAAAATCGGTTCAGTGGTTTAAGCGTGAAAGCGTAACATACAGACAGACAGACAGAAAGACAGACAGACAGACAGAGTTACTTTCGCATTTATAATATTAGTATGGATCAGTCTGTGTGTCATAAAATTGTAAAGTCCAATGGATATGCACTAATCTACAATTTAGTAAAAGCTACAATAGCGAAGTGACATGACGAATTATTTGTGACGTCATACTTCTATGCTGATAATAAACATACAATATTTGTAATTTTATGACGCACGTTTGGGTATTGATTTCTTTTACACATAATAGACAGTATAATCTTACTAGCTGTGGCCCACGGCTCCGCCCGCGTGGAGTTCAGATCCCATTCCCGCAACCTATGCGGCTTCATATATCACGTTTGACCAGTGTCTATGTCTTTTCGTGGCCTTAAAGACGTATAAGATGGGAAATTTGAATCATATCGGGCGTGTCTCGGTAGCCGAGTTGGTCAGGCATTCCCCCTGTAAGGGAAAGACTGCGGGTTCGAGTCCCGCCCGAGAAGATTATTTTTCCCTATGTATTTGATTTGTATAGTTACCATACTTAATGCTGTAAAAATTCCTTCAATTGTTTGGGCGCAGTTATCAAAAATCAATGTTTAAAAATGATTGTAACATCATTCATTGATTCCGATAGTTCGAAAGAAAATCGGTAGATGACGCCACGTCGCCTTAAAGACGTATAAGATGGGAAATTTGAATCATATCGGGCGTGTCTCGGTAGCCGAGTTGGTCAGGCATTCCCCCTGTAAGGGAAAGACTGCGGGTTCGAGTCCCGCCCGAGAAGATTATTTTTCCCTATGTATTTGATTTGTATAGTTACCATACTTAATGCTGTAAAAATTCCTTCAATTGTTTGGGCGCAGTTATCAAAAATCAATGTTTAAAAATGATTGTAACATCATTCATTGATTCCGATAGTTCGAAAGAAAATCGGTAGATGACGCCACGTCGCCTTAAAGACGTATAAGATGGGAAATTTGAATCATATCGGGCGTGTCTCGGTAGCCGAATTGGTCAGGCATTCCCCCTGTAAGGGAAAGACTGCGGGTTCGAGTCCCGCCCGAGAAGATTCTTTTTCCCTATGTATTTGATTTGTATAGTTAGCATACTTGATGCTGTAAAAAAATTCCTTCAAATACCTTCTTCATCCTCGCATTAGTCTGCTTTTCTACTGGAGACGTTGCACTGGTGGAAAGGGATGCAGCTTCCCGGTCCCTTCCGAAACTTTTACCTCGATGTCCACAACCCAAAGCATTGCAGTTAAACCAGTTGTTGGACCAACTACTCGTAACGACTGCCATAGATGTTCGTATGGCAACCGGGACCGACGGCTTAACGTGTTCTCTGAGGCACAACCAGACCAATGCAAACCATATTCATGCATACAAATATTTGCTATCAGCGGGGATCGAACCCGCGCCTCCTGCGTAGCAGCCGCGTTCACTACCGCTACGCCACGGAGGTTGTCAAGAGAAGAATCATATTAATACTTATGGTTATTCCCTCCAGGCGGTGGTGTCTCGCGTGGCGTCGCTGGAGTCCCTCCGCGAGAGGTCCGACCACGAGATGCGCGCGCTGCTGGCCGGCGCCAGGAATGAGGAGGTACTCCGGTTGTGCCGCGCCATGCACCGGCTGAGGACTTATATCGGTAAGACTTCGGAAGCTTAGGAGATGATATGATAGTAGGGGATGGGGGTGACGCGTTGAAAAGTGCGCCTCCCCATTCCGGGTCGGTTCGCAAGTTGGGGACACCGTTGTCTCCCCTCCCGAGGACGGCTAGACCGTAAGGGATGGCCCTGGGTCAGCCGGTGTGCGCGGGATATGTCGTAGACAACCTCACCTTCGGCCTAGCACCACGATCCACAGTCGGCGTGCGGTTTTAATCGGTTCGAGTCCGACATAACCTTCCCTTCCGGCTTTGGCGGGGGAGGTGTCCGAAGGGATTTCCACATGAAAAAAAAGGCGGGATATTAGTAGTAGTAGAGAATAACGATGTATCTTCGTATAAACGTTGCATAGAATGTGCTAATGTCGTCTCGAGATTTTTGAATAGCAGAATTTGGAATGCTTGGTTCAGTGATGAGCGCATTTCCCCTGTAAGGGACTGATGGCGGATTCAAGTCCCGTCTGAGCATTTCACTTTTTCCTACCTTCATTGAAATGTGCTAATGATTCAATTTATGTATTTAAGTAATTACGAGCCGCTTTCTTGAATTACTTAAATCACGCGTATTGTTTCGTGTGTAAGATGCATACCACCCTTTTTTGCTTTTGGGTCTACAGATACCGGTGTGTGGGTTTGACTAAGACATATTCCTGCACGACTGACTCAGAAATCTGGACCAACACCTGTTTCGAGAAAGTTACTGACCACCTTAACTCTAAAACCTTTACATAAAATAATATTCAATTACATCTTTGAAATGTGTTAGTGTTTAGCAAATTCTGAGTGTGACAAATGAATCTTGGACTCCGCGGTTTAGGTTAACTGTTAAAGCATCTATTCCTTACACAGAGGCCCTGGGCCGTGGTGAGGGTAACGCGGAGCTGCAGCTGTTCTGGGACTCCTGGGAGCGACACGCTCGGGCGTCTCCTCGGGCTCCCAGGGCGAGGCACAACAACGAACAACAGAATAGCAACTCTAAGAAAGGTATGTTTTTTTTTTATAAAGGACACGTCACCTTGCCTGAAGTTAAGCTAAAGGCAAAGTCTCGGAAAGAGCGTCACCATAGTAAACATGTACCACTTTAACAGTGACGGCACTCAGCTTGACGGCCTCATCAGATGCCTTTTCACGCCCCGTTTAAAGGACCCGGGACTGTAGCAAGAAGGAAACACGTGAGCTGACAGGAATTTCCAGATCTTAGTGGTGCGGTATAGGAATGAGTCACTGAAACGCTTGGTTTTCGACTAAGTCCTTCTTCCTACAGTCCCAGGTCTTATGTGGGGCGTGCGGAATATGAAAACCATCTGATTAGGCTGTCATACTGAGACCACCATTACAAACATGAACCATGTCACAATGGACAATGGTGACCCTCAACTTGACGGCATTTTCAGATGCTTTTAATACATACATCATCATCATTTCGTATGACCTCTGCTCGAGTCCTCATATGTCGACGTCCAGTCCAGCAAGTCTTTGTGCCGGTGTGAGGTCATGAAGCTCACGCATTCCTCCAGGGAAACGACAGAGTGGACACTCCTCTGCTATATGCATCGTAGTCAGCTGTGAAGTTCTACAGTCACAGTCCGGCGCTTCTTTAAGTCCCCACTTGTGAAGATGGTAGTTGCATCTTCCGTGTCCAGTTCTGAACCGGTTGTCCCTTGACCACACCGTGTGACAACTGTCAAAACCGTCAATACATACATATACTCACGCGTGTAGGCAGAGGTGTATTAACGCCCACATTTCGCCAGCTACGATTTTTCCCACGTAACAGTGGGCGAGACTATTGCCGTTAAGCGGGCACTTAGTCATGCGCTGGATGTTTACTGTCGAATGGAAAACAGCCCTATCCTTTAGTCAACTTCTACGACACACACATCAAGAGATGTGGTGGCCCTATTCTACTCCACTGGGAACAAACACTGCAATTTCTTTTTCACATCCTCCTTAAAGGTCCGGGACTGTAGGAAGAAGTAGGCAGCCTTCGTGGCGTGGCGGTAGTGAACGCGGCCGCTACGCAGGAGGCGCGGATTCGATCCCCGCTCAGTGCAAATATTTATATGCATGAATATGAGTATTTGCATTGGACTGGTCATGCCTCGGAGAGCACGTTAAGCTGTCAGTCCCGGTTGCCATATGAACATGTATGGCAGTCGTTACAGGGGAATTGGGTGCAATGGCTCCACATAGAAGGGCTGATCACCCGCCCGGTCCAACAGCGTCCCCATTGGCAGTAGTAGTAGTAGGAAGAAGTAATATAAAAAAATAAACATTTTTTTTTATTCTCTCAAATAATTAAATAGGTACACTACTTATTAAATAAAACCATAATCTTATAATTTTCTTGGTGTATCATAATGGCTATACAAAAAAACTAATTGTGAGACTGGTGCCTAAACTAGATACAACAATTTGTATCTGTATTTATAGGTCACCAGGAAACCCACGCAACCAGTAAACTTATGTAAAATGAGTACAACTAATTTATTTATTACATTTTATTACGACTAATTATTTAAACAAAAGAAAACACGTGGTAAAGGATTCCTGGTCCTAATAGTGCTCGTATGGTTCTAGTGCCTGGTGGAAAGTCTCCTCCTACACCAGTAAGCAAGCGCAAGCAGAACTCGACCTTACCTCCGCCCGCCGCACTCACTAAGTCGCGATCACACGAGTCGCAGCTTTCTGTGAGACCGGACGCCTCCGACCTTAGGTATGTATTACTGTTAGAGTTAAATGGAGTGTGGGAAAATGAGTAGAAGAGGGAGTGGGGTAGGTTTAGAGATGGGGAAATATGGTGTGGGGGGAATATGGGGTAAGGGATGTGTGGGGAAGAGAGAAATCGGGGGTAACAGGTGGGGGAAAGAATGTAATGGGGAGATATATAAGAAATATTTACCATGTATTGTTTGAAAGTTTCCGATATTTCGGCACTATTGCAAGCACAATGATCACGTAGGAACTGGAGTGTAAAAGTTTTAGAAATATATCGATCTTTTGGGTTCCTTTATTACGCGTAAACTGCATTACCATTGGTTTCTTAACAAACTGGATCTTGATTGCGAATAGTAATGTGAGTGACCACGATAATTCAAACACATAAGTATCTTGTTCTACTCTTTACATCATTTTTCATACCATTTGGGTCGCAGATAAGTAGAGGCCACCTGAAAGAAAGTGGTCACCGTGGCCTAGGGACGTGTGCAACACTAGGCGCGTCACAATCGTGCTACCGACCCTGCAAAAACCTTTCTTAAAAAATGGCTATTACAACCAATACTTATTATGTTTTGCAGCGACAACAGCCAGTCCTCGGCTGTTGGTACAGCTGAAGGAACGCCCCCCGCCTCCCCACACGACACCGAGTCAGAAAACACCCCTCTACATCGACCGCAAGCCTATCAAAACAATAATGTGAGTATATTTACTTGTAACACATTATAAGCACTAAAAAGTCGGGCTAAAATTCTGTATTCAGCTCACCAATAGAGGCCGACAGTAAATAAAGTCCTAATGGGAATTAATTTGGAACAACTCATGATTATTGAATGAATTGTTTTATTTTTATTTTTATTTTCATTTATTTAGGAAACAAACAGTCACATACAATTTTTTTTACACAGTAGATCAATAGATACTTAAAGACTTAAGAGTTCCATAACATATTACAAACTATAATTCATTACAATATAATACACATACAAAGTAAATAATCATAAGAAAGAAAGAGTACGCACAGACAAGAAGACAAGATTCCTTATACATTTTTTTTTTCCACCTATATATATATATATTTACTACATTTGCATTTTATAAATTTTGGTCTTTTTTAAGAAGCTCTTTGCACAATTGAATTTTGTAAACAGCCAAACTGTTGCTGGACATATCCAAGCCCTTAAAATCTTCATTATATGCGTCAACACTTCGTCTAAAGAAGTTATTACTGGTATAAATTGTTCTGTAGAAAGGTACCGAAAACAAGTCCAAGGTACGAGAACCGGATCTGGGCACTCTCAAGCTTATTTTTTCTAGAATGTGGGAGAAATTGTACAGCAATAAGTATGCTAACTATACAAATCGAATTTCCCCCTGTAAGGGAAAGATCGCGGGTTCGAGTCCCGCCCGAGAAGATTCTTTTTCCTTATCGAAATCATGATTAACTTTAAATCCTTTTCGCAACTCAGTTGGGACTCAGTTTCAGTCTTAACTGTGATGTGACCAAACTTAGCTTATGTCCGAAAAGCGACCATTCCATCTGATAACTATAACACATGTGAAATGAGCACTATTATGACCAGGAATTATTTACCACATGTTCTATATGTAGTTAGACTAGATTGTGGAATTTTAGGACACCCGTATGTAATTCTGATCCCTTTGCCTCAACCTGTGAACATAATCTAGAAATAAAATGTTTTCAGCCAGATCCATTCAGAGTTTCTTTTTAAGATTTTAGGCACCCGAAATTACTAATATTCCCTCTAACCCCTCCAAGCTTAATTGCTTGTGCTAGGAGTGGTCGGTAGTGTCGGCCAGGATTCGAAACCGGGACCTCTCGATCGTAAGGCCGACTCCTTTACCACAAATCTACCGACGTAACAAGTTTTGAATATTATTTAGCAATAAAAACAACCAAACATCTTTCTAAACCTTCACATCCGAACATCTAATATTAGTAGAATTTACCTAATTACATAACATAACATAAACTCACGCCTGTATTCCCCGAAGGCCCACATTTCGCCAGTTTATGTTTAGGTACCAATTTAATAGGTGGCGAGCCTATTGCTATTAACCGGGCACTTATAAACCTGCGATAAATACATATACAAGCATCGAAAAGTCATTGGTGTGTGCCATGGTAAGCCTGGGATCGAACCCGAGACCTCGTCTCAGCAGTCCATTGCACATACCACTAGGCTACCGCAGAGTATATAAACCTGCGATAAATTAAATTTTGCGATAAAAAAATATAAAAAAACCTAATTAAAATGTTGATATTCCAGGCTGTGACCAACACGGGTCCTGCCGGGGGTCCCGGGGGGGTGGGTGGTGCGGCCCCCCGTTCCCCCCGGACCCCCACCGTCTCCAGGTGTATGGCGCATGACATCGCACATCGCTTCACCAAGAAGTTCAACATGATAGCCACCTGCGACTTCTGTGATAAACAGATGCTCTTCGGCTCTGGGCTTAAATGTAAAGAGTGCAAATTTAAGTGCCACAGGTGAGTTTGGTTATAACATTCATACAGACATATACTCACTCCTGTGAACCTCCGAATGGGGTAGGCAGAGGTGTTTTAACACCAACGCGGTCTGTTTATATTTTGAAGTAAAACTTACAAGTTACTTGGGGAGTGAGCTGGTGAATGCGTGTCGTGAGCTTTACGAAAAGCGTGATCTGGTGAGGCGAACGGAAATTGAGAGAGAGATATACGTTCAAATTTATATCTATTTTGAAGATCTTTTCTTCAAAATAGATATAAATTTGAACTTAACTTAACGTCCTTAGCAAAAGGGTGTTGTGCAAGCATACATTTTTTTTCTCTCTTTCAATAGCCAGTTACAATGGTACCATCCACACAATCATTTACGAATTATCATACAGTAAAAATAAAATATGTACCTATCTGTTATACTAGCTTTTGTCCACGGCTCCGCCCACTTGGATGTCGGTTATCGGATATTGGTTCAAGGGTTTGGGCGTGAAAGCGTAACATACAGAGAGATAAACAGACAGACAGAGTTGCTTTCGCATTTATAATATTAGTATGGATGTTGTTTCAGAGACTGCGAGAGCAAAGTGCCGCCTTCGTGTGGTTTACCGCCAGAGTTTGTAGATGCTTTCAAAGAAAAGATCCACAAAGATGGTAAGATGTTATTTATTTCTCACATTTTCATATTTAATAATTTTGTTTGAATTTTATCATTGGTTGATGTTGTCTTTCTATTGATTTAAAGTTGGTTTCGCCATAGCCAGGGAATTCATCCCCACACATTGCATCTGAAAACGGTGCGCACCGTGCGGTATGAAAGGAACTTCATCCCACGCACAAACTGTGGAATGAACTCCCTGCCGTGGTTTTCCCAAGCGACTTCAATATGGGGTTCTTTAAGAGGGGCATTAGAAGGTTTCTTCAGGGTAGGCAGCACGAGTGTATCACCCCTGGTGTTGCATTCGTCCATAGGCCGCGGTAACCACTTTCCATCAGGTGGGCCGTGTGCTTGTCTGCTATCTAAGTGGTATAAAAAAGTGATCTCGAGTGTAAAGTTTGCCGCCACTATACCCGTCTCTTGTGCCGTCCCCAGGCTACTACGGCTACGTGTCGCCAGTACCGGGGCGCGGTACGGGCCTGTTGTCGTCACTCGGGCCGCGCCGGAGGCATCCGCCGCCGCCGCCTCACCACGCGGTCAGTACAGAGTATAACACACACACACACATACATACACGAACATTGTGTATGTTTGCGTGCACACTCACATACACAAACGGCGGGTAAGAGAACAAAAGCGGACAGAGGCTTCTGATGAGGTCTTCAAGCTGTGTGCCACCACTGTTAACATAGTGCATGTTTACGATGGTGACTCTCTTTCCGAGATTTTGCCTTTAACTTACCATCAGGCGAGCTGAAAGAGTAACAAACATCCATCATTTCATTTTTTTTTTAAATAAAGAATATTAGAACCGAAGTCACTAATATTCCCTCTAACCCCTCCAACTAAGCTAAATTGCTTGTGATGGAGTGGGTTCACGTCGGTAGTGTAATGGCCAGAATCGAACCCGGGAGCTCTCGATCGTAAGGCCAACTCCTTAACCACTAAGCTACCGACGCTTAGATTCATACATCCATCCATAGTCACAAACATTCGCGTTTTTAACAAAATGTCAAATAATATAAAACCTGGTGTATACTATTTCAAAGCATACTAACATAACATTTCCCTTGCAGCAAGGGCCGGACTCGTCGTCGAATACATCATCGTGCAACAGTTCCACGCCGTCATCTCCCGCGCTGGCTCCCCCCATCACCCCTCATCATCAGCACCACGTACACCATCCACCTACCACTAAACAGCAGTTCCACTTTCCTGGTAAGTTAGTGAGAGATTCTCCAAATCGCTACCCTGGCGTAAGGTACCTCGGGCGGCATCCGTGGCGTGGCGGCAGTAAGCGCGGCCGCTACGCAAGAGGTACGGGTTCGATCCCCGCGCAATGCATATATTTGTATACTTATATATGAGTATTTGCATTGGTCTGGTCGTGCCTCGGAGAGCACGTTGAGCCAGCGGTCCCAGTTGCCATACGAACAATTATGGCAGTTGTTACAGGGGATTTGGGTGAAATGGCTCCACATAGAAGAGCTGATCACCCGTCCAGTCAAATGGCGTCCCCACTGGCAGTAGTTGTAGTAAGGTACCTCGGAATCGATCTTGGAACTTAGAACTTAGAATTTAGAATTCTAGTTTATCCCATAACTACATAAAACATAACATAACATAAACTCACGCCTGTATTCCCCGAAGGGGGTAGGCAGAGGTGCTAGCACCCACATTTCGCCAGTTTATGTTTAGGTCCCAATGTAATAGGTGGCGAGCCTATTGCCATTAACTGGGCACTTATAAACCTGCGATAAATACACACATAACTTCGAAAAGCATCGAAAAGTCATTGGTGTGTGCCATGGTAAACCTGGGATCGAACCCGAGACCTCGTCTCAGCAGTCCATTACCCATACCACTAGGCTACCGCACTACACAATAACTTCTATTTTTATCACGTTACTGTTCATCCCAAGGTTGCCTGGAAGAAATCGCTTCCAGCGATAAGGCCGCCCATTGTACGTTATACTGTATAGATGCGCATTATTTACATGACCTAATGTAAATCTATTGGTGTACAATAAAGAATTAACGATGATAGATAACGTTTCGTCGCATTTGGTCCATTTCGCATTTGGTCCAGTTCTCAGAAAGTCCATTTCGCACTATCTATTTATAATCGGGAAATTGGGACTGTAATTTTTTTTTGTTGATTCCAGAATTGAAGCCGGTAGTATCTAGTCCGAACCACAGCAGCACGCACGTCAGCGTGCAGTCCCCGGCGAGGCAGCACGACCACAAGGACGAGTTCAGTGCCAGCGTCCGGAGCGGGGAGTTCAACCGTCAGTACATTCCTACTACTATACCTCGTGCCAAATGGATTGAGAATAAAGTTCATTGACTTACGGCTGTTCCCAATAACATACTTACAGTTAAAGATTTTTTTTTTATATATAAGACACGTCAATTTGACTTCACCTCGCCTGATGTTAAGCTAAAGGCGAAGTCTCGGAAAGAGGGTCACCATCGGAAACATGTACCATGTTAACAGTGGTGGCACTCAGCTTGACGGCCTCATTAGATGCCTTTTCACGCCTCGTTTAAAGGACCCGGGACTGTAGGAAGAGGGAAACACGTGAGCTGGCAGGGAGTTCCAGGTCTTAATGGTGCGACATAGGAATGAGTCACTGAAACGCTTGGTTCTAGCTGGTATACTCTGCACCGTAAATGAATGGCATCTTAGCCCTGCACGTGTCGTCCTGTGTAGGAAAGGAGGATAGATCGCAACAGTCAAATTTGACGTATCGGCATGAATTTAAACAATTCAGAACATGGTAACTGATTTTTTTGCGGGAAAGCGCATCGCGGTATAATTTTATTTTCCGAAATTGGGTGTGAAATAGGAGTTACTATGTTTTGAATTTAAACAGTCGAGCACTTTATCCGTAGATGCAATCTATCTTTAACTGTAATTATGTTATTGGGAACGGCGGCTAGTTGACCTAGCGACCAGTTTGGACCGGTTACTTAGAGGTTGTAAACATTTTTCACACTGTAGGACTGCAGTACCACACGGCGCCCGCGTGACTCTTTATATTAATTACACAAAAATCACTACTAAAAATACGATACTTACTGCATACTTTATTCTCAATCGATCTGGCACGGCCTATAGTAAATATATATTCCTGTAAATGACAGCCTCTGTGGCGTGGCGGTAGTGAACCGACCACCACGCAAGAGGCACGGGTTCGATCCCCGCTCAGTGCAAATATTTGTATGCATGAATGTGGCTATTAGCATTGGTCTGGGTGTTTCTATGTATAATATGTATGTATCTACAAAAAAAAAGTATTTGAGTAAGTTTATCCGCATTCTATATTCCATAACACAAGCTAGTTAAGCTTACCATGGATAGATAGCGTTGTGTAGAATGTTGTGGAATCTATATATTCATCATAGGTTATATGTATAATATTACACAATATTCAATAGTTCGGGACTTCTCACGAGAAATTTTGGAAAACTTGCTTCATGCTAATCTATATATAAAAATCAATTGCTGTTCGTTATTTTCGCTAAAACTCGAGAACGGCTGAACGGATTTATCTTATCTTGGTCTTGAAATATTCGTAGTCTAGGAAAGGTTTAAAAGGTGAGAAAAATTCGAATAATTAACGGGAAAACCCTAAAAACAGCCCTTTTCTTTTTCCCATATAAACGTTTCTAGGGCGAAACGTAGTTTGCCGGGTCAGTTAGTTTATAATATGGAATTAAATATTGTTTGCCTACTCACTTTGACAAGTATTGTTTGGCTACTGATTTAAGTTCATATACTCGTGGCTAATATCATACTCAGTAAGGCACGCTCTATGTTTAATGTATACTCTAAGAGGAGGTTGTAAACAGTCTCTAGAATTGCGGTTGTTCCCCAGGGGAGTCGCTGTCGGGCTCGGGCTCGACGGATAGCGGCGGGTGTCAACGCGGTGACTCGCTTGACCTGTCCGGGAAAAACGACTCAAGATGGCCCCGACAAAATAGCGTAAGTACACTCACTTATTTTCTAACTCAAAAGGTATTCGAATACATCGAGACAAAAGAAATGCTCATGTGGGACTTGAACCCACGGTCTTTCCCTTACACCTTACAGGGGGAATGCTCTTCCATCTGATCTATTGAGCCACACCTGAATCACTTCAAATTTCCCTTCTCTTTATATTTTATCGTCTTTAAAGGCGACCGTGGTTTTAGTTGATGTTTGTTGTGTGGTTCTTCCGTGATCATGGTGCGTGCAGCACTGCCAAATTGGAAACTCAAAACCATACAACATGGTAAATCTTCTATAATATAAAAATGAATCGCAAAATGTGTTGGTAAGCGCATAACTCACCAACGGCTGGACCGATTTCACTAATTCTTTTTTTGTTGTGTTTGTTATTATCGGGGGAAGGTTCTTACGAAAAAAAAAAATAAAACAGTTGTACAGAAAATTTCAGAAAGTAACTTTTCTTTTTCTCAAACAAACTTTTTCTATTATGTGAGAGAAGTTTATGTTTACGTTACGGGATTAGTATTTAGTAGTAGTAGGTAGTAGTAGGAATGGGAATGGGAATGGGAATAGGAATAGGAATAGGAATGGGAATAGTAATGGGAATGGGAACGGAAACAGGAATGGGAACAGAATTGCACGCGGGTGGAAAATATGGCGGTACGAAGTTCGCCGAGACAGCTAGTCTATATATATAAAAATGAATCCCTATTTCCCTTGGTCACGACATCACGCGTGAACGGCTGGACCGATTTCGCTAATTCTTTTTTTATTGTGTTCGTTATTGTTAGGAGAAGGTTCTTATGAAAGAAAAAATGAAGAAAATTGCGCGGAAAATTAGAAAATTTAAGAATACATAACCACCATATAAAATAGCTGATCCGACATACGCCATGTCTAAATTTTGAATTTGGAATACGAATTGGAAAAAAATGTGTTTATTATTCTAATACTGCTGTATGATATTCTTCTATGTTATATGACGTTTGATATAGAATTGACATAATGCGTGCAAATATCGTCAGAGGGTGATTAGTAGACATTCTTCTGAATTAACAAAATGCCCGTTGCTTGGGCCGCGAAAATATTTATGGTAGTAATTTTTTTATTTAGGTAGAAAAATTGATGGTTTATGGTAGTATGAACGCCCTTGAGCGTAGAGGTATATGGTTATATGGGTCCCATTGGTATATAGGCTCCGTAGGTGTAAGTATGGGCCCCAGTGACCTATTAGTGTCGGGAGCTCCGTGGGCGTATGGGGCCCGAATCGAAATGCTTTCCGTTCTTAAAATAATTAAAAGAATTTGATACAGCTAATTAATTCTAAGTTCTAAGGCGAAACAAAGTTTGCCGGGACAGCTAGTATCTAATAATAATGTTAGTTAATGATATTTTTTTTAAAAGAATATTAGAACCGACATTAGTAATATTCATACTAACCCCTCCAGCTAAGCTAATTGTGCTAGGAGTGGGTTCACGTCGGTAGTGTAATGGCCAGGATTCTACCCGGGACCTCTCGATCGCAAGGCCGACTCTTTAACCACTAAGCTACCGACGCTATTTTGAACTTGGGCATAAATGACTACCAGATATGTATTTAATTTACTACCAATAGAATTTGAAACGCTTGTCTAAAAAGGTTTATATGGTCCACAAATTTTTTTGCAAGGTGCTATTTCAGAGTTATAAAAAAGTGACCTTTCGACAGGAGCTTCGGTTTGCTTCGTCCTCATTTCAACATTAGTCTATTTTCTTACTATTTGAATAAAATAATATGTGGTGGGCTTTAAGTTTTTTAGTTTATCTCACATTAAAACTTTTAGTCGGAATCTTCAAATAAGTTGGCCAATTTTGAGGGGATTTATTATATTATATAGATAGCTGATGTTATTAGGCGTAACTTTTATAAATTTTATTTGAAAAAAAAAAAATACATGTTGGCGGATGAATTAGCGGACACAGAGAGTATGAAATAACCAATCGACATCATAATAAAAAAATGCAGATTTTTAGATCCGTACGTTATTAGCAAAAAATAATAGCTATTATTATCACATTCCGAGCCCATTGCGATTGTTCAACTACACAACGGAAACACAATGGTCGTGAACTTCTGATAAGAACTATACAGAGGGCGTCTTCCCTCCGATAACGGGAACAGTATGATTAATACTATACTTCGGGACATATATCTTGGACCTAAACAATATTAACCACCTCAGAGGCCACCACCTAAGACTATCCACCAGCTTCTCGAATAACAATCCACACAAAAGCTTTAGAAGTGATAGGGTGGAATAGGCTACCACATGACGTTGTGACACCCCAGAACGTAAACCAATTTGAAAATAGATTAAATCAACACGTTATCAAAAAAAAATGAAAAATGATAAAAGGAACCTAAAGATGATTTTAAATTACCTACCTATTCAACGACACCCCACTTGACATAGTTCATCGACTTTTTTTTTTCATTTTGACAATATGGCGTCCGTTTGTCGCTGTGGTGAATTTTGATTACTGTCATACTGTCTTTAGTGACACTCGCAAGGTTAAGACGAATCGATTGACGTAAGAATTATCAAAATCGGCCTATGCATTTGGTCTCTAGAACGCCACATAGAAACAAACATACATACATACATAGACTGATAAACACATTACCCTCCTTTGCGTCACGCAGTTGGGTAAAAATACGGACATTATCAGTTCTTTCGACTGCCTGCCTTTTAAAATAATAATAATAATAATAAAAAATGTGCTCTTTAACCGCAGACACGTTTCTTGGATGTCTTTTTAGGATAGCACGGGTGTTACTGCGGTAGACGAGCTCAAATCCACCAAGCATACATTATTACAGAACAATCCGCGCCAAGGCCTCGTTTGTTTGTGACTTAGGTCCAATATATGTGTCCCGAAGTATATATACTTGGATTGATTATTATGACACATTTGAACTTTTGTCTGCTTACTATTGAGTGTGTTGCAAGGCAGAATTGATTCATTTAGTTTCTAAAAATACAAGTTTATCGTGTTTTAAAAAAATTTCAGTGTAATTATTGTCAAGTGAATTAGTTTATTGAATAAATTGAGTGCTTGCAGTTTGTGTAAAAGTAAAAATGTCTGTTTTTGTACGTAGACGTCAGTTGTTTGAGCAAGTGAGTTTCGAACCTGATATTATCAAATTTTTATGGCAATATTACTCATTGAAATAAAACTATTTTACTTTATGTATTACTTATATTGCGGTAGAATCTATCAAAAATAAGTTTTTTATTAGACTGACTATATAACATTGCAAACTAGAATTTGTCTCTGTATCAAATTTCTTCCAGATCCTTTCGGCTAGTATGACTAACATTTTATGTAATTCTTTTTTTTTTTAGTTTTTTTGTAAGTTTTTAGTTTTTTAGTAAGAAAGTTGGTAGATGGCTCCACAGTCGCCCTTAAAGACGGATATAAAGAGAAGGTAAATTTGAAGTGATTCAGGTGTGGCTCAATAGCTCAGTTGAAAGAGCATTCCCCCTGTAAGGGAAAGGTCGTGGGTTTAAGTTTCATTTCAGCGCTACATTTTTCCCGAAGTATTTCGATTTTTATGTAATTTTATATTGCCCTATTTAATATGTTGACATTTCTTATTTAAAATTATGGTGATAATTCTGTTTGTACTCTTGTATGTTCATACTGATAAAAACATAGCATTGCAAACTGTATTGACAATGCCACTATAGCTAACAGTTACTTTTCTTCCGTACCAGCTATCGATGAAAGAGTGGGACATCCCATACGACGAGCTTCGCCTGTTCGAAGTGATCGGCACGGGCCGCTTCGGCACGGTGTACCGCGGCAGCTGGCACGGCGCCGTGGCCGTCAAACTGCTACACGTGCACTCGCTCAACGACGACTGCGTGCCACTCGACACCTTCAAGCATGAGGTACTTCTCCCACTCCGCCCTTGGTCTTACATTCTTGGTCGACAGTCTCCGTGGCGTGGTGGTAGTGAACACGGCCGGTACGCAGGAGGCGCGGGTTCGAATCTCAGTGCAAATATTTGTATGCATGAATATGAGTATTTACAATAGTCTGGTCGTGCATCAAAGAGCATGTTTTTTTTTATCGATACATCCCCACGGAGCCGGTGGAGGTGGTTATGTCGGACTCGAACCGACTAAAACGCACGACGTCTTGGGTCCTTGGTTGCCGGAGGTGAGATTGCCAAAAGCATATCTCTCGCACCCTGGCAGACCCAGGACCATCTCTTTCGAGGTAGCCCCCTTCGGGTTGTGGGGACCATAGTGTCCCCATCTAACCCCAGTTACGGGGAGGCGCACTTTGCGCCGCCGCCGTAAGAGCACGTTAAGCCGTCGGTCCCGGTTGCCATATGAACATGTATGGCAGTCGTTACAGGGGAATTGGGTGCAATGGCTCCACATAGAAGGGCTGATCACCCGCCCGGTCAAACAGCGTCCCCATTGGCAGCAGTAGTAGTAGTAGTACATTCTTGGTCCTTCGTACGGTGCTGGTATTGTTCGCAATAGTCGGAACATACATCTTGGATCTCAAATATTGGTTCTACACGCGCAGTATAGTTATTGTATTTTATAGTTCTTGAGAAACCAAAACTGTGGAATGAACTGTCACCAGCGATATTTCCAAACCAATACGACCTTCAAACCTTCAAGAAAAGAGCGTACTCTCTTTTAAAAGGTAAGCAACGCACTTGTGACTCCTGTAGTGTTGCGGGTGTCCATGGGCGGCGGTGATCGCTTACCATCAGGCGATCCGTATGCTCGTTTGCCTCCCTATTCCATAAAAATAAGTACACGTTTCTTGGGTGTCTTTCGAGGATGGCACGCGGTGCTACGGTGGATGAGCTCAAATTCACCAAGCACAGATTATATTATATTATACAACAATCAGCGCGCGGCATTGCCTCGTTTGTCTCGCTATTATTTTTTATATTTGCCAGTTGCTTAAACCATAAACCATCAGCATCTCCCCGCACTTGAACCTACACTATAGACTCGACTAGAGACTCGAGAGTATAAAATCCAAGAATATTTAAACGATAAACAAGCTTGGAAATGAGCTGTTCGCTCAGCTATGCTACTCAAGCAAAACATTGTATCTAGACCATAAGTTTTAGGCTAAGTAAATGATTTGTAAATAGACCAAAAAAAAGCCCACTGAGTTTCTTGCCGGAGTCGTCTCAGGTCTGGGCCGCGTTTCGAACCGGTGGTCCATTTACTAGTATTAGTTAGTATTTAATAGTTACTTTATGTTGACGTTTTGTAAGTTCCGATTTAATGGTCTATGCAGAATAAACTATTTTTGAATTTGAATTTTGAATTTGAACTGTTGATCCATCAGTCATCAACCTTCCATCAACATTTTTTTCCATAAAATACAGCCTAGCCCCATTAAATCTAGTAAATACCACTATACTTATACCCCACATCCTATTGTTAACAGGTGGCGACGTTCCGCAAGACACGTCACGAGAACCTAGTCCTATTCATGGGTGCGTGTATGAAACCTCCGCGGCTGGCCATCGTGACGTCACTGTGTAAAGGCATGACGTTATACACACACATCCACCTGCGGAAGGACAAGTTTACCGCCAACAAGAGCGTTCTTGTCGCTCAGCAGATCTCACAGGTATGGAAGAATTCAACTAACATTACATTAAGCATTTTTACCCGACTGCGGAAGGAAGGAGGGTAATGTTTTTCGAGACTATGTATGTATGTCCATTTATTTGGCACGGCCTACAGCCTGAACGGGTTGACGGATTTGGACATGTGAGGTGTCATTTGATTCGCCATGATTGTGTGAGTGACATCAGGTATAATAAATTTTCGAAAAAATCCAAATGGCGGATTTTTAGCGCAAAAACGTATGTCGTCAAAGTATTTTTCACTCCAAACTTATCTAGTAGGGTATCAAAATTAAGGAAATTAGAAGGAGATTACAAAAAGATATACATGTCATATCATAACTAAAGAGTATAAAATAAAACAAATGATTAAAAAATAAAAAACCCGACTGCTACTGAAAAAAATCGAAATAAGTTTTATAGCAGGCGGTACCCATTAATTTTCTTTCGGTTTCTGATTGGCAAATTTATTTTTTATGAGTTGTTTCAACTAAGCCGCGTGGTTCCCGGCAGGGTAGAATTTGGTCCACCCCATCTATTCCCATGCGGTGCCGTACAAGCCGACTCAACCTCGGGTACACAGCTTGGGTCAATATGCCGTGATACTTTAAATACCTATGTACCATGGCCACCTTATGTAAAAAAGCATACTATAGGAGAGATGATTACCTTGTAGACAGAAATTGTCTGTCTTGAGCAAGGTGCAGGGAGGGGCTAAACATAGGCTATGTTTGGTCGCGATAACCGACATTCACGCGGGCGGAGCCGCGGGCAAAAGCTAGTTTTGAATAAATACTTTAAGTTTGAGTTATATTGAACTTGTTCACCGTCTCACATCTTTACCCCTAAAAGGGTCTAAGTGTCCAAGGGTTTACAACGTGTGGATGTACACACGGCAAAGGAGATAAGTATACACCTTCACATATAAAGGTGTCTAATAATCTCCTTGGCGGTGTCTACAATGTTAAATGTATGCTTTTAGGGTATGGGCTACTTGCACGCGCGAGGTATTATCCACAAGGACTTGAAAACGAAAAACATCTTTTTGGAGAATGGCAAGGTAGTCATCACGGACTTTGGACTTTTTAGTGTCACCAAACTATGTTTTGGAAACAAGTAAGTATTCCTCTCTCCTATATCTCGTTTTTTCAGATTCAGAACTGGGTACCATTCTAGAAGCCTAAGGCCCTCTTGAGGCTTGGGTCCCCACTGAAGATCAACAACCGGGAGCGAGTTTTTGATATTACAAACCATTTTGAATCTTCTCTACATGATTCTAATATTCAAATTCACATAAAGGCAAATTAAATATTCATCATTTAAAGTCATTTAAAGGCAAATTAATCGCAGGCTTCACAAATATTTTCTAGCAATAAAATCCGACCGCCACTGATTGCTAACAGCTGTTTTTTCATTTAGATTTGTCCCTAAAAGGCTCTTAGCGACTTATGTCTGATGAGTGATGTACATTTCCCGCCAGTCCTCGTGGGGACAGCCTGGGAATTCCCGCGGGCTGGCTGTGCTACCTGGCGCCTGAGCTGTGTCGTGCTCTCACGCCGCACGCGAGCCTCATCCTGCCTTTCTCCAAGGCCACGGACGTGTATGCGTTTGGGTGAGTACTGCACACACACACATACTCACGCACCGCACACACGTACACACACGCACGCACACACACATACACACACGCACGCACACACACATACACACACGCACGCACACACACATACACACACGCACGCACAAACACACATATATTCCATACTACAACAGGTAAGATTGATAGAAACTTCTAAATTATCTGGCACTAGCCCTGTGGGACCGAATCCATTGATTGATGAAATGTGGATATTAATTCACCTCTGCCTAACTCTAGGATAAAGGCATGTATGTATGTCAAAAAAATCATAATTTGAGTTTTTTTCGTGTCTCAGCACGGTGTGGTACGAGCTGTTGTGCGGGGAATACCCTTTCAAGAGTCAGCCACCGGAGGCCGTTATCTGGCAAGTGGGCAAGGGCGTGAAGCAGTCCTTAGCTAACATGCAGGCTTCTAGAGATATCAAGGTAAGCCTATTAATAATACATTTTAAATAATAAAATATTTAAAATCAATTTTTAAAAATGGTTGAAAAATCATTAATTGGATCCAACAGTTCGGAAGAAAGTTGGTAGATGGCTCCACCTTTGCCCTTAAAGACGGATTTAAAGAGAAGGGAAATTTGAAATGATTTCAGTTGGAAGAGCACTCCCCCTGTATGGGAAAGGTCGTGGGTTCAAGTCCCACTTGAGCGCTTATTTTTTCGAATGTATTTTGAATATATATTTCTTAAAATAGTGTGTTCAATCAAATGATTCCAAATAAAAAACTCAATTAAATATAGTAAAAAATGAATTGTTCTGGCATGGTACCCATGATCATGTTAGTAACATATCACAGGTCAAAAAGCCTTTGCGACGAAATCTTATCTTTATTTTTTAAAGAACTTTTAACTGAGATTACTAATACGCTCCCAAGCGTAAGTTAAATTGCTTGTGTTACTAGTGGGTAGTGTAATGACTAGGATTCTAATTCTCGATCGTAAGGTTAACACCTTAACCACTAAGCTACTGATGCATGCATAGTGCCAAAGATACTAGACTCAAAAACCATCGCGAGAAAATTGTATATCTAATTTTCATCTTATTGTTCAATTTAATTTTCATGTTATGTGTGTGTATCTCAAAATTTCTAAATAAAATTAAATGAAAATATATTAATAGTAGTCATTTTAAATCGTGTTTAATATAATTTATTGCTGCTTTAACGAAAAAGGGTGCAACTAACAAAACACAAAAAGGAGAAAAAAACCAACTGAAAAAAAAGCCGGACGTGAGTTTGTATTTCGTAATTAATAATGTTTTACTGTCACAGGCTGGGTTCGATTCCCAGTTTGAGCACCGCGTAATCATAATAATGATTATTTAAAACTATATTCAGCTTGGAGATCGGTTAAAGGGACTGCAAATCGCATGTTAGCATTACCCGAATTTTAATTATTGGTTAAAATTAATCATTGGTTCGTTAGGGTGACTCTCCTTGTCCATGTCATAGGTAAACAAAAATAGTAGTTGAATGAATTTTTACAGCATTAAGTATGCTAACTATACAAATCGAATACATAGGGAAAAAGAAGAATCATCTCGGGCGGGACTCGAACCCGCAGTCTCCACCGTGACTCCACCGTCGCCTTGAAGACGTATAAGATGGGAAATTTGAATCACATCGGGCGTGTCTCGGTAGCCGAATTGGTCAAGGCATTCCCCCTGTAAGGGAAAGACTGCGGGTTCGAGTCCCGCCCGAGATGATTCTTCTTTTTCCCTATGTATTCGAAAAATAGTAGTTCTATTGACCGATCGCGATTGCTGTACCCCGCCCTGGGTACACGTATCATGATGGCGGAGGAAGAGGTAATAAAAGAAAGAGCATATCGCCGTGAGCGTTGAGGCGGACTGACCAAATCTGACCGCCGATACTCCCCCTTTCTCACCGAGAATATACCCAAGGTGCCGTATAGCACGATTCATATAATCTAGGACGTAAAATGTGTTCTATTCGCGCAATATTTTGAAGATAGGCATAGGGTGGTACTGGGGTGGACAAGCTCAAATTCAAGAAGTATAGATTATCGCCCAACAATCTGAGCGCACCAGGGCCTTTTAAATCTTGGGGCTTAAGTCTTAAGATATATGAATCGAGCTATATAGCGGCTACGGTCATACTATAATAAATGTGTACATCGGCTTTTTATACGAATGCCTAAATGTAACCAGTTTTAGTTTATATAGGCAAACTTTGTGAACTAATATTTAAAAGGTCGCGCATGTGTACTAACAGACCAATCAAAAATCTAATAAAAGGACTGATTAATCAATGACGTGAGTCGTTTTAATGAATCAATCAAAACATTGTTTGAATCAAATCAAAATCGAGCCCGTGTTCCGTATAACTATGATTTCTTGATTGATGCGCCTCATTATCACGAATTCTACCGATAACTATTGCCTTGATCACACGCGCCGAGTGACCTCGTGAGACAATGCTCTCGGCCGATTGCTCCATACATGTGAACATAGCGCCGAGTACTTCACACTTACCGAGCACTGGACCGAGTGCACTGTCTCACCATTACACTCGATGCGAGTGATCAAGGCATACGTAGACCTTTCGCAATACGTACACGATTAGCTTGTACAATAACAATATGCTGTACCCCCAGGATATCCTGATGCTGTGCTGGTCGTACCGTTCCCACGAGCGGCCCGACTTCCCTTCACTCCTGAGTACTCTACAGAAGCTCCCTCGCAAGCGCCTGGCGCGTTCTCCAAGTCACCCGGTGCACCTGTCGCGGTCTGCAGACTCTGTGTTCTGAGATAGGGCTCCGCAGGCCGCCTGCGAGACTCTACAAGTGTGAAAAGGCAGGTTCTCTGCTGTAAAGGTACCAGGGTACCGCCGGATAAAATAGCAGTAATATTTTTATCTACCCTCACTAGACAGAGCTATACTCGTGTTTTGAGTCTCTAAGACCAATGTGAAGATCCAGAAACTCTTATGCCGTGGCCACGAACTTAGTGACGAGCGGTGCAGCAGCGCAAGCAGTAAAGTAAACCATTGAGAGCGAAAGAGAGTTGAATATCAGTTTGTGGCGATACCACATGTACCTAGCGCCATCTAGCGACATCAAGCTGAACTACTACGTCACTACGAATCCTGCATCGCGAAAGTGAATTTCTCTTGCTGGTACAATACATATACAACATCCCAACGACAATCGTTGGACCGCGGCCCGCCAGGCGTGATCACCTTGCCTGGTCGGAGGATCCTCACTTTGTGTTGGAGGGACATCACACCTCGTTCCTCCACAAGTTAATATTTCAATCTACCCTCTTATCTGGACAATGTCTACTCGTGACAATAGTGAGTCGTTCAGGAACACGTCACCTGAAAAAAGGTAGCTGGGTCTTCGCCGAAGACCGCTGAGGTTGCTGGAGACATTGAAAGTGATTGTTAAAAAATTACAACTATTTTGAATACTGCTATAGTCGTTATGGTAGGGGCCCTGATGATTCTCTCTCGCCTTGTAATATGTACAAACAAACACATTTTATTAGCGAATAATATGAAATATGAATACTACATTTTTAAGCGAAAGCGGACGACTGACGCTCGCTTAGGAAGAATTCTAAGCGGCATCACACTGATAGAATGTCTCTCAGAATTCACATATTGAATAACAATATTTTATAATTGTTATTCAATATGTGTAGCAGATTCTACCAAGCGCCATCAATCTCCAGTATAAACAGTCTCAAAATTCATGTTATTACTAGCTGGTGCCCGCGACTTCGCCCGCGTGTAATTTTGTTCCCTTGACTTTTTACACATAAAACATAAAACATAAAAATATCCGGATCGGTCCAGATGTGTTTTTCTTGCCACTATTCATTTTTACATAGTAGAAGATTAATTCAGTAGGCCCGGAATTCTATACATACATACAATCACGCCTTTATCTAAATGTTGGGCAGAGGTGACTTAACACCCTCATTTCACCAATCATTCATCGTAATAGGGGGTGAGCTTATTGCCGCTTTCCGGGCACTATTGTTGACTCAAGCCGTGCATCCCAGGCTGAGTCTGGCCCTATCCCTTAGTCACCTTGTACGACACCGCTTGGGAAGAGATGGACCAAATTCTACTCTGCCGGGAACCATATACAATGTGATTTTATTCCGTACACAGAATAAATCAGATAAATTTCTTAGAATCGACCTGTAATAATGATATTGACGAGCATTTTAATTCCGGATCGGATTTTTAAGATGACAAGACGCCATGCAATTTAAATTATGAATTCAGGGAGACATTACGCCTGTGTGACCAGCCTAAACGACCGACAAGACATTAAGGGAGTAAAAACTCCTGAAATAATAATTATATTTGATTCATATTAAATATTAATTTATTGTCAGACTCGTTCTATACAACCGATACCTAACAACATTGTTATAGATTTAGAGATTGTTGTAAAGATATGAATACGGACATTTCTTTATAAACTTATTTCAAATTTACCAGTTTTATTTACATTTAGATCACGTCAATACGACTTCACCTCGCCTGACAAAGGTAATTTCTCAGGAACGAGGGTGATCATTGTAGAAATCATGTTGGACTAGCAGGTTCAAATATGTTGGAATGGAAGGGCCAAAAATGTTGGACTGGCAGGTCAAAAAATGTTGTAATGGCAGGGCCAAAAATGTTGGACTGACAGGTCAAAAAATGTTGGAATGGCAGGTCCAAAAATGTTAAAATCGACGCAATATTATCGAACTTACAATTGATTTTATTTATTGTAATATTAGCTTTGAAGTATCAGTAAGGGTCAATTCTCACTGGAAGAACAGCAGAACAGGTTTGTTACTAGAAATAATCGCGCGGTTTTATTCTTAAAAAAGGTTCTAATGACCTTTCCTTTTTAATTCCTACAGGGTTTTGCACACCTCCATAGACTACGGTAACCACTTTCAATAAGTAGTCTGTATGCTTATCTACCACATGACTGGTATTAAAAAGGTTTTGCAGCCTCGTGGCACACGTTCACCTTCTTTGCAAGTGAATATGAACGTTTTCTCCCGTACGTAAGATTCAAAATAGTCTGTAATATTTGGCCTCAGAAAATGCCGGCCGCTGGTCTTTTAGTGGGGGTTGACCCAAAGTCTTTGCAACGAATAAGGAGTGCAGTTTCCTTGAATAATTTTTAAGTTATTTATTTAATTTTAACAAGACTTCAGTACCGAATTTTGATGTATTAATTTATTCGAAATAGTATTTCTTTGTTTGTTTTGTAAATATTAATGTCGACATAATACATAAGATCTAAAGTAAACAATTGTAAATCACATCAAAGACTAATGGATAAAATTAAATAAATATAAGCATAAACATGTTTACAACTATAAAAGACAATCTGACAATTACTATAAAACAACCGCGAACGCTATACCGCACCTTAGGTACAGCACGGAATGGCGGGGGACGAGGTAAAGAAAGAGAAAGAAAGAGTTTGATTCGGGAGCGAGCGAGATACCGTCGTGAGCGTTGGCAGCGGACTAACCAAACTGACGGTCGTTTGGTCGATACTGTCCCGTCTTGCCGCGCACATACCCATGACGCGGTACAGCGGTGACGGTCCCAACTTTAAATAAAATTGTAAAGCCCAAATTGTAAACAGTTAATTGTAAAAATTGTTATATTTAATAACATAACAGACGGGTTATCGCTACTTAGTGTAATGTTTATTAATAAACTGTAAATGATGTTAATATGTACGTCTCTTGTAAGTAAATCTTGATCTCTTATTAACCGATAGAATAAATTATATTTTCGTAATTAAAATTAATTAATTAATGAAATGAAGAAAAAAAAAAGAAAAAAAGGAAAAATGACTGCTTTGTTGATAGATTGTAAATATTTGTACAGTGTTACGATTTTGCTGTGATTGTTGTATTAGTGCACTGGTTTTTGTATCATCATAATAGTACTTCATAACGGAAAACCTCGAATTTCTAACAAAAAAAATCCAAGTAAAAAAAAGGAAAAAAATAGTTCCATACTGATTCGGAATAGCTCTATTAGTAAAAACAAAGAATTAAATATTATAGGTTTTGCAATACATATAACATTACTACCTATATGTACAATACTTATAAGTATAACATAACCATAACGCATATTCTGATCGCTCATTGGTTACCAGCTAAATGGCGCACAAATATGTGTTATGGCGTGAATGAAATACGCGCGAAGAAGTTTAAAATGTCAATTGAGAGAAGAAAATTGAATCATTCAAGTTCTCATCTTGTGTTAATAGAGTACATTATAAATATTGAATTATTTAACATACAAAGACCAGTGCATTAGATAAACGAAGTATTCAGTCTTAATATTAAATATAAGAGTTGACATCTTTCATAACTAATGTGTTATTTTTACAGGATTTCATATTAAAAAAGATCTATAAATAATTCCCTCTGTGGTACGTGTACGAATTTATTTAATATTTCATATTAAACAATAGTTAATTTAATGTAAATGTAAAAATTTTAGGATGATTTTCGAGAATTTAGAAGTTGATCACGTATTTATCCAGTATTACATAGTAAAAAGACTATTGAAAATTTAAAAAAAAAAGAATTTCCCGCCAACTCAAGTAGAGAATGTTGCAATATGTAAAATATGTAACTTCTAATTTTAAAATTTCCTTCAATTTTCTCGAAATCATCTAGACAAGACGTTTTGTAAATAAAAGAATATAACATTCCCTTTAGTAGGTTGTTGAGGTTTTAAACTTTATAGTTACTATTCAAATTAAGTGCATCTGTTTGTATCTTTTTAAAAGTTACCACTTTCTTATAAACATTGCTAAGAGGCTTATTATTAGTCTAGGCTGATTTAATACTGACCACGTTTGCGTTGTGAAGCGGGTTTAAAAATGGAACAGAGAAACTTTAAATTTGGAGTACAAAAAATTTTTTAATGCCCAGTAAATTAATTAGTGATTTTAAGTCGTGATTTATTCTAAATTAGTGATTTTAAGATGTGATTTATTCTATTCTAAATTAGTGATTTTAAGACGTGATTTATTCTAAATAGTTTATTCAGATTGTTGAAACTTAATCTTCAGTCATTTGTAAACCCGCTACAACAACTATCATAAAACCATTAGATGAAAAATTATCATTTAAAATGAAAAAAAAAATAACAGCTCATTATTTTATATTGTTTACTAAATTATTGTTATAATGAAAATGTTCTGGTCACTCGACTCCTATTAAGATAGTTGTAAATAATATACGCTGGCGTGACGTCACTACGGCTAGAGCCCGCGCGGCCCAATGGCGCGGGTTGTAATATACCTTCGTAATATATTTATTAGACAGAACAACGGTTGGACGCAGATGGATGTAGTTTTACATTATGTATTGAGATTCAAACGATTAGGTTAGTTGCATTTGCCAAAATAAATTTCCCATCACTGTTTTTTATTGTTTCATTTTGTCTGACCTATGTATAATATGTATGTATTTACAAAAAAAAAGTATATGAGTATGTTTATCCGCCTTCTAGATTCCATAACACAAGCTATAAAAGCTTACCATGGGTCTAGATAGCGTTGTGTAGAATGTTGTGGAATATTTATTTACACTGACGGACTCATAAACTGCATCAAAGTAATAGACGACTTTGAAATAAATATTTTAACCAAGTATGCATACTTTCTATACAGATTTAAATTGAAACCTCTAGATTGGTTCGTGAACTTTAAAACAGCGTAGGGTCATATCTTTAAGTTTAAGTTTATGTACTGGAAAGGACCTTAAGACTTTTTTTGAAGAAAAAACAGAAATTTAAGAAAAATTGGTTTAATTAAAAAATTGGTTTTAACAATAGACACAAACTTTATGCAAGGGTTTATTTGTGTTTTAATAAGGTGTATTACCCCCACGTGCCCTTATTACGGATTCTAATCGGTTCCGCATAGATTTTATAAGGGTTTTTAAAAGATCTTGCGGAATATTGTCCCATTCTTCTGAAAGTGCTGTTCTTAGTGCTGCCACTGTCGTGGGCGAAAGGTTTCTCGCATATACAGCTCTTTTTAAATTGTCCCAAACATGCTCGATGGGATTAAGATCCGGGCTGCGTGCTGGCCAATTCATTGTACGTATCCCAACCTATTCGCAATAATGTTGAACTTGTGCAGCTGCATGCGGCCGGGCATTATCCTGCTTTAAAGTAAAATTTTCGCCTATGAATCCCATGTAAGGCACCACGTGATCTTCTAATATCTCTGTTATGTAGCGATGTGCTGTCAAACTCTCTCTATTACCCCCTCTATTACCGTTTTGACGGACCATGTCTATGAACACAAGTTCTGTTCGCCCGTTCATCGATATGCCACCCCAGACCATACATGAACCGCCTCCAAAAGGAACACGCTCCTCAATGCAACTTTGAGCATATCGCTCCCCACGTCGACGATAGACTCTTCTGCGACCATCTGCACCATATAAACATGTCCTACACTCGTCCGTGAACAATACAGAGGCCCACTGCTCTTCTGTCCAATTCAGGTGATGACGCGCAAATCTTAAGCGAGCTTGTCTGTGAGCTGTAGACAACTTTGGACCATTTGCTGGTCTAAAAGGGGTGATATCCGCTTCCTTTAACCTTCTTCTTATTGTTCGTGCACACACGTTTACTCCACGCACTTCATTAAGCTCGGTTTTGATGTTAACTGACGTGAGGAAACGATTTCGCAGGGAAGTTATAACAATAAATCGGTCATCACGACCTGTGGTTGCTCGAGTTCTGCCTGTACCACGTCTCCTCCTGTAAGAACCTGTCTCTACAAACCTTCTGTATATTCTAGAAACCGTAGACTGGTTTAAATTTAAATTTCTACCAATCGTTCGTTGATCCAAGCCCTCCCGCACCAATGCTACAATTTGTGCCGCTTGTTCGGACGAAGTATCCATATTATGGTTCAAAAACTCTCGATGTGTTAAAAAACTAACCCAACAATTATGCTGGTAACAATAATTCAATTGACAAAACAAAAAAAATCAATGAGAATCAATTTAAAACTTTGCTATAAATAACACGCAAATCTGATACTACAAGTAAATTTTCTTTTCCCGGCTATATTCATTTGTTTTACTGCAGTTCTATTTTTAAATTTAATTTTTTTTTTAAGATTAAGAGCCAGTCTTTCCATATTTATATAATTTAATCTAAAAAGTTTGCATACTTATTATAAAAAATCCTTTTAGAGTAAACCTGAACTTTGATGCAGTTTATGAGTCCGTCAGTGTATTTATAATTTTCATTGTAAAAGACATGGGGCTTGGTTAATAGATATGGGATACCCCTTTTTATCTGGGGTTTGGGAGATGGTCGGGCCGAAGTAATAGATTGAGCCTTGGGCTTGGTCATACTTTAAAATTGACGACAAATTTATTAGTGATTGCCTGTCTGTCTGTCAATCAGCAAATGGTCAGCTTTGCAAATGAGATTAAATTGGTTCCAAAGGTCTTTTAATGTGACAGCCTCTGTGGCGTGGCGGTAGTAAACGCGGCTGCTATTTGGAGGCGCGGGTTCAACCCTCGCTCAGTGCAAATATTTGTATGCATGAATATCAGTATTCTAAGCTGTCAGTCCTGGTTGCCATATGAATATGTATGACATTCGTTATAGGGGAAATAGGTGATATGGCCCCATACAGAAGGGCTAATCACCCGTCTGGTCAAAAAGCAAGGTCCTATAATATCTTTCAATATGTCCAACTACATTAAACCTAAAGCAGTCAACAAATGCAACTTGTCACTAAACATGGGTGAAGTTAAAGAAACACATCAACTTATACTTAAAAATAATATATATTTTCTAAGACTTGATAGCTATGAAACATGTCCAGCTAGTATACTGGCAATATTACTACACATACTTTTAATTTCATCACTGTTCAGGTATTCAGAACCCAAGATAGCATTACCTACAGCAATTGTTTCTCTCATAGTCTTTGCTTTAATCCAGATTCTCCCATTCATGCCAGCAGCCAACTCAAAAGGCCATTCATTCTTCAAAGAGTTTAGCAAAGGACATTCAGGGTTCAAGATCTTTCTTATTAAATTTAGCGAGCATTTAAAGACGAAGCCTTCTTCTAGGACACCTAAACGTCCCTTCCTTCCGTGGGAATCAACACATACAATCTCCGGCTCCATGTCTTTGCTGGCGACGAGCATTTTGGCGTAAACTACATCCCCAATATTCACGTTAGGCCTGTTCTTCTTTGTTGCCCCTTCAAATGATAAGTAGGATAGAGACGCAGGGCAACTGCCTCCGACCTCGACGCGAAATATGTCTCCAGCTTTTTGTATCACAACTCCTATAACATTCTCCCCTCGTGCTGGAATGTACCGCTTCTGATAATTGTCCACCCAATACGTATTTGGTGATCGTTTCTTCAGAGTTCCTGCTTTTGTGATAAAAATACCATCAACTTCTTTGCGTATCCCTGGGCCGAGTATAACTTTACTTTTTTCTCCTACGGAAGCGATTTCTTCACATTGATCGCCCGGTAGGACAACGTCTCCAACTGCTACTTTCATATCGACGGTTTACCAAATCTTTTAATAAATACTATTAAAATGTTTATAGCAATAAAGTAAACTATAACCTAACCTCCACATTTGTTTTGACTTTTAATGTTTTTTTTTGTTCTTTTAGTTCCTTTTGGAACAGGCTAAGGTACTATGACCATGCTGCTTTGTCATCAGTTTTATTTATTTTCTTAGAAAGGATTGTTGATGATAATAATGATGATGAGTTGATGACGTTAATGATTATGATGATGATGATAATAAGGATGAATGAGATGATTGCTGCCTCATTAAAGTTGTGGGGACTTTACTAAAAGCTCCCTGGGGAGATTTGGATTGAACACGTAGAGTCACTATTCACTGTATTATGCCACTTTCGAGAGTTGATTAGTCCATTACAGACTTTGAATGTATTCCAATATTTAATGAGAAAGGTTATGTTGAACTCGAACCGACTAAAATGCACGCCGTCTGTGGGTCGAAGTGCAAAATCGAAAGTGTTGAACATGTCCCTCGGACCTCAGCGGTCCCAGTAAGGTAACTGATGACTCTTCAAGTAAAAGTGCTGTCTATGTTGTCATCAAATTTATAAGTTGAGATATCAGGGATTTCCTTTAATTTACGATGTTTGTTAGAGAGCCACTATCGATTGTATACAGGGAGTGATTTTTCGGGTTTTAGTCAGTTCGATTGCCGGTTGTGTGAAACGACTTTTCGAAAAGCATTGAGTGCAGTTTTGTTTCGTTTAAAAAATAAAAGAATGTTTCCTTTGCAAGAAATTAGCTATCTCCAGTATTTCGAATACTTTCCCTCCAGGGGGCATGAAAATCTATAGTTAATAGTTTTTTCCTGTTAATAATTAGAGTTGTGAAGTTGAACTCGAATCGTTTTCTTCTCGAGTTGATCTTTATATCTTTATTGGTCTTGTTGGCAACATTGAAAACGGCGTCCTCTCGTCGGCGTCGTCTGTCAGTGTCTATGTCAGTGTCTCACGCACGTGTTTCTATTTAGTGTCACTAGAACTTGTTTACAATTGGACGTAGTTATGCAAACTAGAACTAACCCACAACACATCACTTTCGAGATAATTGAGTTTTTGTTTAAAAAGTGTGTAGAAAAAAATTAGTCACTTTTAAAGGGTAAATAACTTAACAAGGTTATAGAACTATATTGGCCCGAATATAGGATAACTAGATAATTCAATTTTATGACACATTAGTATTGTTTTTTGATCAAAAAACCAGATGGTTCCCATGAAAAAATTAACAATTTGTGGGTTAGTTCTGGTTAGCAAGTTCATAGACAAAAATGAATGAAAGATAATTTTTGGTTTAATCACATTTTAATGCAGTAATGAAATACAACATAATGTGTAATACTAAAAACTCCTTAAAGTAAATCTTCTATATCAAATTGTTATTTTGTGCAAGTTCGGGACTTCACGCGATAAAAACTTCCACTTACTTTTTGCCGACGTTTCGGGTGCGATGCTGCACCCGTGGTCACGACTTGACTGATGTTGAGTCGTTGTTTACCAATGTTCCCTTACAAGACTGTCTACGGATTATTGAAACCAAGCTAAAGGATAATGGTCTACCCGATAGTTCTGCGACACTACTGCAGAGTTGCCTCGAAGGGAACTACTTCCTTTACCACGGCCAACACTACCTCCAGATAAACGGCGTCGCCATGGGCAGCCCTTTGGCACCAGTCGTGGCAAATTTTTGGATGGAACACATTGAAGAAGAGGTGGCTCAGAACGCCCACGCCCAGGTCAGGCTATGGAAAAGGTATGTAGATGATATATTCTGTATATTCAAAGGCAACAGTGAGCAGGTGGTCCGCTTCACTGAGTGTCTGAACTCATTACATGTGAAGACACAGTTTACGTATGAGATTGAGAACAACAGAAGATTATCCTTTCTAGACATCAAGCTAATGGTTAGAACCGATGGGTCCTTGGCCCACACTGTGTATCGGAAACCCACTCACACAGATAGATACCTGCACGCCTCCTCGCATCATCACCCACTTCATTTAAATTCTAAAAGCTCAACGCTTATCAAACGAGCTAATGACCTGTGTGACCCTGAGCACCTACAACAGGAGTTAGATCATGTTCAGGAGGTTCTTAAAATGAATGGGTATGTTACGAGTTCTAGAAAGCCGCGACGTGCACCGAGGATGAGGTTGCCGGGAGTTGACCACCAACAGGCGTTCATGCCGTATGTGAAAGGAATAACGGACAAAATCGGATCTTGTTTACGGAAGTTTTCCATCAAGACCGTATTCAAACCGTTCGCCAGAAGTACGTGCGAACGTCGAAAGACGTCATACCTCTGCAAACACCGGGTGTCTACAAAGTGGATTGCAGCTGCGGTAGTTCCTACATAGGCCAAACCAAGCGAACTATCGCGGAGAGGGTTAGAGAACATATCGCAGCTGTGAAAAATCGCCAGTTTAATAAATCGGCAGTTGCAGAACACTTTGAGTCGGGTACCAATCACTGGATTGAGCTTCATCAACCCAAAGTCCTCTCCACTGATCGCTACTACTATTCTAGGATTGTGCGTGAAGCCATTGAAATTAAAAAGTGTCAAAATTTCAATAGGGAAGATGGATTCAAACTATCCGGGACGTGGAATCCAGTGATAAAAACACTAAAACCCTACAACATTGTGCTGTCCAAAACTGACGTAGTGAGTGTAGTGTGTCGCCAGCCTTACTTTCATTCTGAAAGTAACGGAGGGTAGACGCAAAAAAAAAAAGTTCTGCGCATACCGCGTGACCCTCGCCGGCCAGTCAAGTTGTGACCACGGGTGCAGCATCGCACCCGAAACGTCGGCAAAAAGTAAGTGGAAGTTTTTATCGCGTGAAGTCCCGAACTTGCATAAAATAACAATGAGTTAACACCGCGATAGCTTAAAAATAAATGCCTGTCTAAACAATAAATTAATAAAACAAAATCTTTTAAGGTTAGAGTAACTAACTGAAAAATAATAATGTATTACTTACCAACATCGCTGTTGTTATCATCTTCAGAGCTGTTTTGTAGGCAAGCACTTACAAGTGCTTTTGTTTGAGCGCTCAACTTATTATTCATATTTTATTTGAATTACGAACAGTCATTGCACAACGCACAGTAGAAATGAATTTGCCGGTGTTACCAGCTAATATTTCGTGTTGCTATTTTAAAACCACGATAGTTTCTACTAAAACTGTAGAATATATTTTTAAAATTTCATCGTTACTGCAAACCCTGATAATACATACGTATCTGTCATGCGGCATGCGTAAATAATCATTATTATATTTTAGCAACCGAGGTAGATCATTTTTATTCCTTCCAAACATTTTTTTTGCCAAAACAAAACAAAAACGAGCTGCTTAGTTCAACATTTACTTCTGATATTTCAAAATATTATAAACAATATGGAACTAACCATCTTGGTTATTCCTTAAGTCAATTAGTTTGATAAGCAAAATAGAACTAAGCCACATGGTTAAAAAAAAAAGACAAATGCTGGGAACTATGTGGCATGGTTCTATTATGTTTAATACAAATGGTAAATTTTATAAGTACTATGCCACATAAGTCTGTTTCACTTAAAATCATTTCTGAATCTTGGGTTAGTACCCTACGTGGGTTCTTTTTTTTTGCTTTGGGAATAAGTATATAGGCCAGGATTTTTTCTGAGAAGGTGCTAAATACCTTTTTTAGCCTACCTACATATATAACTCAATTTCACCCAAAGTGTGGGTTGGTTCTAGTTTGCATAACTACGTCCAATTACAATATTATTGAAGTGAATTATTGAATAAAAATGTCAGCTACTGTGCATCACGATGTACTTAATTACAATGGCAGTAACTTCTTTCGTCAAAGACTGCTGTTATCGACGCTTAGTGGCCGTGCTATTAAAATTGAGAACATTAGAAGTAAACACGATGATCCAGGTCTACGAGAGTTCGAAGTGAGTTTGATTCGTCTGCTGGACAAGGTGACTAATGGTACAAGAGTGGAACTGAGTCAGACAGGCACATCGGTGTACTATCAGCCAGGAATTTTGATCGGCGGGCAAGTCACACATAGTTGTAGTACTCAACGAGGGATTGGTTAGTATTATTTTTAATAACCTGCTATTACCACTATATCTATAGCTTTTAAGGTACTCCGATGTCGTAAATCTAGTAGGTATTCTAATTTGTTTAGTTGGATTTTCTGGCGGGCTCTTTTACGCAAGTTATGGCGCGATTTTTGTGTGAGTTATTGATGAGACTATTATGCTTAAGCTTATAGCATATTGTACGATTTATCTAACCAAAATGCCTATACAGATTGCAAGTACCATCATTCTCTTGCCTCTATCCTATATTTATTTGGTGTTGGACATTGGTGCAACATGTGTTATTTTTCCATACATGTCTGGTTGCAGTCATATCAATATTCAAAGTTAAAGCTGCATCATCTTTCACACAGTCCATCCATCAGCTCTTAGATCTTCCTCTCCTCTTGTAGCTGTCTACTTCTTTTTTATTTTTTATTTTTATTTATTGATACACAACAAGTTATAATCAAATCATTAGCAAGACATAAACAACTGGCAACTAATGCTTGACTTTAGTTAGGAAGAATCGCTTTTACTAAACATATAGCCAATCATAAAGTGCTGGCTTATCAGCAACAGGCTCGCCCCCTGTTATGTAGGACCAAAATCATATATGGTGAAAAATGGCTTTTAATACACTTACGCCTACCTCTTACTTGTATTAACAGACCTAATTTATCTGTATGAAAATGTTTTAAAGCATTTATTATGCTATTTTGGGAAAATGGATGAAATGGCCGCCTGCAGAAGTCTCAGATGTATCATCCGTCCGGTCATCTAGTGTCCCCACAGTGAATAATAAATAAATGACCATTCGAATTGCATAGGATAGGAAAAACAAATTGATTGGTCACAGCTGGATTTGCAGCTACGATCCTTCTAAGTGAGAAATTTATCGTCAAAAATGGATGTAGTGTACAGACAATAATTGTCAATTATCTTTATTTTTAGGGTACTATTTGGAAGTCCTGTTGGCCTTGGGACCGTTTTGCAAGGAGCCCATAAACGCAGTGCTGCAGGGTGTCACACATAATGACATAGATGTGTCGGTGGACAAGATCAAAACCACTGCTTTGCCTGTGCTGCTCAGGTTTACACTGATAGATGATGGTTTGGAGCTTAAAGTGGTTAGAAGAGGTGAGTTGAAATTTTGATAATTATTGGTAACGGTAGCCATATTAGTAGCTGTTACCCTCGACCGCCTCGACTTGCCCGCGTGGATGCCCATGTCCATTCCCATGGTGAGAGCGCAATAGACAGACAGAATTACTTACACATTTGTATGTTTATACATATATGGATTCAGTATCATAAACCAAGGCTTTTCGCAACCCAGTTAGGGACTATAAAATGGCTTATAGTAGGGCACGCGTAGAAGGAAATTCGGTAGTTGTTCGAGCGCGTAAAATTAAGCTAGTTGGATATTGACAAATTCCTCCAGCCAGTAGGCAGCCTTGAATATCAGTGGGTGCGCCAAAAAATCAAATTCGTTCTATGAATTTACACATACGCGCGATTAAGATAAGCATGGGCGAATGGCCCTACGCAAGAGGGCGGATCACCCGTTCGGCCGCGCGGCGTCCCCTGCTGGCAGATTAAGAAGAGCTTGATTAGTGTGTGTGTCCATACAATATATTATGTATAAATTTATTTATTATTGTTATGTGTACACTTCCCCCATCACTAAATGTGGAAACTTTATATATCATTATTCTTCCAATACTACTCTACCAATTCCAATAGGTTTCGACGACGCTCGAGTAACTACACATTTGGCATTGTAGCCTCCCTACATATTATCTTAAGAAAAATAAGCGAAAAAGTAAAAAAAAAGCGAAAACAAAATAGTGTTGTGTAGAATGTCCTACAATATTTATTTATTTCATTTCTTTTATTCACAGGTGCGGCACCTTTGGGTGGTGGTGAGGTTGTATTTAAATGTCCAATAAGACGACACTTGCGACCCCTGTCGTGTATAAGATGGGGTCTTGTCAAGAGAATACGAGGAGTTGTGTACGCACTGCGGGTGTCACCCACCATGGCTAATAGAATAGTGGACGCTGCTAAAGGGGTAAGTTGAACTATGTTTTTGTTGGAAGAATATTTGGAGCACTTCATACTTTTTTTTATAGTGCTCAAAATCTCTTCGTATAACGGCTGACGCTGATAGGGTTGGTATGTCTATGTCGGACTCAAACCGACTAATATGCAAGCCGTCTGTGGGTTGTAGAGAGATATATCTCTTGCACCCTGGCTGACCAGGGCTTTCTCTTTCAAGCTGGCACTCTTAGGATATGGGGACGCTGTCTGATAGTCCGCCGAAAATGAGGTCTACCACCCTATGGGTTATGACTGCAGTTAATTTACCTGTCATGAGAGCGACTATTGTTATCTTTATCTTTTTTTTGTGCGGTTATGTCGGACTCAAACCGACTAAAACCGCTCGCTGACTGAGGGTCGTGGTGCTAGGCTTGAGGTGAGGTTGTCATCGACATATCCCTCGCACCCCGGCTGACCCAGGGATTGTTCTCTTTACCAGTTACTAGATGTTGCCCACGGCTTCGCCTGCGTGGAATTCTAATCCCGTTCCAGCTGCACCTTTTATTCATAATCTCCCCAGCTTAACTCGTGGCATACTTTGTACCGCTTTTGCTCTTCTTTTATTCATTCACATATATCACTAGCTTTTGCCTGCGACTTCGTCCGCGTTAAGTTCGAAATAGAAAGGTTTAGGACACGCTGCTCGTTTCCCGCGACCCAGATAAAGTTCTTCAAAATTTCTGTGAGCCTGGTACTTCATGCCATTGTATCAAGGTCACAGAAATACTGATCCCGTGACCGCGTCTCACAGCAAACTATATCTTACGTTTGTTTGATTGCAATTAAACAAACGTAAGATTTTAAGTCTGATCAAGACCTTTCATATAAAAAAAATCCGTTCAGTAGTTTTTGCGTCCATCGCAAAAAACATTTCCAATTTACAAATTATATAATAGTACTAGCTTTTGCCCGCGGTTCCGCCCGCGTGGATGTCGGCTATCGCAACCAAACATGGCCTAGTAGCTTTTGTCCGTGGATCCGCTCGCGTGGATGTCGGTTATCGCGACCAATCATAGCCTATGTCCTTTCTCAAGGTCTAATTTATCCTTATACCAAATTTCATCAAAATCGGTTCAGTGGTTTAGGCGTGAAAGCGTAACATACAGACAGACAGACAGAGTTACTTTCGCATTTATAATATTATATTAGTATGGATTAGTATGGATAGAAGATAGATGTTCGTAATTCCACCCACGCGATCGGTCTATAGTTAAATTCCAAACCTATATGCTAATTATTTCAACCGTTTAATATTTACTTCATTTCGTTCGACAGGTAATGCTGAAGTTCCTACCAGACGTGTACATCAACACGGATCAGTGTCGCGGTTTCAACGCGGGCAAGAGTCCCGGGTTCGGCATTAGCCTTGTGGCCGAGACGAACGAGATGACATATTATTGTGGAGAAGCGGTAAGTTCTAATGATTCATATGCTATTAATCATTCCCTGAGCTTTTTTGCAACTCTTTTGGGGTTAGCTTTCGGTGACGGTGACGCGGCTGAATTTCTACATTTTCTGTAAAAAGAATGCAATCTGACCTCATCAATCCATTGACAATATCGAAGTATTGCTGTAGAACTAATTGTCGGACTTTTTAGGGCTCCAACTATAGATATTCGAATATTCGTATGACAACTGGGACCCGGTACCTACCCACGGGAATATTTAGAGAAATGTAAATATAAGACATATTGACGCAAACATTATAATATTGTATTGTATTAGCACAGAATAGATAATAGTACTGTATTAGTGTATTATATTGTACTGAGCGGGAATCAAACCCGCGAATGTATGTGAAATTACATAATATTATGTTTGTGCATCATATTTAAGCTTTATTATAGGTCTAGATTACACACATGTTCCCATAGCAACTGGGGCTGACAGCTTAACGTGCTCTCCCAGGCACCGAGGAGTCTACACATGTTTTAGACTATGATAGTAGTAGTAGACCATTAAATCGGAACTTATAAAACGTCAATATAAAAAGTAATATTAAAGAATAGTTTAGCAAATGGACCACTGCACCGGTTCGAAACGCGGCCCAGACCTGAGAAGACTCCGGCAAGAAATTCAGCGCGCATTTACTTCTTTTTGTCTATATACAAACATTGACACCCTCTCGTGGCGGTAGTGAACTCGACTGCTACGCAGGAGGCGCGGGTTCAATCCCCGCTTAGTGCAAATATTTTGTGTGCATGAATATGGCTATTTGCATTGGTCTGGGTGTTTTTATGTATAATAAGTATGGATTTACAAAAAAAAAGTATCTAAGTATGTTTATCCGCATTCTAGATCCGATAACACAAGCTAGTTAAGCTTACCATGGGTCTAGATAGCGTTATGTGGAATCTTGTGGAATATTTATTTATTTATTGTAAATTTCTTCCTCCAGAAATCAGCCGAGGCTGGTTCTGACGAGACCCGATTGCCCGAGGACATTGGCAAGCAGTGCGCGTACAATCTTTTGGACGAGATATATCGAGGGGGGACGGTCGACTCCAGCTTCGTGTGGCTGCTGGCCCTGTGGATGGCCCTAGGGCAAAAGGATGTCAGCGAGTGTGTGGTGAGTACAAGAAATGTATAATCTCTTTACCGTAAGAGTAATAGGGGCGAAATATTAAAATTGTGAAAAAAACAATAACTTTTTAGCGCCAAACGGGTTATACGAACCCGTCGCCACTGTAGTGTAGACTGTATAGTTTATTAACTTATTTTTTCTCTCTAGGTGGGTCCCCTCTCTAACTACTCAATAACCTTCCTACAACATCTCAAGGAGTTCTTCGGCGTGACCTTCAAGCTGGACGCGTTCAAGAATGATGGCGAGGATTCTGACGAAGAGGAGCCTTCTTCATCCAGTAGCCATATTGTCACACCCGCCAGTAAGGTGAAAATGACCTGTGTCGGCATAGGCTATGTTAATATAAGTAAGAGGACTGTCTAAATAAAGTATTTTAGTGAATTAATTAAGTGTATCATTTTTATACAAGGTGATTTTATAGTTGTTTTGGAAAATAGTAGATTGTATTACAAGGGAGCAAAGTAGTATTTTTACGGCGAGGGCGCTACTTTGAATCAAGAGCAAAGCGAAGCTGAGCGCAGCGAGGGATTCAAAGTACACCGCCCGAGGGAAAAATAATTTGCGCCCGAGTTATACACTCTACTTTTCATCCCCTTTCTATGAGAAAATTTATTTCTCCCGAGATTTCGGGCGTAACAAGTTTTGTACGGCGTTGTTAGCTTCTATAATATCTAATTGTTTCAAGAGTTAACGCATTGTCACTTCCTTAACTCGAAGTAGAACTCATATTATTTTGCAAAATACCACTTAAATAGGTAATGTACTAATTACAAGAACAGAGAAGTAATTAGCGCTTTCTTTTTTTTTTTTAGTTAGCACAGGTCACCCCGAGCTATGCAGCCAACACGTACCAGCCAGTAATCCGTACAATTTGCGTTCGATTTCTATGAATGATAATGTTCCAAATTCAAATCACTTTTACGGCCCGCTGCTTGGCCTTGAACAGAAAAGAGCTATTTTGCGCCCCGCTACAGTGACAGTAAAGTGACATTTTTCGAATAGAAGGGATGAAAAAAGATTTTGGGCTCAGTTTCGTTAGCGAAATCATCTGGAAGTTTTTTTTTAAATTTATTTTTTTATATAGGACTCGTCAATTTGACTTCACCTCGCCTGATGTTAAGCTAAAGGCGAAGTCTCGGAAAGAGGGTCACCATTGGAAACATGTACCATGTTAACAGTGGTGGCACTCAGCTTGACGGCCTCATTAGATGCCTTTTCACGCCCCGCTTAAAGGACCCGGGACTGTAGGAAGAGGGAAACACGTGAGCTGGCAGGGAGTTCCAGGTCTTAATGGTGCGACATAGGAATGAGTCACTGAAACGCTTGGTTCTAGCTGGTATACTCTGCACCGTAAATGAATGGCATCTTAGCCCTGCACGTGTCGTCCTGTGTAGGAAAGGAGAGGGTGGGAAGTATTAATTTGGCGAAAGAATTTTTTTTTTTGAGAATGTATGGCAACAATGATCAGGTGAGAAAAATGTATGGGCGTTGTAAAATTATTATTTTTTCACCAAATTAATACTTCCAGATGATTTTGCTATCGATACTATGCCCGTTTTTTTTCCGAAACGACTATAAAATCATCTTGTATATTCTTTCATTGTTTTTGGTTCAGTGTCATAAATATCTTGAGGACGAAGTCTCAAAATGATCTTAAAACTCTCGTATTAAGAGCAAATCAAACTGTTTTATTGATTTAAATGGTATTATTGTCTGAACTAAAGATGTGTAACTAATATCACAATAATCAGTCGACAAAAAGGGCGGAAAAACAAGGAATTAAGGTCATTTTGCGCAGTTTTTTCATTAAAATCTTTCTGTAGCTGACTGTACCGAACTCAAAGTTGGGACCGTATCACAAAAATAATCGTACGATCTCATGTTTAAAACCCATCAGATATATTGCATACAATAATTATACCGGGAATTAATCGATCATGGTATAGGTTGATTTGCCTGACGTTTCGACCAGGTTACACCGGCCGTGGTCAGGCGGACTGGCTCAGTAGTGCACGCCCGCCTTCTTCGAGTCCGGCAGTAGGTTCTTCATCTACCCGCATATTCTCGATATTTTGTTTTCGCCATGTACCGTCACAGTGTCCCTATTCTGTAAGCAAACTGTCCGGTGTTTATCCGACTGCGCAGAACGTCAGGTAAATCAAAGATAGCATAATCGCGTTGATTCCCTTTATAATTATTGTATACTAGCTTTTGCCCGCGGCTCCGCTCGCGTGGATGTCGGTTATCGCGACAAAACATAGCCTATGTCCTTTCTCAAGGTCTAATCTACCCCTATACCAAATTTCATCAAAATCGGTTCAGTGGTTTAGGCGTGAAAGCGTAAGATACAGACAGACAGACAGACAGACAGTTACTTTCGCATTTATAATATTAGTATGGATAATGGAACGCAAGAGTTTAAGAGTATATCTATGGCAGTCATTATGGGGGAAATGGGTGAAGAAATTGCTTACACAGAAGGGCAGATCACCCGTCTCGTCAAAAGCGTCCCCACTAGCAGTAGTATTAGTCCTAGTGGGTAATGAAAAAGAAGTTTATAATAAAATTTTCTCTTTATTGATACACTTAAAACTAATTGTAAAATAATTAAGGCACATTCTGAACGACCCGCAACATGGGGTGCATTCCCGATCTTGTTTGCCTCCATACTCGAATAAGGACTGAAACTACGAGTATAATATTGGCAGCGTTCATATTAGGATACAAAAGTATCGTTTTGACTTAGAATTATTAATTACACAGAGTATATAACACGTCGGAGAATAAAGATTAAAAAGAAAATTTATTTTGTCAGCAACTGACGTTTCGCTATTTTTGGTCAGCCATTGACAAAATGTAGCAACAACACTGACAAAATGTTGTCAGAATAAATGTCAGATGCTTGTAAAAGTATTGCAATTCTGCATTATTTTGTTGTCTGTTAGTCATTGGCAGAGCATTGCAACAACATAGACTAAATATTGCAACATTTTGTCAAACAATTTTGTCTTATCTGTATTCCCCTTTTTCACTACAATATTATATTAAATATTTTATTAATATAAATTTTGTTCAGTCAACGATACAAGATAATAAATATCACATATAGTTTACAAAATTTCGATAAATATATTTTTTATTATTTTTTAATAATCCAGAAATAAAATATAATATTATAAAATTTCAGATATGGTACCTAGATGAATATTCCTAATGAAATTAATGATTTTTATTTACACGCGTCAATATTACGCTTTTACATTAGAAAGAAATTCACATCACATTTTTTTATAACTAATAACAATTATTAGAAGTCAAAATCAAGTTTTACGAAGTCTTGTTAGATCAGAAAAAAAGATCTATGTCCAATTTTGAATTTCAATTTCTTAAAATAAATAACTTAGGTCCCATTTTATGTGTCCTTTTCATTACACCCTAAGCCTGCAGACCAATTGCAGATCCCGCCTACGGGGTCGAAACTCAACCCTTTAGGACAGATGTACTCCCACCCCAGTAGGGAGCCGTTGTCTATACGGGCGCATGAGATGAACTTCTTGCAGGAGGTTGGGTGCGGGAAGTTGCCGATGTCTAGGCACTCGATTGTTCCTGTAATTAAGAAAATTAGATTATTACCACCATAGTAACAATTATGTAATGTATTTATTATGCTAACTAGAAGACCACGATCTTGAGGCTCTTCCAACTGAGCTATTGAGTGACACCTGAATCACTTCAAATTTCCCTTTTCTTTATATCCGTCTTTAAGGGCGACGGTGGAGCCATCTACCAACTACCAACACCCTTAAAGACGGATATAAAGAGAAGGGAAATTTGAAGTGATTCGGGTGTGACTCAATAGCTCAGTTGGAAGTGCATTCCCCCTGTAAGGGAAAGATCTTGGGTTCAAGTCTCACTTGAGTTCTTCTTTTTCCTGATGTATTTCAAACAATTAATGTAGATGGCACTACTGAATGTGGGTCTGTGGGACCCGCGGAAGACAGAATATTTCCTTATCCATGATGGGACCCCTCCAAGGTCTTTTGAGCCGAAGACTCTCCCATGAAGTCAGTAGGTAAACCTTCTGATTCATGGAAGAATTAAGCACAGAGCTTTCAAAGACAAGGGTGGTCAAATATCATTCGCTCCCATAAAAGCCAAGATAAATCACACACAGAATTAATTATCAATAAATTAGCCCACTGCAGTCCACTGTTGGACATAGGCCTCTCCCAATGTACGCCATTTCACCCGATCCTCTGCCTACCGCATCCAGTCTGTCCTTATTTAAAGAATTAATTAGCTGACTAGAATTCTGATCCCGTTCCGCAACCTATGGGAAACTATTCTAGGGACCGTTAATTACAATTAATTAATTACATAAAGGACACGTTAATTTTACTTCACGTCGCCTGATGGTAAGCTAAAGGCAAAATCTCGGAAAGAGGGTCACCATCATAAACATGTACCATGTTAACAGTGGTGGCACTCAGCTTGACGGTCTCATCAGATGCCTTTTCACGCCCCGTTTATAGGACCCGCGTGTCTTATTCCAAACTAATAATGCATCCCTGTACCAAATTTTCAACCAATTCGTTAAGCCATTGGGGCGTGATCGACTAACAAACTCCTACATAAAATTTTACATTTCACAATAAGAATAGTAGGATTTTTAGATTTTACATACATACATACAGGGTGATTTTACATACATACATACAGGGTGATTTTACATACATACATACAGGGTGATTTTACATACATACATACAGGGTGATTTTACATACATACATACAGGGTGATTTTACATACATATATACAGGGTGATTTTACATACATACATACAGGGTGATTTTACATACATACATACAGGGTGATTTTACATACATACATACAGGGTGATTTTACATACATACATACAGGGTGATTTTACATACATACATACAGGATGATTTTACATACATACATACAGGGTGATTTTACATACATACATACAGGGCGATTTTACATACATACATACAGGGTGATTTTACATACATACATACAGGGTGATTTTACATACATACATACAGGGTGATTTTACATACATACATACAGGATGATTTTACATACATACATACAGGGTGATTTTACATACATACAGGGTGATTTTACATACATACAAACAGGGTGATTTTACATACATACATACAGGGTGATTTTATAGTCGTTTCTGATAAACATAATTTGGGCACAGTTTTTTTTAAAACCACCTGAACATTATTCCCATACATTGTAAAAAAAATATATTTTCTTGCGCCAAATTAATACTTCCAGATGTTTTTACTATCGAAACTGTGTCCGAACTCTTTTTATCCGAAACAACAATAAAATCACCCAGTATATTATGCTCACGCTTGTAAGTCCCCAAATGGGTAGGCAGTAGTAGTATAACACCCACTATGAGTTTCGGTCCCACGTAATAGGGGGCGAGCCTATTGCCGTCTAGCGGGCACTTGGTTATGGTTTGTATGTTTACTGTCGGATGGAGAGCAGCCCTATCCCTCAGACCGAGTGCCCTAGCGAGGCGGGTCCTAGTGGCGGCTCTGGGGGTGGGAGTCCTCACACTCGCCACAACGCTCACAGCGATGGTACGATGCGCAAACGTGCGGGGTGCGGCCGCCAGTAATGCTGAGAAGGAGGCGGCCGGTCGGGTCCGGACCAGACTCCGGGCCCGGGAAGCCCGCGCAGAGCGAAGGCGAACCGGACGTCGGAGGTCACAGAACGACCTCCGTCCTCCATGAGCGCAGGCCTGGGGGTGACCGGTGGAGCTGCCTGTCACCCTAGCAGAAGCAGGCCGCGGCGGCGGCGCAAAGTGCGCCTCCCCGTACCCGGGGCTTGATGGGGACCCTGCGGTCCCCACAACCCGAAGGGGGCCATCTCGAAAGGGATGGTCCTGGGTCTGCCGGGGTGCGAGAGATATGCTTTTGGCAATCTCACCTCCGGCAACCAAGGACCCAAGACGGTGTGCGTTTTAGTCGGTTCGAGTCCGACATAACCACCTCCACCGGCTCCGTGGGGGTGGTATCCGTGGGGATTTATCGGACGATAAAAAAAAAAGCCCTATCCCTCAGTCGCCTTCAACAACACTCATATGAAGAGATGGGGTGGGCCTATTGTACTCCACCGGGAAATTTTAAACTCACCATTATCGTGCATCACCACTTTGGTGCCTTCAACATACTTGACAGCTACCTTCTCATCACTGTCATCATAGTAATCATAATTGGCTATCGGTCTGTATGTTTTCTTCTCTACTTTGGACACTTTCTCGAAGGGCTTGGCGGGCACCCTGCGTGGTTTGACCGTGGTGGTCGGTAAAGGTTGTTGGGTGGTGGTCGGACGTTGTGTGGTGGAGATCTTGCGTTGAATCTTCTTCCTGATCACCCTTCTGGCGGGAATTGGCGTCGGATAGGTCGTGGCAGGAACGATATATTGATACCCGTCTGTAAAAATATAGTTTTTTTAGATGTTGAATTATATATTATAGGTAGTTGTATGGAATTAAATTTTATCTCAGTCTTGCCTTTGGAAGAAAAAGAGATAGAGACTAATACTAATTCAGTTGGTTTTGAAACTTTTACAAAAGTTAGGGTGGTTTGCCCTTTTTTCAAGACATTTGTGGTGACTTGTGGTGGACTTGTACGAAAGGCTTAAGTAATGACTGTATGAACGATGCTCATAAATGGTGTAAAAACAGAATGAAATGGTAAGCTGCTGGTAAATTGTCTTAGCATTCCTCGAAAGGACATACGATAATAAGGGACAAGAAAACACGAAGAAGGTCGACATATATGGCACTGGGTCGGTGGGGGTGCGAGAGATATGTTTCGAAAATCTCACCTCCGGAATCCTATTATGACCCATACATTAAAAATGTAATAAAAGTTTAGTACAGTAAAAGGATCAAGTTAAACATTTCTATGATTTTTATCTCGCTTGAAAGCTTGATTACCTATTAAGAATTAATATTAAAACTACGATTTCGTTATTAAATACGATCCTTATTAGGTACACACTATGGATCAAAATCGATTGCACCAAAATTATAATATTGCCGTCAGATTTATTTTAGTTTGATCTACTTACCGTCCAAAGTCTTAGTCACGGGCGATTCCAGCAAATATTCCCTGGTGTTGTACGAAGGATCTTGACTGGACTGTGAGTAACCTACAGTAGAATACCCACTGTCGTCCACTGGCACAGGTAGCAAATTCCCGAATCTATTCAATCCCCTTCGGATAAAGGAGTACCCAGTAGTCGCTGCATTGGGTTCCTTTTCGATATCGTTCCTAAGTTTTGTAGATACAGTAACTCTAGGAATGAAGGCACTTGGAATTCTGGCAGAATTTCCTGCTACAGTAGGTCTTTCAAAACCTTGCCTTGAAGCTGGTGGAGGAATTAAATTCGTTGAGGGCCGACTTCTAGATACATTCTTCACTAAAACAGTATCACCCAATATTTCTGGATTAGAATAGGTAGTAGAAGCGTAATTTGGCACATAAGGAGAATTTCTGGACGCGAATTCTGTTGAAGTCTCGGGGCCAGTATTACTACGAATATAATTTTTAGTTACTGCATCAGAATAGTCAGACTCCGTTATGTAACCCAAGAGAGTAGAATCGAAGTCGTTTGGACCGGTAGTATAAGAGTCACTATCCGTGGTGCTGAAGTACCGTCCTTTGGTGGTATGGGTTGAAGGTGATTTGGAAGTAAACGAGGTAGAAGTGACTGCAGGGGACTTATAGTCAGATTCGCTATAATCAGTGCTAGTAGTAAGACTGTAATCCTGATTACTAACTGTGCTAGCTGTATTAGGGAAGTTTGTCAATCTTGGAACATCGTAAGTAGAAATTCTTGACGAATCAATATCATCAGTATACGATTGACCAGATGTAGTTTGAATATAATCTACAGTTTTGTATTCAGGTGTAGAGTATTTTTCCGAAGTAGTTTTTGAATCATCGAAGTCAGTTTTGGTGGAATCGAAGTCGGAATTTTTATTAGGATCAAATTCAATTTGGGTTTTGTACGGAGTAGTTTCGTCGTTTCCTACAGTGTTAGTTTTATAGACAGGCGTGCTTTGATAGTCATCAGAAGTTGGTGTTTTGCTGTCTGTATCAGAAAATTCATTATATTCTTGACTACTATATTTGTATTCGACTGTGGTTTGGCCATTTCTGGTTGGTTTGAAATCACCATCTTCGTAGTCAGTGACGATTGGTACGGGTGCTGTAATGAGTTGGTGAGCAGCTAATGCCACTGCAGTTTCTGGGCTAATATCTGTAAAGAGAATTAGTAGTTTGGAAATAGTTAGTCATTACGTGCAGTAAAGTTCTACTAGTAGTTTCAGAGTTGTCTTATTTATTCTACATGCAACACACAAAATCAGTCTTCTATGACAGGTCAACGTGCAACTTAGATTGTGGCAGTGCTATTTCAAGAAGTATCAAAATATGAGACTAAGGGAGATTTGAAATTTGAAATCCTAATGTGTATAGTCGAAATGGTTGAGTCTGAAAGTAGTTTTCATTGATGACCAGTAAAGAGTATCAGTATCAGTTGTAAGTAATTTGTTACGATCCATTTTCAGAGGCAAATGGACAACAATCAGTGTTGGTTCCTAAGGTATCAGGTGAATCGATTCTCTGATAGTTCTAAGGAAAATTTAATTGTGCCATACATTTTCTATAAAGGTCTTCTTAAAAAAGATCTAGTAGATACAATGATTGTATTGAGATTCATTCAGAGAACAGAGGTTATGTCAAAATCGACGCAGGGCGAGCCTGAGACTAAGAAAGAATAGTTAAAAAGTCCAAATTCGTTTTTTTGTATCGTCAGTTTCGTTGTTCAACAAAGAAAGACGAAAGGAAAGGCGAGAATTCCGGAAAAGGAAGGAGAGGAATTGTAGACCACCGGTTTATAAAGAATGGTGAAAGAAAAAGATACAATTATACGGGAATTTAGGACCAACGGCATTTTCATAAACCCAATGTGAAGCAGCAATCGCAGGTATTAAGTAAAAGGGTAATATTTCCTTTGTTGACCCAACCCATTCATGTTTAGTTAAGCACTGGATTACTATCTCTCACCCTCAAGCTCACCCTGCTTTTTAATTTAAAAAAAGACCATTCAAACAGAGTGCATTCCCAACGGTAAAATTTAGTTTCTATCTCACTCTACCTTCAACAGTGGTCTTCGTCTCCGGGCTGGTATCTTCTTGACTCTTCTTCACTAAGTCATCGAGCTGGATCTGCTTGATGCTTGCGCTGTACTTCTTAATCTGGTTCTTCTTTTCTTCTTCGTTGGTCGCTGAAGGATTCTGGTCGCTGGTTTGGTCTTTTAAGATAAGTGGACGGCGTTGTGTCTTTAAGGACATTTTGCCTTTTCTTGGCTCGAGAGAGGGGTCTTCGATGGCATCTGTTACGAGAAATAGAGATTATTGATATGGGTTTTCGGCTTTTAAGGAAGTTCGTTCGTCATTTATTATGTGACGTATATTTGTACACGATTGCGAAGTTCTGGGTTCGAATTGTAATACAGAGCATAGCAATAGAGTTTGGAAACTTTACCTACCCTGTAGACCGCATTAGACATGTGGGAAGAATGGCAAAAGTACGTAATATATGATAGCTATTGCGTGCAGGTCCATCCGCATGAACTTCTGATCTCGTTCCCGTTTCTGACTTTCTCCAATAACGTTATGCTAAATAGCCCACGATACTCACAAACAATGTGAGTTTCTCTTGACAAAAGGATTTTCAAAGCGGTTCTGTTCGATCCAGAGATCTACAGAACCGATTTGGATTCTACAGAACGGATTACCCCCTCAAACGTCATAAGCCATAAATCTTTATAATAATAGTATACCTACCATAAAAATGGCGTTATCACTAAATAGTATAAAGCAAAGTCGCTTTCTGCGTGCCTATGTACCTATGTATGCTTATATCTTCAAAACTACGCTACAGATTTGGATGCGGTTTCTTTTAATAGATAGAGTAATTCAAGAAGAAAGTTTATATGTATAATACATGCTTAATATAGTGGAGGGTGCAGCGGGAACGGGATCGGACGCCACGCGGGCGGAACTAAATTTTGCGGTACGAAGTTCGACGGGTCAGCAAGTAAAGAATATAATAGGGTTTCCAACTAACCTGTATCCCCAATATCCTGAATAGACTCATCATCTTCAATCAGCTTGGTCGTTGCCTGCGTAGTCGCACTCGTTGTTAGAATGGGCAACTGTTTGCGGCGACTGATGATGCGGTTCACTCGGCGGGTGCTGGTCGAGAGGGGGGCGGCAGTAGTGGTTGACACAGGAACTGGTGAGGTCGCTGGGGAGGTAAATATTTGGTTGAGTTACTGGGCAGCTATAGCAGGTATTCAACTGGGAAGAAAAGTTATTTATTTTGCCGGATTCAGGCTACTAAGTCTAAAACAGATAGTGTGTTTTGATGCCCTGAGGGGGCTATATCGATGGTCTTGGGTCTGCTGGGTGCAAGGGTTATGTTAGTGATAATATCACCTCATCAAAACTCAAGACTGTGTGACTTTTCAGTCGTTTCGAGTATATTTAAGGGTATAATTCGGGGGTATCCATGGGACTTCCCACAGTAAAAAAAAAAGTGCAATCTTCAATCGTTGACTGATTTATAAAAAACTTAAGGTTGATTTAAACTTTTTCTTTTTCGTGCGGAAATACCCTCGGGTACCTCCCCCGACGGAGGCGGAACGGGAGGTTATGTCGTACAAGAAGTAGGTATCTCAATTAAATTGGTGCGGATAGCTCCGTCATTAAGACATGTATTGTGGACGTGTTTTGAAGAGGCGCTTGAACGTTTTTTATTCCCAAACTTCAGACAAAAAATAGCCAGTACGAAAAATTTCATCGAATTTAATAAAACTATTTTTAAACGGAATTTATCGCAATTTTTTTTGTTATTATTAACGTCTGGCGCGACGTTTCGTGCACTTTTCAACAGTCATGGTCGCAGAGTAACTAAAGATGGAAGTTGTCAAATTTATTTTCAATGCAATCCAGCCGTTTTTCGAGTTACAAGTAACAAACAAATTCAATTTACACTTATTATAGCGGATATAAGCTGAACTGTCTATTTCTATCTAACACTCATCAAATCTCAAGGCCCCTGTCAGCTCATCTCGCGTATGTACAAACAAAATGGGCTATTGTTCGTCAGCGGGACCGTGAAATCGCTGGACATTGTCCGGCACAACAATGTATCATTAGAAGCTGCTAACGATTTGATGAGATACTCAGATCCAGTGCTGTGTTCTGAACTAACTGTGCCTGGTGGTTTGTATCGATAGACCTTCTTGAATGAATTTTACAACATTAAGTATGCTAACTAGAGAAAAATAAATCTTCTCGGGCGGGACTCGAACCCGCAGTCTTTCCCTTACAGGGGGAATGCCTTGACCAATTTGGCTACCAAGACATGCCCGATGTGATTCAAATTTTCTTTCTATTTATCCGTTCTTACGGCGACGGTGGAGTCATCTACCGATCTTCTTACGAACTATCGGAACCAAAGAATGATGTTACAATCATTTTTAAACATAGATTTTTGATAACTCCGCCTTGAATGAATTTTACAGCATTAAGCATGCTAACTATACAAATCGATTATTAGACCTGTTCTTATTTTATTCTAAAGGAAACCCTATCTTTGTACATCGAACCATATATTTATTTATTAAGTATGTAAAAAAATGATGATCATATTTCATAATAAAAGATGTACAAATCAGAGAGAATAAATCAATGTATATATATATGAATTTGTACGTCTGTTTGTGTGGGTGTCAGTTGCGCCACACAATCAACCTTATTAGCTCAACAGCGACATCTATCATTAGTGCAACGAACATCATCTTAATTTGTCACGGTCGCCACGTCTGGGAGGCTGCGACTGCGCAAGAATAGTAACTATAAAAGAAAATAATGAGGTTAATTTAGCTAAAGGTCATAAGTGTTTAGAAAAAATAAAAACGGAGGTTGACGAACTTAAACTATCTGTAAACGAATATAATTAAGTTATGTTTATTTTGTATGTGTTGTCTGTAGGTACAGTCAGTATCATAAATATCTTTGTTCCATAACAGTTAGACCGATTTTGATAAAAAATGGTGGATCCAAACCACATCCAATAGTAGATTGTATAACAAGGGAAGGGAGCATAGTAGTATTTTTACGGCGAGGGCGCTACTTTGAATCAAGAGCAAAGCGAAGGATTCTAGAATTCTAACGTAGAATCCTGAGCGCAGCGAGGGATTCAAAGTACACCGCCCGAGGGAAAAATAATTTGCTCACGATTTTGCAAATACCTACTAATTACAAGAACAGAGACTTTTTTTAGTTAGCACAGGTCACCCCGAGCTATGCAGCCAACACGTACCAGCCAGTAATCCGTACAATTTGCGTTCGATTTCTATGAATGTTAATGTTCCAAATTCAAATCACTTTGCCGGCCCGCTGCTTGGCCTTGAACAGAAAAGAGCTATTTTGCGCCCCGCTACAGTGACAGTAACATTTTTCGAATAGAAGGGATGAAAACTCTATGTGTTATACATATTGAATAACACACTTTTTTATTTAGATCTTCTTTATTTAGAAATAAAATAAACTCAGTGGAAAAGTACAAGTGTGTTATTCAATATGTGTAGCAGATTCCACCAAGCGCCATCAATCTCCATTATAAACAGTGTTATACGTTTTCGTTCGGTTCTCCCTTTCTTAAGGTAAAGAACTAGAACACTTTACAAGTACAATTATTTGCAATTCATCTCTTATCATCAGGCAACTGTGGCGAAGTGTGAAAAGTATGAAAATGTTCAAAAGGCAAGCCGGTGGAAAGGTTGAAGTATAAATGTAAACATCCCTACCACGGCAGTAGGAAGCCGGCAGGAATCGTGTTGTAGGGGCTCCTTGCCACTGTCAGGCAGTGCAAAGTCAAATTGATATATTATTCCATTTTCACTCTATAAAAGCGATAATATTGGAGTTTCCCGGAAATGACGCACATTAGAGTTACCTACGTTCAACATGCCAGTCTCAGTTTCTCGTACAAAGTAGCGTGTCTCCAAGAAAACTGACCTACATACATCAAGTTTATAGACACACTGACCAATATACATCTTGCACGCGATGACACAGCCACACAGTTAACCAGCAGCCACCGACACCGCACGCGTTCGTTCCGGCACAGAAAGATTATTGCCATCGGTAATTGCATATACGTGCAAGTAATAACCGTTGCTTATATTTCTATCTATCTGTGTATTAATTATGAAATCATTTGTCATCGGATAATCGAGAGAGTAAAGGTTGTATGTTGACCGTGTTTTAGCTACTGGTAAATCAGTGAGCAAGAGTACCAGCGTGACGAAAATGGTAATTATTGTGTGTGTTTATAAAAGCAAGTATTGGGTGTGTGCGGCGTGGCTCTCTTCTTCGTCATAGCGTTAATCCCGGTCATATCCGAAGCTTACACCTCGGAGTCCAGGGACCGCGTTGACTAGTCTAACTGAGGGTTTGGCTAAACTTCGTAAAGCAGTCGCTTCACGAAGTTTAGCCAAAAAAAGCAAAAAAGAAGGAGGTCAAATTGCAGTCGCAATCTAACCTTCTGTCTTTTAAATATTTTATTCATGCGGGAATCTCCACGGATACCTCCCCCGCCGGAGCCGGAAGGGGGCAGTTTGTCGGACTCGAACCGACTTAAACCGCATGCTGACTGAGGGTCGTGGTGCTAGGCCGGAGGTGAGGTTGTCTTCGACATATCCCTCGCACCCCGGCTGACCCAGGGCCATCCCTTGCGGACTGGCCCTCCTCGGGAGGGGGACAACGGTGTCCCCGACTTGCCCCCGAAATGGGGAGGCACGCTTCTCAGCGCGCCACCGCCGTGACCATCTGGCATCCACAACCCATCAATGAACGATGTAGAAGAAGTGCGTGCCTCATGGCTAAGTGTTAAATGAATAGTTTAGCACACTGTGAGGTCGAGCTGGTCAGCCCCAAGATGGGTTCTCCATTGCCTCGGCCTACATGCTTCGGCGATAAGCCCTCGGTCTAGGTTACGAAACAAACATCCTTGGCATTCGTTACTGGTAGTTGGAGCTCTAAAAAACTTCGAGAATCTGGTCTAACTACAGTACTTCGATATCAGTGGATCGGGGCTTGTTGCGGTTTGGCGACCATCGTTTCACGGATAAGATCTTAGTCACGTTTCCTAGTTATATCGAAGGGCAAGCCCAAATGAGTTGAGACAAGGCTTGAAGGATAGATATACATACATACATGACTCTTTTCTGTTGGGTTGGTAGAAACTATTTGTTTCCAATTCAGGTTTGTTGCCGTAACTTAATCAACCTTTAAATATTTGTTTCAAAGACAGATCAAAACACCCATAAAGATCGAAATTATAGTCATTCACGAAGAATTAACTGCATAGTTAATTAATAAATTCTATCAATTAAAACAGTGATATAATCACAAATTAACATACCTATTTAATTTATTAATAATGGCGATAAAATGGCGCTTGGGAAGTAGACAAACATATACGTTTATTACATTTAAAGTCGCTAGTGAAAATCAGACACTATCTACTTTACCATCAGTAGATAAGTAATATCTGTAAAGACTATTGAACATAATATTATCATACCATTATACATACCATAACCATAGTATAAGAGAATATACATAAATGCCAATGCGTAGAAGGCAAACCAAAACTCTTCTTTGTTCGTTTTATTACATTTAAAGACCGTAAAAACAACACTTTAGACATTGGATGTTTAACCAACATGACATTGGTTAACTCAAGAACGCACCAATTATTTGAACACAACCTTTTACTTTTCGCACAGCTCTAATTATAAAGTTTCATCATCGAATACCAATCGAATACAGATCAATATCACATCACTAATCGATATAAAGCGAACATGGTCGCTCTAAGAGCAACATTTTAGCGCTGATTGCCCAACTCATATAGACTATGTTGACTCAATCGGAGCGTGGGAATCTCAAGGGCCTCTCGGAGTGTATATGATGTATAGTTACCGACATATACTTTGACACGTTCGCTACGGGAAGCATTTTGAAAACTGAAAAGGCTTTTTGGGAAGATCTGGGTTTGTTGGAATGAGAGGTTAGACGGTACGCACAATGGCCCAATCAAGAGGCTAAGTGCGGAACAGCCCAGATAAATTAACTAACTACTTTGACGCGGGTAGTGACGGAGGAAGAATACAAGTATCATCATTCCATCTTGTCTGAAGGGTGTCGTAAGACGGTATCACTGCGAGAGAGACAAAGTAAACTCGAAAAAATCCCTTTTCCAACCTGTCTTTTTTTTATCGTGCGAAAAATCCCCACGGATACCACCCCCAGGGAGCCGGTGGAGGTGGTTATGTCGGACTCGAACCGACTAAAACGCAAGCCGTCCTGGGTCTTTGGTTGCCGGAGGTGAGGTTGCCGAAAGCATATCTCTCGCACCCCGGCAGACCCAGGACCATCTCTTTCGAGATGGCCCCCTTCGGGTTGTGGGGACCATAGTGTCCCCATCTAGCCCCGGGTACGGGGAGGCGCACTTTGCGCCGCCACCGCGGCCTGCTTCAGCTAGGGTGACAGGCGGCTCCACCGATCACCCCTAGGCCAGCGCTCATGGAGGACGGAGGTCGTTCTGCGACCGGGCCCGGAGTCTAGTCCGGACCCGACCGCCGCTTTCCAACCCGTCTGGGCAGCGTGGAAACAGTAGGCTACAGACTCCCGACATTGGGAGAGGCCTATGTCCAGCAGTGGACTGCGAAGGTTAATTGATTGATTCATTGACCTCAAAATGTGTTCAAAGTACGTGCAGTTCCTACATGTTCTTTGGAGTATCTTGAGGATATCACAGGGTGCTACGGCGGTGGACGAGCTCAAATGCACCAATCATACATACAAATCCCCGAAGGAGCAGGCTTGCGTGTATACCCAAGCCTGCTCATAGTTGCGTGTCATCATCGTAGTTGCGTCATAGTTGGCGGAATGTGGGCGTTAATACTAACACCCACATTACGCCAACTATGATTTTCGGTCCCACGGCTTTTTAAAGGAATAGGGAGGCAAACGAGCTGACGGATTGCCGCAACACCAGAGTTGACCAGAGTCTCAAGTGCGTTGCCTTCCTTTTAAAAGAGAGTACGCTCATTTCTTGAAGGTTTGAAGGTCGTATTGGTTCAGAAATAGCGCTGGTGACAGTTTCCACAGTTTAGTTGTGCGAGGCAGAAAGTTTCTCGAGAAACGCACAGTTGTGGACCGCCAGCTGTCCAGATGGTGAGTGTGGAACTGCTGTTGATAATTGGAAGCGAGCCATTTGCCGTCGAGCGGGCACTTAGTAATGGGCTGTATGTTTACTGTCGGATGGAGAACAGCCCTATCCCTTAGTCGCCTTCTACGGTACCCACAGGAAGAGATGGGGTGGATTAATTATATTCCATCGGGAACCTACACGATGAAATACAATTATATCAACAATAATAATTATTACATCTACACCTTCTATTACTAACATTTAAGAGGAAATATTAATATTAATGTACTAACAATATATGAGTGTATTTATATGCTTGAAATCCATACTAATAGTATAAATGCGAAAGTAACTCTGTCTGTCTGTATGTTACGCTTTCACGCCTAAATCTTTGAACCGATTTTGATAAAATTTGGCACAGGGGTAGATTAGACCATGAGAAAGGATATAGGCTATGTTTGGTCGCGATAACCGACATCCACGCGGGCGCAGCCGCGGGAAATAGCTAGCAGATTGTATCAAACCAATTCTCACGTGTTAGGCCCTCGTTTCTCTCCAAAGGGTTCAAGATATATGCCGGTAACCGTAATCTGCTAATAGTTTCGTGTTAGGTGGCGAAGTGTTGTCATTACGTGAGTCTCTGAGATAATTCGCGTAGTTAAAATGTTTCAGTATGTCGAATGACCTATGGTGCTAAGATGTTGCTTTTTGATACGCATCGGCGCGAGAATTCTATTCTTTTGTGTGGGTTTAATGATGTGCGCAGTGGAGAAGTAAAAGTTGGAAAGCGGACCCCGGAGTTCGAAGTGAGGGCCGGGATTAATGCAATGATAATTATGATGTGCAGGCCAGGTTTTGGTTAAACATTTCATGGTTGTTTTGGAACCCCAATAAGAAAACGTAATTAAATAAAAATTATAAATAATACTTAAATATTCTACAACATTCTACACAATACTATCTAGACCCATGGTAAGCATAGTTTAACTAGCTTGTGTTATGGAATACGGATAAACATACTTAAATACTTGTTTTTCTAAATACATCATATCATCATAAACTCACGCCTATATTCCCCGAAGGGGTAGGCAGAGGTGCTAGCACCCACATTTCGCCAGTTTATGTTTAGGTCTCAATGTAATAGGTGACGAGCCTATTGCCATTAACCGGGCACTTATAAACCTGCGATAAATACACACATAACTTCGAAAAGCATCGAAAAGTCATTGGTGTGTGCCATGGTAAACCGGGGATCGAACCAGAGACCTCGTCTCAGTAGTCCATTACCCACACCACTAGGCTACCGCAGATACTTTTCTAAATACATACCTACATATACCTATTATTATACATAGAGACACTCAGACATACAAATACGGATCGAACCCGAGACTTGGGTAGGTACATATTGTACACCTAAGGGTGCAATATCAAAGCCCAGGTTCATCTGGAGTACGAGGGAAATGCCTTACGGGGCTACCTCACACTTAGCTCGGTATTCGACAACAGCTGAACGGATCCGACTGAAATTTGCTGTAGATATCCATACTAATATTATAAATGCGAAAGTAGCTCTGTCTGTCTGTCTGTATGTTACGCTTTCACGCCTAAATCACTGAATCGATTTTGTTGAAATTTGGTATAAGGGTAGATTAGACCATGAGAAAGGACATAGGCTATGTTTGGTCGCTATAACAGACATCCACGTGGGCGGAGCCGCGGGCAAAAGCTAGTAATACTATAGTCGGGGATAACACAAAGGCTACTTTTATCCCGGAAATACTTTCCCATAAATTGCGGGAACGGTATCTTATGGGAAGTCGCGAGCACCTACTAGTATTCGTACAACTTTTTTGCAATCTATGTTGTCTTGTAAGTGACATATTAAGGTGTAGCGCAATGGCCCAATTTCTCACGGTAAAGTTCTTGTCTATGGGACGGTTGCGGTTCGAGCATTATGCGTAAGCAGACCTTGGTGCAACCACATGTTTCGTAAATGTTTGCGACATGTACCCTAATTATTGTATTCTTATGAGTTTTGACTATGTAGGTACAATTTTAAGAATGCTGACAGCTATGTTTAATCGTTGGAATCAAGACATGAGTTTGAAATTCGAAAGACATTTACAGTTGTGACTATTCGCTTGTGGAATGCATTACTGGTTGGTACAGATAGAATTATAAATACCGTTGCATTCCATAGCGCTATTCTATATTTTTTATGGGTGGTCTATAACTTTACGGGTATTGCAAATTTCATAATATTTTTCATCATTAAAACGATGTACGACTTTGTTTACTTTTTTTTTGAGTTTTTTAACTATTCTACGTCACTGTATTAGGATATTTTCATCTCTTCTCATCTTGTTTTATTATTTATAATTTCGACATTGATATATCTATATATATAAAAATCAATTGCTGTTCGTTAGTCTCGCTAAAACTCGAGAACGGCTGAACGGATTTATCTTATCTTGGTCTTGAAATGTTCGTGGAGGTCTAGGGAAGGTTTAAAAGGTGAGAAAAAATCGAATAATTGCCGGGAACTGACATCCACGCGGGCGGAGCCGCGGGCAAAAGCTAGTTCTCGCATTTCTAATGTTTTTTTAAATAATATTTGTGAAAACTTTCAATTGGCCGTAACATTGACACTCCACATAAAATACCAACAACAATGACACTCTACATAACATAATCTAACCTCTCTTAATAAATCTGTGATCAGTACAATCCTCGATTTCCTTTTCACACGGTTGTACGAAACATTTTTGATTATAGGTATAGCATGTCACAAATTGAATAAAAACGCCCAAACGCCCAGAATGTCCGCAGTTATGAACACGGCAGTTATTACGATAATTGCCCGAGAAGCGCGCGGTAGCTGAATTGGCGATCATGATAAAATGTAGTTGTAATTGCTTCTTACTTAGAACGTTTTGTATACCTTAAGTGTTAAGCTTAGTGATTAAGGAATCGACCTTATAAACGAGAGGTCCCGGGTTCGAATCCTGGCCAGTACGCTACTGACCTCATCAATCAATTAGCCTATCAAAATCCACTGCTAGGCATAAGCCGCTCCCAATGTTGGGAGGCTTCGGTCTACTGTTTCCACCCTGGCCAGATGGGTTGGTACTGGTGTTGCAAAGGATTCGAGTCTTTGAGTACAGTTAAAAGGACTCGATTGATGTATCGTAAGACTCGACTCGTTATAACAGGACTCCAAGACTAAAGAACTAATTTCTCTACGAGCCAATGTGAAAAAAATAAAGTTTAAAACTAAAACCCGACTACCGAAAAATCACGCTCTAAAAGTAACAAACAAGAAAATATCAAGGATAGCCGTGGTCGTATGCCACTTTTCCCTAGAATATACCTATTGTTTTGTTAGAGTAAGTGGCATACGACCACGGCTTTCCTTGATATTTTCTTGTTTGTTACTTTTAGAGCGTGATTTTTTGGTAGTCGGGTTTTAGTTTTAAACTTTATTTTTTATTTATATTATTTTGGGGCAAGGTAAAGCTAATAATTTATACATATTTGAAATGTGCTTATCAAGCCCTTTCATTTGATACCAAACACGGGATATTTATCTCAAATTTATTTTTTAACACAGTACCTTATGATCGCTAGAGGGCGTCACACAAGATTGAGCGACACGTCATATAGCCTATAACCATCGGACGATCAAGCAGCTTGTAAAGATACCTCATTTGTCCAGTTCTAATAAGTAGTTGAGGAGCTATGAGGGAACAAATGAACATACATACATACATACATACATAGCCTGTCAAAATCATAACCCTCCTTTTGGCTTCGCTGTAGTCGGGTAAAAAGGACACGAGTCTCTTTTTGCAGCGAGTCGGATTTGCGTCATTTTTCATATTTTATTATTGGTAGGATTGCAAGTTCAATTTTAAGACCTTATTCCCTATCTCATCATCATTCTTGCGTTAGCCTTGGTCTTATGCAAGGCCTTCATATCGGGGTCTAAGGGCTTTCCTATGATAACTGCATCACAGCTGTATTTTATATTATTTTTCGTGAAGCGGTGACCTCACAAACCCATTAGCGAAATGAAAATACATATTATATTGTTCTCGGTTCCCGGCAGAGTAGAATTTGGGCCACTCTATCTCTTCCCATGCGGTGTCGTACAAGGCGACTAACGGATAGGGCTGTTTGACATCAGACAGGTATATACAGCCCAGACTCAACCTCAGATTCATGGCTCGAGTCAAAAATAGTGCCCGGAATAGGCGGGGGAGCCTATTCCGGCACTATTATGTTGGACAGAATACATCGAAGGTTGACTGGTAGAAAATGCCTACGGCATTAAGTCCGCCTTTGTACACATATTTTATATTTGTGCATAAAGAATAAATAAATAAATAAAAATTGATTGATGAAAATGTGGGTATTAATTCACCTCTGCCTAATTAATGCATGTATATTATACTAGCTTTTGCCCACTGCTCCGCCCGCGTGGATGTCGGTTATCGCGATCAAACATAGCCTATGTCCATTCTTATATGGTCTAATCTACCCCTATACCAAATTTCATCAAAATAGGTTCAGTGGTTTAGGGGTGAAAGCGTAACATACAGACAGACAGAGTTACTTTCGCATTTATAATATTAGTATGGATATGGATTGCAGTTAGACCAACCTTACCTCCCAAAGTACCTAATGACAGCATAAACAGAGTACCAATTCGTAACACTCCGTGCTTAAGTTCACCACTAGCCCATAACTGGTACTTTCTTTAACAACCTGTCATATCGGTGACGTAACGACTATTACGTAGTCATATTGAAAGCGAGTAGCTCTCCAGTATCGGGCGTTACACTTGACCGGGCACTTTCTCTCATCTGCGTCTGTTATGATGGAGATGGTGCTTTGTTGATGTGTAGTTGGCTTGAATGGACTGTTTAGAATGTGAATAGTGTAACATAAAGCCAGAGAGACGAGAAAAAGGTAAACAAAGCGACCACTACTCAGTTACGTTGCGATAACAAGCGATTATTTTCTCTGTCCTTGTCGCATATATCACACGAACGCGACAATGGCAGAGCGACAGCTGTCGTTGCGTGTTTCGTAGTACAGGAAAGCTGTCAGCACAGCAGCGGTTCTAAACTGTCAGATCCGCCATCTTATGTGCGATTTCATTCCTGTCTGGAACGCGCTTGAAGTGATGCGTAATCATTTTCAAATTAAAAAGTTTGGAACCGCTGAAACATTGTTTACCTTTTTTCTCTCGCTTTGTTGGCTTCACTGTAGTTTATTTCATTGTTTAGTTGTGAATAGCGACATATTTGTCAATGGAGACTGAGTGGTTCCAGGTGAAATAGTTTGAGGACCTAATAGTAGGAAGTTATGGTCTGAAGTGGTGAGTATTTGGTAACATGAAACGTATATTTTTAACGTAGAGTCCATAAGACTTCACCTCGCCTGATTGTAAGCTAAAGAGGAAGTACAAGGAATGAGGTAACCATTACATGTATAAATGGCCTTTACGGGACCCGTGACTGTTAGAGAAGGAAACACGATGCTAAATAATTATGGAGGCCTCTTTGGTGTAGCGGTAGATTGCTAAGCAGGGGTCACGGGTTCAATTTATCGCTCAGTGCAATTTGTATTCATGAATATGTACGAGTACATTCACATACTAGATCCCATAATACAAGTTATTTAAGCTATGCTTTCTTTGAGTCTAAATAGAGCTGTGTAGAATGTCGCAGAAAATAAAAAAACAGTCTCTATGGTGCGATAAAGGCACTGCGGATAAAAGCAACTCGTCTTCCTTATAAATATCAATGAAGGTTATTTATTTTCAACTAGCTTTTGCCCGCGGCTCCGCCCGCGTGGATGTCGGTTATCGCGACCAAACACAGGATATGTCCTTTCTCATGGTCTAATCTACCCCTATACCAAATTTCATCAAATCGGTTCAGTGGTTGAGGCGTGAAAGTGTAACATACAGACAGACAGACAGACAGACAGACAGAGTTACTTTCGCATTTATAATATTAGTATGGATTACCTTTTTTTTTTTTTTTTTTTTTTTCGTGCGGAAATCCCCACGGATACCCCCCCTGCCGGAGCCGGAAGGGGAGGTTATGTCGGACTCGAACCGACTAAAACCGCACGCCGACTGTGGGTCTTGGTGCTAGGCCGGAGGTGAGGTTGTCAAAGACATATCCCTCGCACCCCGGCTGACCCAGGGCCATCCCTTACGGTCTGGCCCTCCTCAGGAGGGGGGACAACGGTGTCCCCAACTCGCCCCCGGAATGGGGAGGTGCGCTGTCCAGCGCGCCGCCGCCGTGGCCTGCTTCTGCTGGGGTGACAGGCGGTTCCACCCGTCACCCCCAGGCCCGCGCTCATGGGGGACGGAGGTCAGTCAGTGCCCTCCGACGCCCGAGTTGCCTGCGCGCGCGGGCGGCGCGATCCGCGAGTCTTTCTCGCTCGCGCCGCCTCTCCCGCTCCGCCGTCTCCTTCACGACCATTACCTGCTCGCTGAAGGAGACGCCGGCCGCCCACGCGTCCGCGCAGCGGACCATTGCTGTGAGCAGGGTGGCGAGGGTGAGAACTCTCACTCCCAGGGCCGCCACTAGCTCCCGCCTCGGTTCGGCCCATGCCGGGCACTCGGTGAGCGTGTGCAGCCCCGTGTCCTCGCTCGCGTCGCAGTGATGGCACTCGGACGTTGGCTCCTTTTCGATCCGACACAGATATCTCCCGAAGCACCCGTGCCCGGTGATAATCTGCGTCAGTCGATACGAGAGGCTGCCATGTGGCCTCTCGAGCCATTCCCCCATGATGGGCCTTACCGCCTCTATGACGGCATGCCCTGCGCGTCGTTGCTCAAGTCGTCGCTCCCACTCCGCCACCATGATCCCGTGGAGCCGGGACCTCTCGGCCCGAATGTCTTCGGGCTCGGGATCGTATCCCCGCTCCCGCGCCTCCTTACGGAACCGATACAGTGCCGCAAGGGATCTCGCTTCCAGGATCCACGGTGGCGATCCGGCTAGGAGACTCGCCGCTTCAAAGGATATCGTGCGGTACCCCCTAATGGCCCTGCAGGCCATCGTCTGCTGCGGAGCATGCAGCAGTTGCACGAACCTGGCCTGCAGGGCGTCCGCCCACACGGGGCACCCGTACAGGGCCATGGACCGCACGACACCCGCGTAGAGTCTCCTGCAGGAGTCCTCTGGGCCCCTCAAGTTGGGCAGCAGCCGCATCAGCGCGTTAGCTGACACCAACAGTTTGGGGCGCAGACTTCGGAAGTGCTCTCCGAAGTCCCACCGACCGTCAAGTACGAGCCCCAGATATTTCAGCCGGGGCTTGATGTCGATGGGAGTACCTCCTACTGTCAAGCTGGATCCCGGGGGTGGCCTGCGCCGAGGACCATGAAAGAACAAGGCCTCGGATTTGTGCAGAGCCACCTCGAGACCCAGCCGCCGGATCCGATCCACGACTTGAGCAACAGCGGTCGTGGCCCTCTGGGTCGCCTCGCGGTGTGTAGCGCCACTCACCGTCACTAGCGTGTCGTCCGCGTAGCACGTGACGGTGGCACCGAACGCGAGCTCACCGCGAAGCACCCAGTCGTATCCGATGTTCCACAGGAGCGGCCCCAGGACCGATCCCTGTGGGACACCGCACGACATCTCACGCCTACCGACGCCGGTCGCACTTGGGTAGATGACGGCCCTCTCCGTCAGGTACGCCCCGACTATGCGGCGGAGGTAGAGAGGCACATCGTGGTACACGAGCGCCTCCCTGATGCAACTCCAGGGCAAGGTGTTGAACGCGTTGGAGATGTCCAAGGACACCGCCAACATCACCTCGCCCCGGGCAACCGCATCCTCCGCCAGAGTCCTCACGCGCATGATGGCATCCACAGTGGAACGCCACCGGCGGAAGCCGTACTGAGTGTCCGCTAGGTCCGGCCCCACTCTAGAGAGGTGCTCGACGAGGCGCTTGGCAATCACTCTTTCGAAGAGCTTGCCCACCTCGTCGAGCAACACTATGGGCCGGTACCCGGACGGCTCGTCCGCCGGGCGTCCGTCCTTGCGGATGAGGACCAGTTTCCCCGTCTTCCACATCTTCGGAAACTGGCCCCGCTCCAAGCATGCGCTGAGGAACCCTCGCAGTCGGGGTTCGAGACCGTCTTCTCCTAGAGCTAGGACCCACGCACGGCCTGGAATGCCGTCGGGTCCCGGGGCGGTGTTCTTCTTGGCTCTAAGCCGTCGCACCGCCAGCTCTAGTTCTACCCAAGTGACCTCGGGCACGTCGTCGTCAATAACCACGCCGGGCGCATCAGGCGACCGAGGTGGCGGAGTCATCTGCGGCGGAACGTGTTCCGCCCGTGCCGGGAACAGGGATGCCACCACTCCTCCAAGCAGAGCCGGCTCGAGAACCTGGGTCAGGGGAGGGGCCCGGGGGCGCAGCTTTCCTCTTACCAAGCGGTAAGGCCGCCCCCATGGGTCCCGCTCCAGTGTCTCCAGAAGCTCCCTATAGGAAGCTGCCTTGGACCGCTTGATCTCCGCTCGGAGGGCATTCCTGGCCTCCCTGTATCCCTCTTGCAACGCCGCCACTAGGGGATCTGTGTCTGCGGGACGGCTACGCCTCCTACGGAGCCTGGCCCACCGGCGGTGCGCGATCACGCAGGCTTGACGCAGCCTCGCGATCTCCGCAGTCCACCAGTAGACCCGGCGCCTCGGACTATAGGCTGGAGCCCTAGACATACCCGCATCGCAGACAACAGTCATGGCCTCCCGGAACCACGCCGCCTCGTCATCAATGTCGTCAGGCCTGTCCGGCACCATGGCCCAGGCCTGCACGGAGGCGGCTTCCAGGAGAGCATCCCTATTCAGTCCCCTAAGCACCCAGCGCGGCTCGCGTGGGGCCGGTGTGACCGGCGCATCACTCTCGGGAGGGGAGACATCAAACCGAACGTATCGGTGATCCGACAGTGTCTCCACCTCCACGACAACACGCCAGTCCCGCACACGTTGCGACAGCGAAGCGCTCGCGAATGAGAGATCAACGATCGAACTCGCCCCGCGCTCCGCCACCCAGAACGTGGCTTCGGCCCCGCGATTCTGGAGAACCAGACCGAGAGTAGCGGCCCAGCTCTCCAGAGCCCTACCTCGCGGGTTCGTGTGCCGGGACCCCCAAGCCTCAGACCAGGCATTGAAGTCCCCAAGCACAAGAACCGGGCGAGGGTGACAGGCATTGACGACGTCGGTCAGCCGCTCCAGCGACTGCCGATACTGCCCTATGCGTCGGTGTGATGCCGGCGTGAAGTAGACGGCCACGACCGCAATCTCCCCCACACGCGCCGCTACGATGCCATGCTCCCTTGCGATCACCACAAAGGGAGGGGCACCCGCAGCGGCGTTACGCACCAGTGCCGCCGATCCATCCAGGTCGACCACCCAGGCAGGCCCGGGGGGGCGGTGGGTGTACGGATCGGCGACAGCGGCGACGTGTATGGACCACTGTGCCATGCTCTGGAGCAGAAGAGCCTGAGCATCGACACCGTGGCCCACGTTCGCCTGCAGGATGCGGAGCTGGGGATCCATTATGGAACCATCTCCGCATCCCGCTGCGAACTATCGGCGGAACGCCCGCCTCGTGGCTTCGGCTCCCCTCCGGTGCAGGCCTTGCTGCCAACCCGATGGTCGGCCGGTTTGCCCCCCGCCGCACACCTGAAACAGTGCAGCGGAGCCTCGCAACCACCGGCCCTATGACCGGGCTGGCCACAACGGAAGCAGCGGTCGCCGACCGTCACCTCCGCCGTGCACTGCACCCCCACGTGCCCGACCGACAGGCACCTAAAGCACCTGGCCGGTCGAGCCTGCAGGAGCTGTGCCCGCACCCCAACAACGCCGTCCACCACGAGGACCCGCCGATCGGCAGCCTTTTGAGCTGCCGCGATGGGGCAGCCGACAACTGCCGCCCCCTGTCCGCGACGGCCGTAGCGTATTGCTCCGACCTTAACCGCCTCCAGGGGGCAGCCCCCGGCCTCCGCCACGGTGGCCCGAATTTCTTCGGCCGTGATGGAGTCGTCCAAGCCCGAAATGCGCAGTTCTGCGCACTTGATGGGCCTGGACACCCGGACGTCGGCTGCGTCCAGCGTCTCCCTTAGCTGAGCCGCTATGGCATCAGCCTGGGGACCGCTGGAGGCGCCAGGGACCTGGATGAGGCGGGCCCCCGTCCGAGTCTCCGTGACTCGGAGGGGCTTCGCCAGCTTAAGAGACCTCATATCTATGAGGCCTCTGGCCCGCCTTACCAGGTCGGGGTATTGCACGCCCCTCTCCGCAGCCTCCGGCGTCATCGTCAAGACGACAGCCGTGGTGCGGGGGACGCGCAGCCTTCCCGGCGCTCCCTTCGCGGCAGCCTGGGCCTTCCTGGCCTTTTTGGCTGCTTTACGCTTGGCGTTCCGCCTTTTGCGCGTTTCGCCGGCCACCTCCCAACCCCCTGCCGGGGAGGAGCTCGTGGAGGCAACCGGAGCCGGAGCTGAAGCTGGAGTCGAGGCCGGTGCCGGGGCTGGGGTTGGGGCTGGGGCAGAGGACGTCTTCCCCTTGCCCTTCCCCTTTCCCTTGCCCCTGGGCTGAGCGGGCTGCGCAACCCCAGGCCCCTCGACTCCCACGGCGACAGCGAGAGCGGCCGGAGCCACAGGCGCAGCGGATGGTCTGCTGGCCGACTCCTGCGGGGTCCCGACCGCTACTGGGCGACCTCTTTTAACGGCCCCGGCATACCCTGCAGGCGGCGCTAGAGGCGGACGGCGGATAGAGTCCATGATGGCCTCTAATCCACACTTTGTCCGCTCCTCGTGCGCCGCCTGCCGCGCCTCCTGCGCCGCCTGCGCTGCCTCCAGCCGCCTTTCCATGGCGGCCAGAGCGGCCACGACGGCCGCCAGCAGGTCCGCAGGCTGGGCCGGCATTAGCACCGGCGACTCCGGCCGCAGCGGCGACCTCGACCGCACCGGCGACACCGACCGCGCCGGGGATGCTGGCCGAGCCGGCGGCTTCGGCCCCGCCGGCTGCGCGACTGGCTTCCGCCGCGCCGACCGCGTGACGCGCACCTCCGGCAGCCCGGCGACGACCTTCTGCAGGTCCGCGAATTCGGCCGCCATCTTGGCCATCTCCTTGCGGTACTCTGCCGCCTGCCGCTCAGAGCTCTCGATGAGCTCGACCTGCCGCCTGCCTAGTTGAGCCCGGTCGTTGCGCGACTCAGCCAGCTCCGCTCTCAGCAGGCCAAACTCATCGACGAGGCGCGTCGTCGCCTGTCGCAGCCGGATCTCCTCCGGCCCCAGGGACCCAGCACGGTTCCCCATCACGGTCTCCAGAGCCTCCAGTACCTCCCTAGAAGTAGGGTCGGTACGAGGCATGGGCGCCGCCGAGGTGGAGGGGCTCGGCGGCACTTCCGCGTCCCTCAGGGCCGGTACCCGTGAGGAGGACGTTTGAGGGGTAGCTCTCTTGCCACCCCGCGTTTTCCCCCTGCCGATCATCGCAGCCTTGGGAGGGGGGGAATTTTCGCTCCCGCTGCTGTCAGTGGAGGACGAGTCGGTCACTGTGACCGCCGTGTCAGTCTCAGCCCTCCGTGGAGGAGGAACTATCCTATCGCCGTTCCTCCTCCGTGCAGATTTCCGGGTCTGCAGACCCACCGGGCTGTTCGCCCTGCTCTTCTCGGTGGCGGTATCGAAGTTTTCCGACACCGCCGCAGTTGGTGACGCGACCTCCGCGTCGTGGCGCTGCGCGACCTCCGCGCAGACTATTTCGCTTGGTAAGGGGGGGTTTTTATGGATAATAGAGTTCATAAATGTTCCCACGAGCATGAGACGAAAGGTTACACTTCCCGGGTGACGCTCTTTCCGAGAAGCGGGGTACATACTGTGGAGGTCCCCTGGTATCCACAGGTTTTAAACGACTTCGCTGTCGGGTTTTAGAGACTTTTCCTTGTCGCGGGCCGGCCAATTAAGGCAAGCCCCGCGGCCTCCAGGATACCGGCGTACCGAGCGTGGCTAGCACTCAGATCGTTGTCGATATCTAGGAGGTTACGCGACGCGGGGGAGCAGCCAACTCTCCCAACACCGACGGTGGCACGAGTGCCTGTCGGCCCCTGCGCGAGCAGTGGACCGACCCGTCCCTGGATCTCACGGAACCCTTGCCTCTCCCCTGTCCCCTCTGAGAGCAGAGGGATACTGGGAGCGACTAGCGGGAACCGGATCTCTCTCCGCGGGCCTTGAAGCCCCGCCACACCACGACCCCGTCTGGGTCGGCTAGCCCTCAAAAGGGCTGTTTGAATGGAAGGAATCCTACGGATCCCTTCCCGCGGGCCTTGCAGGCCCGCCATACCACGACCCCCTCTGGGTCAGCTAGCCCTCAAAAGGGCTGTTTGAACGGAAGGAATCCTACGGATCCCTTCCCGCGGGCCTTGCAGGCCCGCCATCCCACGACCCCCTCTGGGTCAGCTAGCCCTCAAAAGGGCTGTTTGAATAGAAGGGATCCTACGGATCCCTTCCCGCGGGCCTTGCAGGCCCGCCATCCCACGACCTCCTCGTACAATGAGGTCGGCCGTTGGGTTATTTGTCAACGGCCAACAGAACTCCCAAGGTGGGAGTCTGTTAGCCGTTGTCCAGGATGCACCAGCCCCTCCGCTTCCGCTCCCCAGGACCGCAGTCCAAAGGGGGAAGAAACGGAAAGGCCAACGTGGAGGTTACCCAACCCGCACCCCAGTATGGATTACCTAGATGACATAGACAGACCCACCTGATGGAAAGCAGTTACCGTGGCATATGTACGTAATATGTTACAAAAAATCCTCGATTAATCTTACACTCTTGCGCAACTACATTAATATCCGCAAATAGAATAAGAGGCAGGAAATGGCAGATGAAATTATCATTATGTCGATTACCAACACGCGAACGTGCGCGTTTATGACGCGTTTGGCAAGTTTTGGTTAGATTACAACATAGATAAGTTGGAGATAAGTGTAGTCATAGATCAGATATAGTGTTAAGTAATTGGACAGCTTTTGATGAAAGCAATCATAAGATTAGCCTAGCGGGTGAAGCTGTAAGTCATTCTACAGACTTTTGCAGAAAGACATTTTTGTTCGAAATACATAGGAAAGCGCTCAAGTGGGACTTGAACCCACGACCTTTCCCTTACAGGGGGAATGCTCTTCCAACTGAGCTATTGAGCCACTCCTAAATCACTTCAAATTTCCCTTCTTTAAGGGCGACGGTGCAGCCATCTACCAACATTCTTACGAACTGTTGGAACCAATGAATGATTTTTAAACCATTTTTAATCATTGATTTTTTGTATGACTTCGCCCAAATATTTTAATAAAATTTTTATATTTCGAACTTAAAAAGTTAGCATAATCTACTATATAAAAATAAGTCGGGTTTTCCTTCCTGACGCTATAACTCCAGCACGCACGAACCGATTTGGCTAATTTTGGTCTTGAATTATTTGTGGAAGTCCAGGGAAGGTTTGTACGTTGAGAAAGAGAAAGAGAAAGAAATTCGAATAATTGCCGGGAACCGACAACCACGCGAGCGGAGCCGCGGGCAAAAGCTAGTAAATGCTATAAAAATTTCATTCAGACATTTTTATGTGTGACATTTCCTTAACTGACTATTAATAAAAAATACTGAATCGTGATATAGGAGGAGTGAATGATAAATAATAATTATATGTCAGTTGTTGATTTCATAAAAAAATGACTAATTTCTTTATAACTTTCTATTCTTAATAGCTAAGGGTAAAAAATGAAAGTCCTCAATTTTTAAAACAAAGACATAGTTCGCAGAAAGTACCCAGAAAAAGAAGTATCGAAGCAAAATGATTTCAACTTTAACTGATACTTTTCTTCCAGACTACGTGTGCCAATAAAAAGGTTTTGATTTACTGTCATTGTACAGTACCGTAGATATTCCTGTTCTATTTAAACATATCTATGTAGCTAATGTGTTAAATGTTGGGCAACTAATCGAACAATTACAGACGTTAATTTACACGCTTAGAACTCATCTCGGAAACTATATAATGTAGCATATAGCCATAATAAAAAATAAAAACGTTTAACCACAGTATACTAATTAACGTAGAGTGGCGTAGCGGTAGAGCGTTCCACTGCTACATTGGAGATCGCGTGTTCAATTCCCGCTCAATGCAAATATTTATATGTATGAATATGCCTATTTGTATAAGTCTGGATGTTATACGAACATCTATGGCAGTCGTTACTATAGAGGAAATGTGTGAAATGGCCCACCCAGAAGGGCTCGCCACCTGTCCGGTAAACGGCATCCCCACTGGCAGTGGTAGTAGTAATAGATCATTACCTACTAGTTTTTGCCCGCGGCTCCGCCCACGTGTATGTCGGTTATCACAACCAAACAAAAACATAGCCTATGTCCTTTCTCAAAGTCTAATCTACCCCTATACCAAATTTCATCAAAATCGGTTCCGTGGTTTAGGCGTGAAAGCGTAACATACATACAGATATTTACATTAGTGTGGATGGATAAAATGATTGAAGATCACTGGAAGAACCAAATATTGGTATACTGAATGTTGGCAATGACTTAGCAACAGATGAACAAATCAATTGCACCTTACTCAATGCCATGACTCTTACACCGTTTACATGCTAATTTGACCCCTGCAATACTATTTGCACCAATTCACAGTATCTTTACACGACTACCCAAAAAAGATGAGTAATCTTTTCAGGGTCTGTGTGTTTATTTTGTTATTACACTCTAACTTTAATGATGAGGAGATGAGGGCTTTTACATTAATTAAATTAATAGTTTCCGGTGAAGTAGAATAGGGATACTGTATCTCTTCCCGGGGATGTTAAAGGGTTACATACTGCATCTCAACAGTCATTAAATCGACAATTAAAATATCAACACCGTAAGACCAACGATTCAAAATCTCAACACTTCAGAATGTCAGCAGCTTAGTAGGTCAATAGTCCACAAGATCAAAGTTGAAAATCTCAACATGGCAAAATTTGGTTGCTACTTAGTGGAAGTGACACATTATTTTACTCTGCCTGCAGCAGATTGACCTGCAGATTGAATCAAACCTATTTATATAACAAGTAGTTTAATATCGCAACTATAATGATAAATTTACTGACTGTTTATTTTATACTTACACCACCATCTAGCCTATTAATAGATAATTAAACATAAATTTTATTTACCTACAGTAAAATATGTATTTCTGTATCACTTCCACTAAGTAGCAACCAAATTTTTCGATGTTGATCTTGTGAAGTATTGACCTACTAAGCTGCTGACATTCTGAAGTGTTGATATTTTGAATCGTTGGTCTTACGGTGTTGATGTTTTAACTGTCGATTTTATGACTGTTGAGATGCAGTATGTACCCGTGACAATAGTCTGTATCACGACTAAAAATACTGAGAATTAAATATAGAGAGTGAGCCTATTTCCGTTACGCAGGCACTTTTTCTTGGGCTGTATGTGTTTACTGTCGGATGGAGAACATATCCCTTAGTCGCGATCTACGACACTCACGTGTACAGACGGCAACACAACACCATATCTATGTTAAAAAACATTACTTATACTCAAGATTGGAGCTATTGGTTACGGTTATTACACCAATGGGTGACCTTCCTACCGCAACGACTCGTGTCGCAAACCTCACGATAATAGTTTCTCATGATAATACCATGACATGTATTGCTACTAGATCATAGGCGCAAGCGCCGATTGCCCAAGGTTTGTCAACACCATGACACCATTGTATCAACCTTTGTTTTAAAGATATAGACTGAAGTCGGGGACAATTTCGGGCCACTGTCTCCTCAACAAGCACCTATATACCAACGGTGTCACGGACAGCCCCCTTTGTTGAGGGTGTTTTAGCGGGTTTCTTCGCGTGGTGTTGGGTGAAATTGTGTTACTACCCAAGGATAGATTTATTTTTGTACGTAAGCGTGTGATTATTTGAAGAGTTAATTTTCGTACCTGTATCATCATCAACATCGTGTTAGTCTCGGTCGCAAAAGGGGTTCATTAAACTTTTCTCCCCTTTTTCTTCCCTCTTCTTCCCTCTGAACCACAAGAGGGGAATGCCAGCGCCAGAGCCTCGTCTATCAAAAGAATAGTAAGTGAGAAAGGAAAGAGGAAATATTTGTTTTTATCAATAAACTCTGAAACTAACGCACTGATTTTAACCATTCTTTCACCATTAAAAAGCTATTTTATTCAGAAGTGATACAGGCTACTTTTTAAACCGATACTCCTACAGGAACAGAAGCTACGAGACTAAAACCTCATGATGTTAATCCATACTCTGTCTGTCTGTCTGCATGTTACGCTTTCACGCCTAAACAACTGAACCGATTTTAATAAAATTTGGTATAGGGGTAGATTAGACCATGAGAAAGGACATAGGCTATGTTTGGTCGCGATAACCGACATCCACGCGGGCGGAGCCGCGGGCAAAAGCTAGTTGTTTATAATTTTCGCTTTAAAACGTAGAGAAAGTATTCATTTATTATAATTTTGTATTATATCACGAACGTAATGGCACTCGTCATTGTTATTAATTTGAATTATTTTCTCCAATTACTTTTTAAATAATTCAGCACTGAATTCGTAATAGTGAATAGAGTGCTTCAGAGAAATTTAAAAAGTCATTCCCCCTCTACAAGAGGTGACTGCAAAGTATCAGCTATACAAGGTTATTATATAGTCCTTTCGGAAAAAAAAAGGCACAGTTTTGATAGCAAAATGATCTGGAAGTATTAATTTGGCGAAAGAAAAAAATTTTTTTTTGATAATGTATGGGAATAATGTTCTGATGAAAGGAAAAATGTATGGGGGTTGTTTATTTTTTTTTTCTTTCACCAAATGAATACTTCCAGATGATTTTGCTATCGAAACTGTGCCTTTTTTTTTTTTGTACCGGGAAAATCCTTCATGGATGTTACGGTAACGCCCAGAAGCCTATGGATGGGAGCCCCGGGTAAGCCCTCGGAAGGATGTCCCAGGACTCCCATCAGACCTACGGCTACAATTGCGGCCTCGCCTTGGGGGTGGTTCGGGTGCTATCCCGCGTCTATGGGGGGGTTTTCGGGTGTTATCCCGCTTCGCTTCTTAGGGGGGGGGGGGGGGGGGCGTGAATCCCTCACGTCACGCTGCCGTCATGGGCCTGCTTCTGTAAAGACGGTGAGCAGCCTACTCACTAGCGGTGCAGATTTTCAAAGGTATAGTTAAAACGTGACAATAGTGGGGGTCTGATTTAGCAATCCCACATTATCAAAATGCGTGATTTCAAATCGATTAATCAAAAAACACAAACGCAAGCAATCTACTTATTGAATAATATGAATTAATCACGGGACATCGAAACAGTTCCAGTATCGTTTTGTCCCTCCTAATACAAGCATCATTTGCCTACCAGGAGGGTCCGAAATACTATTATTGTAATAAGTTTTAAATGAATAAATAAATTTCAATTTCAAACGTATTTTGCGAAAACTTTTACAATTAAGGTTACACAATGGTGAAAACTGAAGCCCATGGTGTTACATATTTGGTATTTGAAGAGAGAAAGTTCTGGGTCAAAGCCCATTGTCAGCGCTAGGCGCTTGAATGACGTCACGTGGGACCCATTCTGTTGGACATGCTAACTAGTGAAAATTTACTTAGATAGGTACAGTCAACTACAAAAGTAGCTTAACAAATTCTAATTTATTGAACACTGTGGCCCCTAAACCTTACATAATATTGTGAAAAAAAAAAACATTGAATATGTAAATTAAGTTTGTCTTCTGGGAATCATAACACTACATTTACAACAGACATTCCATTATAAAAAGATTTGTAAAATATTTTAATGTTAATCAACTTATGGCGTTGACTGTACCATTGTTTGTACCCGACTGTGGTTAGTAGTGGCCGTTTAAACACAACACAACGAAAAGTTTGAGCTTATTTCTATAAGCGTCTAATTCGTAGTATTGAACACAAACATAATGATGATCTGTCAGCGTGTTATTTATTTGACAGTTGTCAATTTGACATTTTCTAGCAAAGGAATTCAAATATTCAGCCACTAATCACATCTTTTTTTACATAAATTAAACGTAAAACATACAAAAAAATATTTTATATACCATATATATTTATAACTAAGTAATAATAATTAATTTAAAGCTTAAATTTTGCAAAAAACATATTTTGAAACCAGTTACGGTTTTCGCCAGCACTATAAAATAGGTGTCCCTTAGTTAGGTGTCACTTAGGGTGGTGAAAACGAAGTTAGGTAAGTAAAATATTTAAGGGCTACCTACGTTAGGGGGCTCTTAGTTAGGAGGTGATTTTTTAGAAGTATAGTTGGCATAAGTAAGTTTACAAGCATAAGCATAATTGTTTAAAACGGAACGGATGGCATGCTTGTTTCTAGGTGCGCGTGTCGTTCGTTCGCGAGTTTTCGAATTCGAATGCAAGTTTCGTATTTTAATTAGATACCTATCCAGTTTAGTGGTTCATAAACTTATTGTATACTAGCTTTTGCCCGCGGCTCCGCCCGCGTGGATGTCGGTTATCGCGACTAAACATAGCCTATGTCCTTTCTCGTGGTCTAATCTAGGTACCCCTATACCAAATTTCATCAAAATCGGTTCAGTGGTTTAGGCGTGAAAGCGTAACATACAGACAGACAGACATACAGAGTTACTTTCGCATTTATATTATTAGTATGGATATATGATAATTGCAGTGTTCAGTGTAGGTATAAAATATAAAATATCTCCAATGTTCCAACGACTAATTTACTATTACATATTAGTATAGATGTGACAGCAAAATAATTACACAATTATTTATTTAGTAAAATAACAAAACATGTCCAATTTACGTACGTTTATGACTTATTTAAAAAGTTTAAGTTTTAAGCTTAAGCGTGTTAAGCGTTGTGAGAATAAAGCCTTTTATCACACTACTAACTGTGGTGAAGCGTAAGAGATACGTTTGGTCTGATATATGAAATGCATATCTGTCAATATGAGATTTATGTATTTTTATATTAATATATTTTTTATTGGTAATTTACAGAATAAATTATAATTATATACTAAAAAACTACTAATTACAAATAAAATAAAAGAAACCAATTAAAAACTAAAACTAAGACTAAAATTAAAACGCGTCGTAGAATTGCTCCGCATCGCATGCCTCTTGTGGCAACGTTCCCAGAAGACTGGCAGCATTGCCACGTTGTATGGCAATGCTTATTCTCTGACCTAAAAAGAGGCCAGCCCTCTGGTCACGAGAAGCGTCGACCATACGCTTCGCAATCCCTCTGAAGAGATTGCGAGCGCTCGGGCCCCAAGGCCCCAACGTTTCGACTCCAAACGGCACAAATTCATAGTCTCCAATGAGTTTGGAGTATTTGCGCCGTTTGAGAGCCTCTGCGGAAGCAGCTGCGGCACCGGCACAGCCAGCCGTGCCAGGTATGTGGGTAGGGGCAATGGTGTCGACGCACGTTGCGTCCCACACCAGGGCCCTACCCATTTTCCATGGCATTAACGACATACCATCCGGTCTCCTGCCATCGTCGCGCGCCAAACCGTTAGGTTCAAGCACGGCTGGCACACCGGCGGTGACAAGAGCACGGCGGATTATGTCGTTTAGACTGGCGTGCCGTGGCATTCGCCCAGCGCTCCTGCAGCACGACAGGCCATGGTGTCCGAGTCGGTCAACTGCTTCTCCACAACGGCATCGATGCAGAGAAACACACGGCGCGCCTAATCGGAGGCATGTGGCGATGCGGAAAGTAGTGTCGTCTAACATAGTCCCTATGTTAGATGACGGAAGAGCTTGCAACCAAAGACCCGATTCCCACACTCCAACCGCCAGTAAACGGGCACGCTCAGCAGCATTAGAGCAAGTATTTAATAGATTCTGTCTAACTAAGCTGCAAAGCGGCCCGTCCCACTGACGCTGTGAGAAAAGGTTCCCTGGGAGATCCGTGTTTGGACATGCAATTTTCCAAGCATTCACTGCATCGGTCTTGCACAATACTTCCGAATTAACTAGTGTAGGTGCAAGAATTTTCCTAGTTAATTCTTCCGTACTGTAGACCGAAGACAGGAACGCTGGTAAGCTGACATCTGAAATTTTGCGAATACCGAGCCCACCTAAGCGAATCGGCAGAGACGCTTGTAGTGAAGCTCGGTCATTCAAAGCCACATTTAAAATTTTACTGAGTGTAATTTCTATAATTTTGTCCATTTTTTCCAAAATTGTTATGTTTTTCCAAAATGGTGATGATCTGAGCGCATGGGTAAATTTGGGGACAAAAAGGCAATGCCGAAGAATAGTGAAGGCCGAGTGTATATTAATTTTAAGTAGACGGTCCGAAATATCACTAAAATTTTGAATTTTATCCTCTATAAATGAGGTGAAGGCATCTTCCAGTATTGGAGACCCTAGGAGGAGTAGAGAATCTTTTTCTATAATTTTAATATTAGGAGCCAATGAATTAAATTTAGAGAAAGTAGAAATTTTGTCCGAAAGGTCATTTAAAAAAATTTCACATTTATTGTCATTTAGTTCTAAACCAATTAATTTAAATTCTTTTTTAATAAAAGCCAAATCTTGTAAAACTGTCTCTGCATCTCCTCCTAGAGTCCCTTTTATATTTAAGTACTGCCTTGCTAAATTGTTTCCAAGGGCCACCCTACCTCTTCCTATGGATTGCATATGATGCGACATAGGGACAATAACCATACAGTCTCCTAACATATTTTGACGGATATAGAGGAATAATTATTTACCTACTATTATTATGGCTCATTACCTACTTAAGCATTTTTTTAATAAAGGAGACGTCAATTTGACTTCACCTTGCCTGATGGTAAGCTAAAGGCAAAGTCTCGGAAAGAGGGTCACCATCGTAAACATGTACCATGTTAACAGTGGTGGCACTCAGCTTGACGGCCTCATCATGAGCCTTTTCACGCCCCGCTTAAAGGACCCGGGACTGTAGAAAGAAGGAAACATGTGAGCTCGCAGGGAGTTCCAGGTCATAATGGTGCGGCATAGGAATGAGTCACTGAAATCGATTTAAATTTTACCGACTATGTTATCGAATATGTAATCGATTTGAAGCATTTATGAAGCTCAAAATTGAGTAACTAAACGTTAAATCAATCGTTAAAGAATTTATGTGTATCTATATGATTTTGATATATTTTCTTTCTTCTATTTCCTTCTTCCTAGAGTCCCGGGTCCTTTAAGCGGGGCGTGAAAAGGCATCTGATGAGGCCGTCAAGCTGAGTGCCACCTTCTTTTTTTTTTTTCCGTGCGGAAATCCCCTCGGATACCCCCCTGCCGGAGCCGGAAGGGGAGGTTATGTCGGACTCGAACCGACTAAAACCGCACGCCAACTGTGGGTCGTGGTGCTAGGCCGGAGGTGAGGTTGTCATCGACATATCCCTCGCACCCCGGCTGACCCAAGCTGAGTGCCACCACTGTTAACATGGTACATGTTTACGATGGTGACCCTCTTACCGAGACTTTGCCTTTAGCTTACAATCAGGCGAGGTGAACTCAAATTGACGTGTCCTTCATATAAAAAAACGTAATTAATTTTATGCAATGAGTACCTACAAATATTAAAATTGAGTAGGAATTGAACCTGTGACTACTGACTTATCAATTAACAGTCTACAACTACACCACATAGGTCATCAATATTACCTATCGACTTTTTAAAATCCCTTTGTTCGAATGAATTTTTTATAGCATTCATTATGCTAACTTTTAAGTTCTTATTCGCCCTTATAGACGGATATAAAGAGAAGGAAAAATTTGAATGATTCAAGTGTGGCTCAATAGCTCAGTTTGAAGAGCAGTCCCTTACAGGGAAAGGTCGTGAGTTCGAGTCTCACTTGAGCATGTCATTTTTTCCAATGTTTTTCGAATTCCTTTGTTCATCAAATCATACGATATTCAACCAATGAAAGAACAGTACCTACATTAATATTTGTACCTTTTGCTATAGAATATGTAAACAAATACGTAGATGATATCAGATCCAGTTTGCCGCATTCGGAGTGCGCCTGCAAATTTACATGTTGTATAAAAGTGGTCGGCCGACCTCTGTAGAGGTCTTCACTAGAGGACAACGTCCCCGGAATGTCTAGGTCGAAGCCCACGACTTGATGCAAGTTTGTACTTACCTGGTTATGTACTTGTATAAGTACTTAGTAAGGAATGTAAGGCGACTTGTACTTTTAAAGGGCTTATTCAAGTTTGCACTTGAATGAATTTTTTATAGCATTTATTATGCTAACTTTAAAGTTCGAAAAACATCGGAAAAAATGAAATGCTCGAGTGAGACTTGAACTCACGACCTTTCCCTTACAGGGGGAATGCTCTTCCAACTGAGCTATTGAGCCACACCTGAATCACTTCAAATTTTCCTTCTCTTTATATCCGTCTTTATGGGCTACACTTCTCACTTCAGTTTTGGCCGCCTCCGTGGCGTGGCGGTAGTGAACGCGACTGCTAAGGTGCTGCTTCCCGCTCAGTGCAAATATTTAATGCATGTGTGCTCGCTCAGTGCATGAATATGGCTATTTTCATTGGTCTGGGCGTTTTTTATGTATAGTATGTATGTATTTAAAAAAAAAACATAATCAATAAAATGTTTATCCGCATTCTAGATTCCATAACACAAGCTAGTTAAGTTATGCTTACCATGGGTCTACTAGAGCGTTGTGTGGAATGTTGTGGAATATTTATTGTTATTATTATAAGTTTAACTGACTCCTAAATACTTCAAAATTCTGTTGAACGGAGGACATGTGTAAAAGGAACAAAAAGACAATATCAGATTATAGTGAAAGCAGAATGGATACTAAATGTTGCAACTGGTCCGAAACTTCACAGAAATTTTGAATGTTTTCTTCCACGAAAGAGTTATAAGCTTCCTCTAGGATTAAGGACCCAAGAAGGCGGAGAGAATCTTTTTGAATACGTTTTAAATTTGGGCCCAAATCTTTGAATTTTGATTTCTAAAATCGAAATGCTAAAAATTAAGTTGATGTAAATACTTAAATGGTAGAATAGATAATAATAATAAAGATTTGGGCCCAAATCTTTGAATTTTGATTTCTAAAATCGAAATGCTAAAAATTAAGTTGATGTACTTAAATGGTAGAATAAATAAACTCACATTATATGAACCATAAATACTTTACACTTTTTAGGGCGTTCATGTAAGGAGTAGGTTCACTACTGGGGACTATTCCTGCTGATATTATAAGTATGAAAGTTGTGAGGATTGAGGAAACGTGTGGGTCGAGGCAGAGTAGAATTTGAGCCACCCCATCTCTTCCTATGTGGTGGTGTCGCACAAGGCGACTAAGGGTAGGGCTGTTTAACATGTAAATTGACGTCCAAAAAATGCCGCAGTGGAGTTTGTTGCGCCGTTTCTTCTCCACCAGCGCCTTGGAAGCGGTGGTAAACTTAGATTAAGTAGAATTAAAATTGACGTCAATAAGAAACAATTTTATTGTTCTATATTGAAAAATAAATGACTAAGACTATGACTGTATTTATCAGACAGATAAATACAGCCCAGGCTCAGTCTCCAGAGGCATGACTCGAGTCGATTGAATTGAAAAAATTGTTCAACGAATTTACACCTACGTCAGATTAATACAAAAGTAAGTGAGTTACTAGCTATCAAGTGCCCATTTTGAAAATCTTGCGATTTAAGCGTAACCGAAGAGCGTGGGAAGCTTGCGAAGAAATGTCTGTATTTACTCGAAGGCGTTCTTTTTTATGTTTATTTTAGAGTTAAACGAACCAGAATAACTGAAAACATTAAATGAGATACAAAGTAATACAAAACATTGATTAAGATGGATGATAATAATATATCTATTTATTTATGTTATGTATACGCTTCCCCCACCACCAAAAGTGGAAACTTTATATACCATTATTCTTTCTATCATCTAATCTACCAATTAATAGGTTTGCACGACGAGTAACTCCAAATTTAGCTACGTGGCCTCCTAACCTATTGTTTATCCACATTCTAGAACCCATATAACGAGCTAAGTTCAGTAGGTACGACTTAGAATATTATTATAAATATTACACATAGAAACTTTATTACATAAGAGGCTACGGTGAACGAAAAAAAAAGATGAAAAACCAGAAATAGAAGTTTATCAAGTATGCAAACATCATTCCATAGGTTGGTATGGCTTTCTAACCATCTGTGACTCTGTGACCGGTTTCGTGTTTGGCTATTTATGGATAGGGCCGTGGAAGGAGGTATAGTGATCTTTATGAATAATACTAGCTGTTGTCCGCGGTTCTGCCCACGTTCCTCTAATCTATAGGCTTTTATTCAAGCGTTGAAAAGAGGTCTATTATTTTCCAGTGATATTGCAGTCTATATAATATTCCAACATCATTATATACCCACAGCCCAGGTTCAGCCTTAAATGTATGGCTTGAGTCAATAATAGTGCACGGAATACGGCAATAGGCTCGCCCCCTATTACGTGGGACAGAAAACATAACATAACATAAACTCACGCCTGTATTCCCCAAAGGGGTAGGCAGAGGTGCTAGCACCCACATTTCGCCAGTTTTATGTTTAGGTCCCAATGTATAGGTGGCGAGCCTATTGCCAATAACCGGGCACCACGACCAACAGACGGCGTGCGGTTTTAGTCGGTTCGAGTCCGACATATCCCCCCCTTCCGGCTCCAGCAGGGGGGGTATCCGAGGGGATTTCCGCACGAAAAAAAAGCCGTTAACCGGGCACTTATAAAAATCATAGTTAACAAAATGAGGGCGTGAACACACCTCTGCCTACCCCTTCGGGGATTTACTATGTAAGTATATATACGTATGTATGCTAATTACATGTGTACAATCGCGAATCGAACCCGCAATCACTTTTAACAATCACTTTACCCGTTGTACCTTCTAAGTCAAGTACTTGTTATACCGTGATTACACCATGAAATCGTGACGATAGTATGGCCTTCGATTCTAGAACTTACTTTAGGAGCTGACAACAGTGAACAGTGACGGAAAAATTCCGACGTATTTAAGAATTTCAAGTTATAATCCTTACGTAACACGCATATACGGTATTAACTTTCTTGTTTGGTAAAATCACGGAGGACAGAATATGATTAAGTAACGGAGATGCCCCATTGATATTACTCCTAATAAAAACGCGCGCCGAATGCGGGTGGGAAGAGACACACGCGGGGTGTCAAAAGTCGAAGGACTTCATAGGTATAACGTTCCTACCGAATGAGTCCATTTGATGTTTGGATGGCACGCGACTCGATTGCCTTGCAACAACTCCGCTATCATTTCCTTCTCCATGGGTAAAATAATCCTATACTACATAATATTTCTTATTAATATTATAAATTACTAGCTTTTGCCCGCGGCTCCGCCCGCGTGGATGTCGGTTATCGCGACCAAACATAGCTTATGTCCTTTCTCAAGTTCTAACCTTCCCCAATCCCCCCCAATCGGTTGAATAGTTTAGGCGTGATAGCGTAACATACCTACAGACAGAGTTACTTTCGCATTTATAATATTAAGTATGGATTGCCGTGTTGGTTCAGGGTGGAGTAGAATAGGGCCACTCCAGCTCTCGGGGGTGTCGTAAAAGGCGACTATGGGATAGAGTTGTTCTCCATCCGACAGTAAACATACAGCCCAAGAAAAAGGGCCCGTTAGACGGCAATAGACGTGGGACCGAAAATCGTCTACCCCTTTGGGGATTTTCATATGTGAGTGTATGTAATATTAGGAGAAAGTTTTTGAAGATGTTTGTTATTCAGTCACGCTTTAACAGCTGAACGAAACTGGTTAAAATTTGATACAGTGATAAATTACAGATTGAAAATAGGTAGACTACTGTTTTATTCCGGGATTAGGTTCCCATGGGTTGTGGAATAGAATTGCGATAGTAATCACTCCTTCTAGATGATAGCAAAGCAAATTCTAAGTGCTATGAATAAGTAAAATGTAAGTTATTAAATTTTTTGATCCTCACAGAGTTCATTGGTTCCATTGGACGCTTGTGATACAAGGAATGTTTCAGATCCTGATACATTAAAAAAAAAAGAAAAGAAAGAAAGAAGTCAAATTGACGTGACCTTTAAAAAAAAACTGCTTCGTCTAGCTAGCTGCCGTAATGCCGTACCTATACACACCTAAATGTACCCGCTAAGTACACAACACCATTTCGTTCTTTTTAGCCGCAAACAAAGAACTTTCCTCATTCAGCAGCTACTATAAATACAGTAATAACTAGCGAAATACGTTTACAATTTGCACGTAATTTCTAGCAAATTGCTTGCAATTAACTTATAGAGCTTTTAGAAAGCGCACTAGCGATACCAATGTCATAGTTAATGGGTAAACCGCAGCAAACAACTCCGCCGTCGATTTCCCATCAGCTTTCCGCAGAAAATTGTTCTAAAGTAAAAATAATCAGAAATAGCAAATAAAACCGGACTCACAGATAGCCCCTCCAAGTCGTCGGCGAGACACGAATTTGCGCGTAGCAGGCGCTGCCGGAGGCGGCCGCTCATACCGCTTCGCGCCGCCATTCAAAGATGGCCGCTGCGCATTTGCAATTTCATTCGTCTCAACATTTTTCTCGGATTCTTTTCGTAATTTGAATTTCGAACTCCCGCGTCTTGTGTATTTGTTTGTTGTGGTTTCTGTGTTTGTGGACGATGCTTCTGTTGTCTCTGGTGGAGCCGTGGCTTTTGTCCGGCGAAGGAAATTGCGTCTTGGAGCCTGAGGACAATAATTATGGTTAGTAAAGTTTTGTTTTATTATTATATATGTCAAGTTTCTGTCTTATTTCATCTGTAAGGAATTTCGTTTAGTAATAAATATTCTTACAACTAAGTAAATATAGAATTTTTAAAGTTGTCACAATGTTTGTTGAAATTTTACCACTATGCAAAATCTTTGTCTTGAACTTTGTATTGCGCAATATCTAGATAGGTGAATGCACTGTAGAAATTTAACAAGAAAACTATAAAAACACAACATTCTCACATATAGTCATTAAAGTAATTTGTATCGTGCAATTTGTATAGTACATAGTAAATAAAAACGATTCGTTTTGGTTAAAATGAAATCTGAAGTATTTGAATTTAGAACCCACCGATATAGTATGATTTGATTTTAGAATTATTTATGGTGCTTTTTGTGAACAATTCGGCACGCTTTTAATAAAAAAGCATGTTATACACAGGATGTATTTTTGAGACGGGTCAGTAAACGTTACTAGTCATGCATGAGACTATCCGTGAATTTTTAAGGTATTCTGAACTGCTTACATACATTTTGGAATAATCGTACAGTCTGCTGCTACTTTATATAGCTTTTTTTCTGCCAATCCATCCTATTTAACGTGGGGATCAAAAGATTCTATAGAACCTTAAAGTTTAAGTAATGTAAACGACAAAAATCGCGAAAGCTTCCCATGTAAGGAAAAACAAGAACCCAACATAACTACATTCTGTATAGCTACTTGAATTACAGGTAAGGTAGGTACATAGTTCGTTTGCGGTTTTCGACTTATTCTAAACATAATATTACTGCCAGTGGTTTCTATTCCGACCACAATTACTGAACTGTAAAATGTATGATTGAAGTTATTACACGGTACGTGAGAATTGTCTCATACTAAACAAATAACATACTTGGGTTTCATGAGACATAGATTGGTGCGTTTTATGTGTAATATGTGAATGAGACGAGTGCTTTTAAAGACTAGACAGCAATTAGATATTGTCTTGCGAATAAGATTTCGCAATTAGATAAATATAGATAAATATTTAAGTATTTTCTTTTGTATTCCATGAATAAAATGTTCAGAAATAAACAAAAATAAGTATCTTAATATATTCTTTGAGTTAAGCTTAAATATCTTAACAAACAATAAAAAAAATATTAGACGAAGGACCAAAAAGTATATAAGCCCAATGATAAATCCTGACGGTTCCTGTCAAAAAATGACATTAAAAAGGCGCGCTATGACAACGAGGTGTTAAAATTAATTATCTCTATCAGTTCCTGCGTTTCTTCTTCTTCTTCTTATTTTATTAAAATGGCGCCTTGTTCCTGCGTTTCGTTCAAATTCGAAATTCAAAACTTTCCCGCTTCACTCAGGAACTATGACACATTTTTTTTAAATTTAAGCCGCTTGTTCAAGCAGCCACATCCAAGCCAATCACAAGTCCACACTCAATCTCAATCAATCAATCACAAAAGTCCAGACACAAGTCCAATCTACTGTCATTCAGTTTTTTTTATGGAAGGCTAGTATGCCTGAAACTTAACCGAGGAAGAACGAAAAATCAAATTGCATCTCTGTGAAGCCGAGGTTGACTTGATCGCTAGCATCAATAAGAACAATATTATATCAATGGCTAGCACGTCGGGTACAAACTGACAAATACCTATAATATAAATAGAAAATGTAACCACATGTATAGTTTAGTTCTGTGAGAAACTTTCAGACGTAAAATGATTTGCTTAAAGGTATAACATCGTTTACTCTAACGAGTACGTACATACCTAAGTATTTGAAATAGCAGAGGAATTGTAAAGAAACCTGTTTGTTTGCAGGTTGTCCAAGTTGTTTGTTTGGCCATTGTATAGAGCGCTTAGTTAAATATAATGAGCGGGCATCTTGTGTTTTTTTCCCAGTTGATAGAATTTAACACACAGACGTCACATACAAATCCTTTTATTTTTTATTTTTGGATACTAATCTTTTAGCTATTACTGGCTATTACTTACTGTAATTAGATCTAGGTACTTCGTACCCAGGTACCCAGGGTTATGAACTCCTTTAGAAGCTATGGAATTTTTCATCATTTAGATGTAGTTTTTTTCTACTCAATATACTTTTTTCGTTTCATGGTTATGATCCCTTTTGGCTTGCTAGGAGTTTACCCAAACGCTCAAATACAGGTTCACAAAAGTAATCTAAGCTAGATTCTGCTAAAATCTTTGGTCGGTTTAGTAACGCTTTCCAAATAATTGAAATAGGATGGTCACACTTAACAAGTTCATTTTTCGTAACTGGCCAGTAATCTGTGTGAAAACGGATAAAGAACCTGTTTATTTTAATTATAGCCGAATGATTCCATTTACAAATAATTTATTTAAATTTGACACTCGTTACCAAATTCTTTTTTTAAGCTTATTGTAAATTGGCCGCATGAATGTGTTCTTTGGTAAGATTCCAGTTTTAAAACTTAGTAAACGGGTCTCCGGTTAATCGAAATCAATAATATAAGAATTTTTAAGTGGAATTCCTTTTTAAACTCATACAAATAGGCTTAATAGATATACTTATGATCGAGAGGTCGCACCTCATGAACCCTTTTCTATGCAATTTAGCTTTAGCTGAATGGGTGAAAATGAGTAACTTCTGCATTATCCATACGACCTAGTTTCGACCCTATCACAAAAGTACCATTACGACCTCCTTATAAGACCCCTTTCAGTCTGTACGTAGCAATTTCAGTTTCTTAAAGGCGGGTTATTTGAGTAATTTATTGACCAAAATGTAAAAGGACTTAATCTATACTTTTATTTAACATTGTTGTGACAGAAATAGATTTCAAGACAGATCACACAATAACTTTCAGAATTTTGATTAAGAAATTTGAAAATTACTAGTATTCCATATGAATTGTTTTGTTGTCATGGAACAGTTAAATTACAAAGTAAAATCAAACAAAGCATTTTATGGAACATATTTCATCAATTCGTTCAAAAGATTTCAATGTATGGTCTGTTGGCGCGCAAATTGTGCGTGACGCGAGCGGACACTCCGTCATACTCATACTTATGAGAAGCGACGGCGACGTAGCAATTTCTTTTTTTTTCTGATGTGAAATAATCTTATCAATGCATTCATAATTTTGCGACTCTCTTCCGACTGTTTTTTGTCTTTTTATTTACGTAATAAATAAGTAGGTAGGTACTTTACTATATATAGGTCAAAACAAACATCCGATATTTATTTCATTCTGTTAATTGGGTATTTTTGTGTGGTTAAATAAATTATTTAATTAAGAATGGAATAAGATTGCGTCGGTTCTTATTCTATCATTTTCATTTATTTTTAATCGTCCACCCAACCTATTATAGAAATTGATTTGTTTATTAAATATTATGACGTCATAATAAATTATTTCACACAAGGTTCCTTATAATTTACTGTTTTGACGTTTAGTAAAAAGTAACTAATTTGACCAATCAGTCAAATACCCAATTAAACTTGGTGCTCAAAGGATTAAAGAAGCTGTCTTGAAACTTCTGTAACCCACTGTGTCTCTATCTATTTATTTTATTCTTTTGTTATATGCCTTTTTTTCCTTCGAGAATCCCCTCGGATAAAATAAAAACCGCACGCCGACTGTGGGTCGTGGTGCTAGGCCGGAGGTGAGGTTGTCTTCGACATATCCCTCACAACCCGGCTGACCCAGGGCCATCCCTTACGGTCTGGCCCTCTTCAGGCTTTTGTTATATGCCAATAATGTTACTAGACTAACTTTTAAACTCTCGCGTTCCATGATATACAATAATTATAACGGGATTTAAAGCGATCATGGTATAAGTACATACGTACCTTTGATTTGCCTGTTACTAGAACTGATACTCATAGGTATCACTCTACAGACAACATATAAATACACAAGTAGGTATGTGTTGATTCATATCTCACATCGCGATATTAAACTTGATTCTTTAGTATTCGTCAGTGGCACACCTTACTATGTTACCATAACATAATACCTGCATTTTAAATGACTCACGGTGTACAAATGTAATATAAATGAATACAATATGTAGATGTAACAAATATCTAAGTAAGATAAGATTTGAATGGAGGCTGTTTTTAATGTTTATGATAATTAATATTATTATTGGTAACTAAGTAACTATTCGATTCGCTTGTGAGACCTGGGACCTGGAGCACTTATTAAATCTTACATTGGGTACAGTCGACATCCGTATTAAATTCCAAAGTACCAACCTAAGCTTTAAAACTAATAAAAAAATTGACAAATTGTTCGTTTTGGCTTCTGAAAAAATCAAAATCGTCTGTAAATGACTTATTGTCAGGAACTTTCGAAGGCGACTGTACTAAGGTACTAATTTATTACATTACTTTATATTAAATAGGTAACCTCTAACTAAAGCCATATAAAGGCTTTAATTTTTAGTAATTAAGTTTCAGTATTATTATTTTTCAAATAAAAAAAATAACCTGTCACGTCGAGTGGTTAGGTAAAACATCTGTAATTGCTATTACTAAACATAAAAACAAATGTTACTACTAAATAACTTAATTATACTTAAATATACTGTGACGAAAAAATATATTATACTTTTTAAATATGATATAGTTTATAATTGTAGAAATATTGCGCATTCATTATTTAGTTGACCATTCGAAACGCTTTTTACCTCTTATAATTTGAATTAAAAAACTGTAATTCACTTTCAACTTTTTATAAATCACTATTCTTATGTAATGAAACCGAAGCCTTATTTCGTAATAGTTTTTACCATTCAATATTGACGTAGATGAGAAATATTTAAAGAATACATAACAGATAAAACAGGTTTTATTAGAAAAACTAGTTATTGTTTATGATATGTCGAATATTTTTTAAATATTATTTGAATTGGAATATTTGGAACGAGTCTACTGATATTAAGTTGGTAATTATTCTAATATTTGTAAAAATAATTGATCTAGTCACGACTCAGGACCAACTTGTAAGTATGCGAATAATTTTATTATAATAATAGAATGATTATGTAGCCGGATTCTTCAGGCATATCCTGTTACATTAGGTTTTAAGGTTTTGACATAACAGTTGGGTATTTGACCATTCAGTCAAATAAGTCACTTTTTAATAAACGTCAAAGCAGTTCAAATCAAACTTTTTTAATAAAAGTAGGACGTCATACTTAAACGTCAAATAATATAGTATATTAATGGATGAATAAAAACAAATAAAAAGGATGAAATTAGATCAGATGCAACTATTTCCACTTCTTTATCATTCTCGATTTAATGAGCTCAGTTAAATAATTTATTTTAACTGCAGGAAAGTACCCAATTATTTTAATAAATTGACTCTACCTACCATAAATTCATTATAATTACCTTCGAATTTCATCATTGACATTTAAACAAACCGGAAAAAGTAAATTGCGCGCCATAATTTTTTATCATAAGGTTGATTAAGTAGAGGCCTCTTAACTCAATAATATAATGAACCTTCAATATGAATGATCAATACATTTATTGCATTCCATGTCATTTTTTATTTACGTAACGTCACAATGATTTTGACATGTGTGATGGTGAACTAAAGGTGCAGTTTCAGTTATCAATAATGCTATAAATTCATTTGGTAGTTTTCATTTTGACGGCCTCTTCATATGCTTTTTCATGCCTCACTTAAAGGACTCGGGATTGTAGGAAGAAGTAAAAAAACACATGTGGTACCTATCACTACATAGTAAAAAGCATTGTCGCTTTCCACGTCTGTCCGTCCCTATGTATGCTCATATCTTCAAAACCACGCCACAGATTTTGATGTGGTTTCTTTTAATAGATAGAGTAATTAAAGAAGAAGGTTTATATGTATAATACATGCTTATTATAACAGAGGATGCAGCGGGAACGAGGGCGGGAAAAATTGGCGGTACGATGTTCGCCGGGTCTGTTAGTTAAAGAATAATTTAGTTTTTATTGTAGTATAAAGAAGAGCGGTTTATTAATCCACTAATGGTACCTGTAAGGCACATCCATGACATTGTATAGGCAAAGTGAGTTTTCATATCATTATTCATATTTGGTCTACGCAAATGTGATCATGTTTCGGAATTTCGAAAAAAACTGAAGTGGTTACCTATACGCCTTCGCCGGAATACTCATATTCTTTCCTTATTGTACAACATTTTATTTAATCCCTTAACTCCCTCATACCTCAAACAACGTTTTGAGTTCCTGCACAACACACACTCGAAGGTTTTGAGATCATCAGAGAATCTGAGATTGAAAATGCCGAGTCATTCCACCAATTTTGCCGACAAATCTTTTTCAGTTCAAGCGGTTCGGTTGTGGAATGCTCTCCCAGCAACTATCAGGCGAGCTCAGTCCTTGCCTATATTTAAAAGACAAGTCAGAGAACACTACCTAGTCTCTCTGACCGAAGTGGAATAAATAATTAATTATTTTCCTTGATTATAATATGGGAAAATGTTAGTATCTATATTTATGTGTATATTAATGTTATGCCATAATCTGTGATATTACTCGTAATAGTATGTATGTATGTTTGATATATTTATGTATATCTACCTATACTTAGGTAGCTATTGTGTTTATTTATTTTATTTGTTATCACTTGATTATTTATTATCTATGTACACCAAACTACCCTAAAATCATTGTCTCTATTATTTTCTCTCCATCCTATGGTTGCCTGGAAGAGATTGCCGCAGAGCGATAAGGCCGCCAATTGTATTTACCTACCAAATTGTTATTACTTGTTATTAGGCTATATCCTTCGTGTACAATAAAGACAATTATTATTATTATTATTATTATAGTGCCTAGATAAGTTATATTATTACATATAATATTATTTTATTTCAATCTGCTTCAATTTTTTTTGGTCACCAGTGCTAGTCGCAATTATAAATCAAGTATTAAGTATGTCGTATTCAGTGCCGAAATATCGGAAACGTCAGGCCAATAAAAAGTATGGTAATATCCCGTTTAAAAACTAGTGACAGGATGTTATATAGTATACTAGTATAATGTAGGACAATTTTTTAACTACATAGCGCTTTCTAGGCCCGAAGGTATGTTTGAATGTTACGCAATCACGACAAAATGGATATGGATGAAAAATATGGCATAGGTAATTTTTACCCGACCTGGGAATATGTTCTCAAGGGTTGGGAACGCTATGAATATTTCCCGCAGGTAGAGTGAGTATAAGATATGTATAGAAACTTGCACTTCAATTTAAATAGATATTGTACATGAATATAAATATTTTCACAGAGCGGGAATCGACCTATGACGTAAAATTCAAACAAATTACAGCCACACGACGGCACACAGTTCGTAAATCTTAACCATCTGTAGGTACTGCGATTATCATTACTCGATCACCTTGAGTCGGTATGAAATTATTACGAGCACAGATTACAGAGCATCCCACAGCTCAGCAGCAGCTCCACCTACGTATTTTGCCAAAGGCCTCGTTTTTCACCTTCGATAGCCTTCGTTAATTTAAATTGTTGGTTTAAAAAAAGATCTGGCAGAATGCGAATGTTAGGTACCTACCTACCTTTGCTTCTACAATTTCAGATTTGAAAAATGAACAAAGATTCCCGCGCAATCAATTTTGAATTTGGAACATAGCGGAGAAACAATTTTTTGACACGCTATCCATTTTCTACTTTGTGTTCCAAATTCGAAGTTCAAAATTAATTTCGTGGGAAACATGTCATTGTCCAATGTCCACTTTTTAAAATGAAATTAAGAAGCAAAGGTAACATCCGTATTCTGTCAGAGCCTTTTTATGCATAATGCGTTTTTTTTGTCAAGTAGAGAAGTAGAGGACTTAAATCCATAACAATTTTTTTTGTTTCGTTCAACCAGTTTAGTAGTACAAGTAAAAATCATTGGAGCTAACGTATCTGCCTCATTTTGTTATGTTTGTAAAGTATTTGTTCAAAGCATAGCATACCATTATAATCAGGTTATGTTAACCAGATACACTGTCAGGTGACGACCTAATAGCCTACTTCTCAAGCAATTGATCAATGTACTGTAAGGACGACTGCATATCAGATTATTTTAAGCCTCTTGTACCTTTGTACAGTCAACTACAAAGAGATGTATCCAATTTAATCTTCCAAAATAATGTACCCCTGCGAGTGCCACTATGAACTAACCAAAGATTGTGACAAACATGGTATCCACTGAACTTGACAATAACATGTATGCGTGTAAATCTATCCAAATACTGTGAAAGAAAATTGTATACATTTAATGTTCCAAAGAAATGTAACCATAATAAAAAAAGGATGTGAAAAAGGTTTCTTTGAGAATGCCATTTAAAAATAAATTCATTATATTGCACATTTATAGAGTTTGACTTATCTGTTTGATACTTCATATTATCTAAAACTAGCTTTTGCCTGCGACTTCGTCTCCTGGTTCTGAGCTATATCTCCGCCAATTTTCAGCCAAAAGCCAAAAGTTCTTGAGTTATAAATAGTGTAACTAACACGACTTATATATTCCACGATATATATATATATATATATATTCGCGATACTTATTATTAAAATAAGGGCAGTTTAATTATTATTAAACAGTTATTGCATTTTTTTGTCATCTTAAGTGTAAGTTCTTTACTAATAAAAATAAATGATAACAGTCTTTTTTTTCTTTTATCAGTCATCCAATACATAATATGTTATGTATGAATAATGTTTTGCCATCGGTTTCATTCGGAAAAGTTCGTATTTATCATACCTACTTGCTTTCTATTCTAAATGTGTAATATTATGAATTTATTTTTAAATGGCAATCTCAAAGAAACTTTTTTGTTTTCGCTAGCACTTCGAAATTCCATCCTTTTTATTATGGTTACATTTCTTTGGAACATTAAATGTATACAATTTTCTTTCACAGTATTTGGGTAGATTTTTAATTAAGAATGTAAGTGTACATATCACAGGAAATGTAGTGGGATACATAATTATTGCGCTTTACACGCATACATGTTATTGTCAAGTTCAGTGGATACCATGTTTGTCACAATCTTTGGTTAGTTCATAGTGGCACTCGCAGGGGTACATACTTTTGGAAGATTAAATTGGATACATGTCTTTGTAGTTGACTGTACATAATAGTATCAACCATTCTTATAGTTTGTACCGGTTGTAGAGCAAGTGTGTAGGTCCTAATATTAATATATTTAATTAAAGTGTACTAAGCTATGAGATGAAGTTCCTTGATAGTCGTTTATAGGTAGGTATGTAGGTACAGTGAGCTGCAGATCGATTTTAATGAATAAAGTACTCAAAATGATCTTAATGCTTTGGTTTCTCTTCCAGTTTAGTGATTGTTCTAATATTTGTTACACACTTAGTTCGGAAAATCCATACTAATATTATAAATGCGAAAGTAACTCTGTCTGTCTGTCTGTCTGTATGTTACGCTTTCACGCCTAAACCACTGAACCGATTCTTATGAAATTTGGTATAGGGATAGGTTAGACATTGAGAAAGGACATAGGCTATGTTTGATCGCGATAACCGACATCCACGCGGGCGGAGCTGCGGGCAAAAGCTAGTATTATAATACAATTTAAATTAATAAAACAGCTTGATTTGCTCTTAATTCCTTAGTTTTAAAATCATTTTGAGACTGTAGCCAAGATCTTGCTGACGCGGTCTTTACAAGGAATATGAGGAAGTATGGAGACATTTGTGGCTCAAGCAAACATCACCTGCAAATCGTTAAACCTGCTGATTGAGGCTTGGACTTCTCTTGAGGATCATCATTTATATAATCATTTGATTGATCTTAAAATTACGAACACAGCAAAAATTAAATCAGGCAAATCGGTCGAGCCATTTTCAAGTTTTGCTATCAGCAAAAAAATTAGCGAAACATCTTTATTCATAAAGATTATTTACATAATTATTATAATTAAATCAAAACTCGATTTATCAATTAAATTCCCAGCGTTCAAATATCATAATATCAAAATCTACATGACAATACAAAAACAGCGGAAGCCATCTTGTTTTCAACTTGATTGTACTTCTGATGTGATATTATTGCGTTATTGTAATTCCTACCATGTTTTAATATGTTCTGGGTGCCCTTGGACTGCCTTAATTGGTAAGAAGACTGTGTGGATCATGGCGAGTGAGGTATTAAACGTATCTGACATACACGTTACATGTTGCAGTTTTAACTTTATGTTCTAACCTTAATAGTTTTGCGTTACCTACCTAAATCAAGTAAAATTCTAGAATATTTAGATGACAACGCGGAAAATAATTAAGTAGGTATTCAAATAAAACATTGCAAGATAAACCACTACAGGTTTTATGCTTGTATTATGTGTAACGCCATATTGTTCTTCATATACTAATAAATAAAAAAAATATAGATCAAGTTCCTAAACAAATATCCCGTGAAAATATCCCACTAATTTCTTTACCGGATTTTTAAACGATGCGAAAAAAAAAAAATTAAGCTGCATGGCCAGTTATAACAAAAGTGACAGATTCTATATTCAAAATAGGATTTATTTATATCTATATTTGCGATCAAAAAATCACATTAGATTAAACTATAGGACCAATTTAAGCATAAAAAGGTCACCTTCTCATTTAGTCCCAATTATTCCGCAGTTTATTACCTGAGTCAACATTAAAAATGAAGGCATCTTATGTATTTAGATGCTATCAATTATATATAAATGCGCACCATAATTATACCGTCTTTGGTAAGTCAGGAAAACCCTTTGTAGGGTCACAGATTGCGTTCATTTCAACACGACATGACATTTGATACTTAAATAGTTTCAACTTGTATTATAACTCTGCATATGCAATTACGTTTAAGTATTCTTTACTTAATCTCTTTAATTCGTTACTTTTACTTAATTAATTTTATAGACTTAAAAATGAACCACTAATGTTGCCAGGCTTAAGGCCCGTTTCATAGCATAGCATAGCATAGCATAGTCGCATTCGACCCTGTCATTCATTAATATGTAGCTAGTTTCACAAACCCCAATATAACTTTACTACATAGTATAGAACAAAGTCGATGTCGCTGTCTATCCGTCACTATGTACCTACGCTTAAATCTTTAAAACTACGCAACGGATTTTGATTTTTTTAATAGATAGGGTGATTCAAGAGGAAGGTTTATATGTATAATAACGTCATGCTTAATATAGCAGAGGGCGCAGAAAATGGCGGTAAGAAGTTCGCCGGGCCAGCTCATATTCAACAAATTTAGCATCGTTATAAACTTAGGGTCTCTTTTGAGGCTTTCATCGTGGACCCTAGTGTCCAATAAACTTATTTTTCTCCATATAATCTCGAAGGTAAAGCCCATATAAGAGCCTCATCCATTAATCCACAAATGTACCAGTTTATAGGTTAATTTGGCTTGGCCTGAAAAGCCTTAGTGGGGACCCAAATACCCAGTATGTAAAATATATGTAAACACAATCTTACGCTATCAAACATGCGTAAGCGCATCGTGATTCGAATAGTAAAATTGCGAATTGAGTTAAAGGTCATTATATACTCTGAATACCAATTTTATTGCCTTAAGTGCTGTTACAAGAATTTTAAATACTTGATTGTTTTTCCTGGTATATTGTGTCACAACACTAGTGATTGACTAGAATTCTTTGTAAATATAAGGTTATTGTTTTATAATAGCTTAATTTGTATTCAAAGATTTTATTTATCTATATTTTTTATTATTTTATCTTGTGTATTTTTTTAAATTCGATTTTTTTATTTTATTAGGTATTTAAAAGATAAGAAGACTGATAGACTGACAGTCGTTCTTGGGTCGCTGTGGAGAAGGCTAGAGCTAGGTACCAACTGAACCAAGTAGGTACCTACTAAGTATGGCTATGGGATAAAGATTGCGCGAAAGTTTGTGATAGGAGAGTGGGCTCACTTCGAAAGTAATTACCAGATTCGTACCCGGCACTTCTCAAACGTTAGCCTGACTTCTTAACCATAAGTATTATCTATTAAACTTGAAGGCAAGATTTCATGTACAAATAATTTCTAACATAGACAAATTATAGCACACATTTAAAAAAAAAGGTTCCCACACATGATACAATGGTTGGCCATGAAACTTTCTACACTTTTCACTAGTTTGAATACTAGTCTTTATGTCGTAATGGTGCTAAACACCAGATGTTCACACAGGTCAGTAGATCTCTTGCATTTCGTGAAATAATTTGCAATCCGTTGAGAATTGATTATAGATTCACGCTACACTCTTAAGGGTATAAAATGCTGGTGTTGCAAGGTTATTTTTTTCAGTTAACCACTTAATTGGTAAAAAGACGGGTTTGCATTACACTTGTCTGTGGTTTAAAAAAATGGGTTAAGAATTGTTCACAGGGATTTTCTTTTGCGAGATTTTATATCCTTTACATATCGATCGCTTTGTGGCTAAAGTGTCCTTACGATCGAGAGTTCTCTGGCCTGGTCATTACAGGCCAGGAACCTCTCTTTTGTAAGGCTAACGGCTTAGCCCATAAGCTAAGCTAATTATCTAGCTAGAATATATTATGCAGCAATATTTAGACACATGTCATCATTTGAATGAACTTAACAGTAGGTACGTCATAGCAAGCCAATAAAAACACCGTTTTTTTTACTAACAGTATAAACGCAGCAGGAAATCACACGGTTTAATATTAATAATACAAATTCCAATTCATCCCACAAGTATGTATAATAGCACAAAAAAAAACAAAGAGATAAATCACCATTAGAATGAACCGCCATTTTGTTTAACTCAGCAAAAAGTTTAACGCCGAAGGTTTTACCTATTACAAATCTCGTTTAGTTTTTGCTATGCCCAATTGAAAATAATTGTTATGGAGTTACGTTTTTTATTCACATAACCTACTTTAAATTATGGTTGTACTGTGCTACAATGTATAAAGTACTTATACCTACACTATGTTCAATTTAATTACTACGGTCAAAGTCATTCATACCACGCTTTATAAATTTTATAGGCCTTAGTTATGTCATCGGAATGGTTCATTGCTAAAGCGTATAACAATTTATTGTTTTCGACATGTAGGTGTATACCATAAAAAATCCTATTAAGTTTAATGATTGTAGGATGTTACATTTTGTTTTTTAGGAGTTAGGGTGTATGTGTGTGTATGTCATCAAAATTTTCACTTATTAATATAAAATTCATTATTTAGTGTGAGTAACTGAAACAATATTTACTCAAATAATAAAATAATAACGCCAAACAAAATTAATCCATACAAATTTTATAAAATGTAGAATTAACTCTATCTAACGGTCTATCTGTATTTCACGTTTTCACGCCTGAACTACGGAACCAATTTTGATGAAATATGTTATAGAGGTCGATTAGACCTTGAAAAAGGACATAGGTAATGTTTGGTCGCGATAACCGTCATCAACGCGGGCGGAGCCGCGGGCAAAAGCTGGTATACTATATTAGCATAAGTTTTATAAGATAGACACAGACTGCATAAATCACGTTAATATAAATTTGCAGAGAAGTCAAAACCTCGTTGTCAATGTTTAGTCTGGGCTAAATCTATAATAGCACATCTCATTAACTATTCAAGAACATATTACAGCAATATTCGCACACACAATCACAAAAATAGGTTTGTCTCTTGCTAAAACGGTTATTAGGCATTTAATTAATAGTTGAGTAAAGTAAACACTGGTCTGGTTTGCTCAAGAATGTAATATTTACTTCTCAAATGTAGTAATACTTTCGGGTAGGTACAGCGTCATAAATATCTTGAGAATAAAGTCTCAAAATGATCTTAAAACTCTCGTATTAGGAGCTAATCAAACTGTTTTATTGATATAAATAGTATTATTGTCCAAACTAAAGGCGTATATCAAATACCTTTTTTTTTCGTGCGGAAATCCCCTCGGATACCCCCCCTGCCGGAGCCGGAAGGGGAGGTTATGTTGGACTTGAACCGACTAAAACCGCACGCCGACTGTGGGTCGTGGTGCTAGGCCGTAGGCGAGGTTGTCATCGACATATCCCTCGCACCCCGGCTGACCCAGGGCCATCCCTTACGGTCTGGCCCTCCTCAGGTGTGTACTAAATACCAGATTAATCTATCAACTGGAAAAGGGTAAAAAATCGAAATTAAGATCATTTTGAGCGCTGTGTTCGTCAACATCTTTCTGATGCTGACTCTACTTATGAAACACGTAAACAATGTTGTTGATAGTGACTTTTTTAAAAAACAATATTAAACAAATAACTAACTGGCTTACTAATGGTTTGATTTCGGTTTTTAGTCTTTATATTGAGTTTCTAGATCAATTCGAAATACATCGGGAAAAAGAACCCACCACCTTTCCCTTACAGGGGAATGCTCTTCCAACTGAGCTATTGAGCCACACCTGAATCATTTAAAATTTTCCTTCTCTTTTTTTATTTTTATTTATACTTTATGCACGAAGTACATAGGCGGACTTAATGCCATAGGCATTCTCTGCCAGTCTACCATAGGGTGGTGCAGAGCTATTACGAGGTAGGCGCATATAAATGTGAGAGGATATAATATAAACCCATTAATACAATTATATAAATAAAACAATGTATGTACATATAAAATAATAAAATATACAAATAGAATAAAATACATATTTATACTATAATAGTTATACTAAAACATATCCGTCTTTGAGGGCGACGGTGGAGCCATCTACCAATTTTCTTTCGAACTGTTGGAATCAATGAATGATTCTTCAACCATTTCTAAAATCAATACTTTATAAGTCCAATATTTCTGAGGGATCTAAAGTTACGCTGTTAAAAGTTAAAACGTAACGTTACGAGTAATATTATACAAGTAAATAAATTAAAACAACATTCGAAAGCGCCATAAAATTAAATTTAACGGTTTTCAACAACTCGTAGTAACACACTTTACTTTCATTTTTACTAGACAACGTAAAATTATCATTTCCGAACGCCACGCCACAGACAATTCATTACGTTTTCTGTCGAGATAAAAAGCCGGCTATTCACACAGAGGCGCGGCAAGTTTACTATTGAGACTTCAATGGAATTTGCGTAACATCTTGTGACACGCGACAAAAAAGACGACATTTTTATAGAATAGCTGTTTCCTGCGGTTTTGATCGTGCGAAATATTGATATCGATCCCGCGATCAACAGAAACCTATTTCCCGGATAAAGTCTATGCTCTATTTCTAGCCATAGGTAATCTATTTTAGTGCCAAATTTCATTGAGATTCGTACAATAGTTTTGGCGTTGAAGACTCATAAAAATCTATTTTTGTAGCACTTCAATTACTGATCCCTTTCCTATATTCCGCAATAAACAACTTCTGAGATAAAAAGTAGCGAAGTGTTATTCCAGGCTAATACTTATATCACTGTGCCTAATTCAATCCAGATCAGTTCAGACGTTTTCGAGTTAAAAACATCTACACTCATAAACTTTCACATAAGTGCGATGTTTTCTAGTAAATTGTTTGTACATAGGTATATATACTCACGCCTGTAAATCCCGAAAGAGGTAGGCAGAGTTGTATTAATATCCACATTTCGCCAACTATGATTTTCGATCCCACGTAATAGGGGGCGAGCCTATTGCCGTATTCCGGGCCTATTGCTATTGCCGTCAAGCTGGTACTTAATTATGGCCTGTATGGTTTTCTAGTGAATTATATTGGGTGATTTAATAGTCGTTTCGGATAAAAAGAGTTTTAGCAAAGTTTCTATAGCAAAAAAAAAAGGAAGTATTAATTTGAGGCAAGAAAAAAAAAATATTTTGTATGGGAATAATGTTCAGATGAAAGTAAAAATATATGGGGATTTAAAAAAAAACTTTCGCCAAATTAATATTTCCAGATGCTTGCATTTTGCTTTCAACTGAAACAAATTATTTTTAACGGAAACGATTTTAATATCACCCAGTATGTTAGTTATTTGCTTGTAATGGTATATCAATATTTCAATACTTCGGTATGTGGAATACGAATTGCAAATAATACAACAGTACGCGTGACTGGCCATTAAAAGGTCGAGGGTCAACTCACACCTGTTAACAATATGCTAATGTACAAGCGTTTTGTTTAGTCAATTTATTCTTAGACAGGTCTAGTACTGTTCGTAAAGCTATATGACGTAATTGGGGCGTATGGGATCAAAAGACGAGTATGCGATTCGTTAGTTGATGGAGGAATCCGTTGGTTATGGTACTGAATAGTATAGATATTAATTAGTCTATTAAAAATGCACATGACTGTGTTAATATTTTTAGGAACTTTGTTTTCGTATGTATCAGATTTAAGTAAAATAATCACACTTTTTATTGGTAAGTATATTAGTTTCAATAAATTAAGTTATCCTTTGGTTCATACCTAAGTATCAACTTCATAAGCTTCTTCATAGGTAATACCAGTTATTATGCAGTTTATTTTGAATTCGATCGAAATCTTAATACTTGCGTGACTATATACTTATTTAGAACTTGTGCAGTAAGTAGCTCTGTTTCAAACTTACATTTTTTTACTTTTAAAAAATGGCCATGGACCTTATACTATTTAAAAAAATAAGTACATAATAAGAAAAACAAAAACTTATTTTTTACTTCAAACTCAATCTAGAATCAATCATGGTAGGAACTTAAATGAATTCATCAGTATATACAGACATAAGGAAATATTTTATATTATTGTGTGACATTACTGAGTGGCCTTAATGGCGCTCAATCCTTTTCTCAGAACGTAAACACTTAACTTGTGAGATTATTGTGCAAGCTCATTTAAGTCATCCACGTTCTAGTTTTTGAACGGAAAAATGAACTTGTCAAGTGCAGGAAGCTTTATTTATAAACTGATTTAAATAAATTAATAATGTAGAAAAATATCAGACTTATTGAAAATTTACATAAATTAATTATTTATACTAAAGCCAGCCGTGGCGTGGCGGTAGTGCACGCGACTGCAACGCAGGAGGCGCGGGTTCGATTCCCGCTCAGTGCATATATTTGTATGCATGAATATGGCTATTTGCATTGGTCTGGGCGTTTCTATGTATAATATGTATGTATTTACAAAAAAAAAGTATATAAGTATGTTTATCCACATTCTAGATTCCATAACACAAGCTATTAAAGCTTACCACGGGTCTAGATAGCGTTGTTCTGAAATATTTATTAAAAAAAGAAACTAACAAGATAATAATAATTTATTGTTCACAAAGCAATATTTAGTTAATTTGTCAGCCCGTATTAGATTTTCGTTTCTCAATGGATATAATTATGTGTATTATACATAACAGCAAAAAAAATTATTTGTTGATGGCCAAAATTACAAGGTAATAAACCTGTTTGACACTATAATTAGCAATTACCACCTGAAAACACTCATGAGAATATTGCCACAATATGTCGTTTCCGCTTCCGTTTCTGTACCACATGATTTCGTTCAAAAACCGGTAATATCCGTTTATGAACTAGTCCACATTCTCGTTACATTGACTGATGAAGTAATACATTATGCAATATTCGCGTTTGGCTCCAAATAGGTCCGAATTTAAGGACTTTGAATACCTTTGCCTTTCATGAATATTAATATTTGCATTCACGCACGCATTGTCTATGGTTTCCATTGAATAGAATTAAGTGTTGAGTTCTAAATTTGGTTTTTTTTTTAAAGAGTAACGATCACTCTAATTTAGACATTGTCTAGGTTTAGATATCATTATCATATTTCCTACTAATACCTATTTTATGTTTGAAAGTATGAGAAAATGGTTGGTTATTTAGATGTCTATTACTTAATCACGCTCGAACGACTGAATTTTGGTATAGGGATAGATCTAGAATAACACATAGGCTATTTTTTCCCTAGAATAGGTCCCCAAGAGTTGCGAAAACGGGATCAGAACTCCACAGTGTTATCATATAATAAAACACAAGGCTTATTAATCTTTGAATGTTTTTTTAAAGCATTAATTAAGCTAACTATACAAATCAAATTCATCAGGAGAAATAAATCCCTCGGGTGGGACTCTAAGCCGCGATCTTTCCCTTACAGGGCGAATGCCGAGTGGCGAGAAAAATGAATCGCTGGGGTAGAGCGATTCATTTTTCCTGATGTAGGTATTAGACTTACGTAATCATCTCTATCTATACGTAAGTGAACAAACATTTAAACATATTATTATTCATATCAATATTTACTTGAGTAATGATGGCAGAGGCGTACTCTCTGCCCACAGTTACGTAGTATTTGAAGAGATGTTAAGGCCACGAATTCAGAGAGTTGATATGAACGATAATTATCGAGACGTTGTGGAATGCAGATCTATGCCATAAAAGATATTAAGTGAGGAATGCAGATACCATGAAAGGGTTTTAGCACCGATAGTTGGAAGAGGTGATGTATAAGGAGAAATTAAATGTAATATCGACATCGACCTCGAGAAAAAAACCTAATTTGCTGATATATTTAAAAAGCAGGTCAAACGCACCCAAAAGGTCGAATCAGCATGAAAGTAAAATAAGTAATGCCTTGGTATAAGGCCACTGTTGTTTTATACGGCAGGAAATACAATGATGGATAACTTCGAAGAACATACACCAATTAACAAAATAACACAAAATAATAATACACTTTATTGTACACCATATGAAAAAGGTACAGCATAAAAAAACTTTGCAAAAGTGACAGTACAAAATGGCGGTCTTATCGCTAGGCGGGAATTCTTTTTTATTAAAACAACCTCAATGGACATGTGTGCAATGGATTGGCGTGTGGGCAGTTTCGGGTTTTAAATGTAATGGGATATAAATTAATGAGAATGTAAATAACTAAAGTATTTTAGGCTCTTTGTTTAGATATACTTAGATATATTTATTAATATGATTAAGTTAGAAGAAAAAGATAAGTCATCCATACTAATATTATAGATGCGAAAGTAACTCTGTATGTCTGTCTGTATGTTACGCTTTTGCACTTAAACCACTGAACTGATTTTGATCAAATTTGGTATAGGGGTGGATTAGACCATGAGAAAGGACATAGGCTATGTTTGGTCGCGATAACCGACATCCACGCGGGCGGAGCCGCGGGCAAAAGCTAGTATGGTTTTAAGGCGACCTCATATTTAATACGAATAAATGTTATCAATGCAATTGGTCAGTATAAATACATCCCACATTTTGATCACAAACGACAAGCCCAACTATTTACCAACATACAAACAGGGGCCCAAAAATAACTCATCCAAATTGCTGCTAGGCCAAGGATCTTATGCGCAAGTCTCCACTCGCTTCTGTTAATCGCAGCCTTATAAGTGGTATAATTATGGTATATGATGTGGCGGTATGACTCAGTACAAATCGGGGCACATATCTTGGACCTAAGCAACGAGCCAAACGAAGCCCTGGTACACGTGGATTTTTTGTAATAATCTATGTATTTTTTATAAAAGGACACCTCAATTTGACTTCAGCTCGCCTGATGGTAAACTAAAGGCAAAGTCTCGGAAATAGAGTCACCATCGTAAAAATGTACCATGTTAACAATGGTGGCACTCAGCTTGACGGCCTTATCAGATGCGTTTTCACGCCCCGCTTAAAGGACCCGGGACTGTAGGAAGACTAAGGGCCGGTTCGACGAAACGCGAATAAAGTTTATTCCCAGAATAAAACAGCCAATATCTTTTTTTTTTCTTTTTTTTCCTCTAGGAATAAACTTTATCCGCGTTTGGTCGAATGTACCATAAGTCACGAAACTATATTTCATGAATTTGACCTCGTGCACCACCGTAGCACACCGTGTTATCCTCAAAATACATCCAAGAAACGTGTACAGCGCGTATAGAAAACATTTTGAGCACACGCCTAAAATTTATGTCCCGAAGTATATTACTCCCACGTATAAAGTATAAAAACTGGTTCGCTTCACTAAATATAGACTGGGCTAAAAAATGGACGGTTGAAATGACTAATATATTCGTTGGTAGACAGCAGTTGTCGTAATAAAAAAGTTATTAAGTATGCAGATGATTGCATCAGTAAGTAATAATAAGGTCAATTCTCCTAATAAAATCTAAATCTAGTCTTGATATTGTAAAAAACCCCCGTCACAAAAAACACCTCCAAAAAGTTTAACATAAATGGAGTTTGCCTTTTAACTTTTGATATACCTAGTAATATTTTGATTCAACGGTTGCCATGCCACCCTAGCTGGTTAAGCACTCCGTAATATTATCGAAACAATTCATGGTCCCCGCGAAATGGCACGATACAGACGGACACACACACACACACACAGACACGTCAAACTTGTAACACCCCGTCGTTTTTGCGTCTGGGGTTAAAAATATATTCTGTCACAATTTTCAAGAAAGAACGTTGACATCTATATTATTTTTGACAGACGGAATTTTCCGACAGAATAAATAGCCGCGTGGTTCCCGGCAAAATATAATTTGGGTCACCCCATTGCTTTGCAAGCAGTGTCGCAGAAGGCGACTAAGGGATAGGACGGTTTAACATCAGATTGATGTATACAGCCCAGATAATAGGACCCGAAATACGGTAATAGGCTCACCGCCTATTACGTGTGACCGAATAAAATGACTTGTTGAGTCACATCTACCTATCCCTTCGGGAAAAAAGGCGTGATTGTATGTATGTATGAATTTTAAACAGTATTTTTTTATAATTGGCGATCACGATTCAGGACAGTACAGTTCAGTACTAAAAATCGTAGAATCCACAATGTGACAAAGAATAATTAGTATAAATCCGATTTCAAAACGACTATAATGTAATAAATAAATATGTAATTTTAAATATGTTACATAAAATTTAACATGGTTGTACGAAACACAAATTTCAAACTTTTAAAACATAATCCGTCTATTGAATTAATTTAATTTAATCGTAAATTATTGTAATATTAATCATATTTTACACAAGGTTATTTCTAACCGTCAGAACGAATAAAATTCCAAATTCTATGTTTAAATATAACGTTAGTCGTAGATTTCAAAATTAATGTTTTAAAATTTCATTGAATCATGTGATTTATCTAAGAACAGACCTAACAGTAAACTTCGTGGTTAGAATTCATAAAATTCAAGTAAGGTAACCTAGTTTTACCATGGCACACACCAATGGCTTTTCGTTGTTTTTCGAAGTTATGTGTGTATTTATCGCAGGTTTATAAGTGCCCGGTTAATGGCAATAGGCTCGCCACCTATTACATTGGGACCTAAACATAAACTGGCGAAATGTGGGTGCTAGCACCTCTGCCTACCCTTTCGGGGAATATAGGTGTGAGTTTATGTTATGTTATGTTATGTTGTCTATAAAAAACTACTATTAGCTGACTCACGGAATGCCCTAATGTTTCCTTGCGTCACTGTAGTTAAGAAATTTTCCTACAAATTGACGTTTTTGTCGTTTTTAATAAACCCTCATTATCGTTAGACATTTTTATATCTAGTCATTATGATTAGACATTAATATCTACTAACCCACTTATAACCGTTGACTTGTATCGAGTAGGTAAGCATGAATATAATACATTAGATTCATTTGTGACTAACGCATACATAAACATTAAAAACTTTTTAACATAATACTTATTGCATCTGTTGTCTATGGTTAATTTTTTCCGCCAAAAATCAGCCACCGATATTTTTGATTTAGGACGTTGAGGAAGCATGATAAATATTATACATATCTGGTTGTACAGTTAAATCGGCTATAGGTAATGATATTCAAGTATTTCATAGTTGTGTAAACTTATAGGGATACTATAAAAGTCACTGATTGTGATGATAAAAACAAAAATACTAAGGGTAGATCGAATAGGGATGAGTATAATAACCTATGATCCAAAAGATGAACTATTAATGAGAGTAGATCAAATGAGGTAGCCTTAAAAAGAACAGGGCAGCGTACACAAACACTAAATTTATTAGAATATCGAATACATAGGAAAAATAATCTTCGCGGGCGGGACTCGAACCCGCAATCTTTCCCTTACAGGGGGCATGTCTTGATCAATTCTGCAGGTTCGATTCCCGCCCGATTATTTTTCCCTATGTATTCGATTTGTATAGTTAGCATACTTAATGCTGTAAAAATTCATTCAATTATTAAAATATATTCAACAAAGTCTCCCTAATTACGTTTAAATCGAAATTAAAAGTTAAACGCCGACGTAATAGTTAGATAACAGCTACTAAACATGTAATTTGTAACGACATCGACAGAGAAAGCGGTTTTCACTCGGATGCTGCGCCCGCGCCGATATCGCCAGGTGAAATGTTCGCGCGCAAATTAGATAGGTCTGTGAGATGAGTACGATGTTATTACGTGAGAGACATATTTACAGCTATGCGTAAATACGTCTGAGGAAGTAAATAAGAATAATAAAAAAATGAGGTTTCAGATTTTTTGGTAGTGATGTTATATTGTCGAATTTAAGTTCGATTGGTAGTGATATTATATTGTCGAATTTAAGTTCGATTGGTAGTGATATTATATTGTCGAATTTAAGTTCGATTGGTAGTGATATTATATTGTCGAATTTAAGTTCGATTGGTAGTGATATTATATTGTCGAATTTAAGTTCGATTGGTAGTGATATTATATTGTCGAATTTAAGTTCGATTGGTAGTGATATTATATTGTCGAATTTAAGTTCGATTGGTAGTGATATTATATTGTCGAATTTAAGTTCGATTGGTAGTGATATTATATTGTCGAATTTAAGTTCGATTGGTAGTGATATTATATTGTCGAATTTAAGTTCGATTGGTAGTGATATTATATTGTCGAATTTAAGTTCGATTGGTAGTGATATTATATTGTCGAATTTAAGTTCGATTGGTAGTGATATTATATTGTCGAATTTAAGTTCGATTGGTAGTGATATTATATTGTCGAATTTAAGTTCGATTGGTAGTGATATTATATTGTCGAATTTAAGTTCGATTGGTAGTGATATTATATTGTCGAATTTAAGTTCGATTGGTAGTGATATTATATTGTCGAATTTAAGTTCGATTGGTAGTGATATTATATTGTCGAATTTAAGTTCGATTGGTAGTGATATTATATTGTCGAATTTAAGTTCGATTGGTAGTGATATTATATTGTCGAATTTAAGTTCGATTGGTAGTGATATTATATTGTCGAATTTAAGTTCGATTGGTAGTGATATTATATTGTCGAATTTAATTTGAACCCTGAATAATATCTAAGTAAAATGAAAAACCAAAAAACAAGAGAAAGAAAATGTAACTAAATACGTTTTTGATACGACAAATTTTTGGTATTAAATAAGTTTCATGATATATCCCTAAGTTCATGGTAAAGATATCCGTTATTTCAGACAAAATAACTAGATCTAGAGATTTAAAATAGAAAAATGAAAATTATCAAGAAAACAATGCATTAGAATTGGATAAAAGAAACAGAATTATAACAGTCCTGCCAGTCGGCGTGCGGTTTAAATCGGTTCGAGTTCGACATAACCTCCTCTTCCGGCTCCGGCAGGGGAGGTATCTGAAAGGATTTCCGCATGAAAAAAAAAGCCAATATGTACAATCTACAGGTTATTATTTGGTACTAAATATCTATTTCTTTGTTACAGAACTCATGATTGATGGCGGATGAAGCTTCAAAGATTACCTGATCTGAAATCTGGCAATGTCTTCATGAAGAATAGTAGAAAACAAGAAAATCCGAAGACTGGGAAAATTGCGGTGATTCTTTCGATAGCAGAAGCCATCAATTTAAAGAATAAAGAAGATCTGAAGTCCTTTGATGAGAGAAAAGAAATGATGGAAGACAGACTTTGTAAAATAAAACACATTATATTGCGTGTTTACTTAATTCACCCTTAACCTGATATTATATTCCATAAATCTGGATAGATAATAACCAATAGGTCTTTTGATTTCGTATAATAGTAGTCTTGACTTCAAACTTTAGATATCACTCCTATTCCCTTGGCAATAAACATCAACAATTACAGCGAATTGAGACGAAATGAAAAAATGCTCGAATACTTTGTAAGTGTCGATCAAATATCAACTTTATTCCGTTTAGCTAAAGATAAAAATAGTATACAGTAGCATGATAAAATTATAGCGTGTAACTGCATACTATTTTAAGCTTTGTCTTAATGGACTAAGGTTGATTTTTAGTTACCACTTGAAAACTGCTTCAGCATTTTTTCGCCTGCTTGGAAGTGATTTCCAATGGACACTTATTATTGCGCGATTAATACTGGCTATTATTTAAACCACTGTCGTAGCTATGCCGCAATTATTCATACAAAACGCTAATGTTTCTATAAATTGTATTATCCTTTCTTAATTGTGATAGTAAGACACTCGCCGGTATATTTACCATGTTTCTTAGAGTTTTCGTGGATCCAATATTTCGGAGTATGATTATGGATGCACTTTCTTAATGTTTATTATCTAATTTAGATATCTGAATAGATTTTTATCTAATGTAGATTATTATAAATGTTTAAAAGATTACTATTCAGTTAGCATTTGATTCAAATGCCAAATAAAAATTTATATTCAACGAAAGAAAAGGAAATAGCATACTAATTGCTTAAAAATTTCATTAAATCAATGAAATAAATTTCAAAACTATATTCCTTTATTGTCAGCGTTTAACATTGAATTCAATAAATCATCTCAAAACTAGATGCAAGATTTCCAAATATACAAATATTAGTAGATCAAAATGCCACACAAATGATGGCAAAAACCATTGAACCGTCTTTGTTCCAGTCAGATCTATTCAAAAATATTGATCAATAATTCCAAGCTCTTGAAAAAATATAGCAACTAAGCAATTCCCATTAATGCAATAAAAAGTAGTCCAAAATGGACACACTACTGACTAATTTAACCCATTAAGCATTCTTCATCTAGAGAAGAGCTAAATCTATGTAAAAACGTTGACTAAAACTGACATCCTCTTGAATATATCGACTAAGCCATTCCCATTTAGAAGTAATATACTGGGTGATTTTATAGTCGCACAAAAGAATTTCGAAAGCAATATCATCTGGAAGTATTAATTTGGCGAAAGAAAAAAAAAATTTACAACCCCATACATTTTCTCTTTCATCTGAACATTGTTCCCATACATTATCAAAAAAAATATCTTTCGCCAAAGTAATACTTCCAGATGATTTTGCTTTCAAAACTGTGCCCAAATACTTTTTTTTCTGAAACGACTATAAATTCACTCTGTATAGGGAGCTACAGAATATGTTGAAACTAAACGCTTCTACATATTGTGTCAGTGAAATCAGTAGTTAATAATACCCACATAGGCTGTTTGATATGCGAAGTTGCTCAAACCGGCCCAGTAAGTAGGACAAGACGAGAAACAGCCGGATCATCTGAATAATAAATTTACCCTATTATAGCTCGCACGGACCTTGAGTAGGTACGCTCATTTAAAACAATTTTAATAGACTTGTTGGTATTTTGTTTTTGAGAGACATATATATTTATGTTTTGAAAGAGGCAGATAAAACGCTTGTAACAAGAGTAAAACTACGAACTATAGCAGAAATATGGGGTATATAAGTTCCTTCCAAGATCTTCATGGCAAAATAAACCAAGTTCTGGAAAGGAGCTACAATCAGTGTCATAAATATCTTGACGACCAAGTCTCAAAATGATCTTAAAACTCTCGTATTAAGAGCAAATCAAACTGTTTTATTGATTTAAATGGTATTATTGTCCGCACTAAAGGCGTATCCCAAATATCATAACAATTAGTCAACTGGAAGGGTGTAAAAAACGAAATTAAGATCATTTTGATTACTTTGTACGTCATCATCTTTCTGATGTTGATTGAACTCTTCCTACTGAAGAGCTGACTTCAAGTGCAAGATTAATATTGTGTTACACTATTAATGTGAATGACCATGTCAATCTTAAATCGTTTAACTGAAAGAAGATGACTGTAGAAACGAAACACACATTCTTATATTGGTGGTAAGTTGTAATAATTTGTAGGATGCATTGTACCTACTATTATATTATCCATTCAATTCATACGTTTATTGTTATGATAGGGCATCGCTATCCAAGAAGTCCAGTAGGCTACACAAGACTGACGTAAAGTTTCTCGTATGAACTTAATAAATGAAACTGGCTGCTTATTGGTTAAAGATCAACGATAATAACGAACAGGTTATAAATGAGCGTTCAATATTTGGTATGTTACGTTGGCACGAGTTTGACAAACGTATGAGAAAATGTGGACTGAGATGTGATACCTTTACAAGTAGACTAAAAGCATCTATCAAGGCCGTCAAGCTGAGTACCACCATTTAGCATCGACCATTTGTGGCCTTCACTTACAGCTCTAACCATCTAGCCATGTAAAATAATTTTAGCGAGTCTTATAAAAAGAATTTACATAACATAGAATCACGCCTTTATCTCCTGGAGGATTAGGCAGAGGTGAATTAACACCCACATTTCACCAATCATTGTATTTAGCCCCACGTAGTAGACGTAATATAAAAAGGAAAGGCTATTTTATTTAAATTTCTTTTGTTTACGATTATTATTATACTTTCAACTCTCACTTTTTAATTTTTTTAAGATTTTAACATTCTCTTACCCTCAAGGAGTTTGCTTAATGCCAAAAAACCAAAATTGACATTTAACGACAAATTAGGAGAGAAAGTAAATAAGTAAACAGAAATTAATAATTGAAAGTATCAATCACAAGACGGCATAGTAAAAAGAAACAAACAAAATGTCAATACACAAGACAATGAAGATAAGCTATAAGAAATATTAAATTATCTGCAGGATTACGATATAGTAATCGCAGGAGAACCGACATCAGAATATAAGGTAGAAGTAGGTACCTCTGAATGAATGGATAACACAGCAAGTTATACAGAATATGATTCATACCGATACTTAACGCTAAATGATGTAAGCAACAATAAATAGTTCACAAGAAAATAGCTTTTCAGTAAGGTTTTTATAATGTCGTGTGATATTTTTTCCCTTTGAACATTCTATGTCGTTTATACCGTTTTATTTCAATCATACATAGTTGCTAGTACTAATTAAAGCCCCGTACTACAGTAGTTCCGAATGTTAAGCCTCTTTCTATCTTTTTAATCATTTAAGAATGCTTAAATTCATTGATACAATTCATAGCTAAGTCAACATAGCAATAAAATCGTAAGAATCAAACCTTATCGCTTGGAGCAATCGTACATTTCGAAATAGCACTTACATATCGTGTTAGCAATTCCATTAATGCTAATACATTTTCCATTCATAAATCAGTTCACAACCAATCACTAATCACATTCGCACTACTTACTATGTGTTCTACTATTTTTTTTATGGAATAGGGAGGCAAACGAGCAGACGGATCACCTGATGGTAAGCAATCACCGCCGCCCATAGACACCTGCAACACCAGAGGAGTCAGAAGTGCGTTGCCTGCCTTTAAAAAGAGACTACGCTCTTTTCTTGAAGGCTTGAAGGTCGTATTGGTTCGGTGCATTCGCAATTGGCACCTTTTATAATTCGTAATAGAAGCATTCTATAGATGGCACTCTAAAATAAAGTGGACCAAGATACTGTGTAGATATACAACATCATTCACTACGCTTGATATGATATCTAATCAAGTAATGGCAATAATATCAGAATTTGGCAACAGAGTGTGTAAAAATTAGGAACTGCGATCTGTTCAAACTAAACTGGATTATTTCTGGTTAGTCAATAAATTCGTTTGAATGTATGAGTTACAGTTCGGAATGTTTGCCAGTTGTTTATGTTTTGCTAATGATTTGATTTTAACTTGTAGTGTATCAATAAGTAAATAAAAAAAAGAAGGTTAGAAGCGAAAACCAAGTTAAGATCAACCAAGTTTCGGTTAAATTTAGATCTTTCGAACATGAAGATATCGATGAAATAAAAAACAAAAAGGCATTAATGACGCAAGAGTATATGAGGACCCCGGTAAAGATCGAATTCAATCAAATCCAGCCAAGTCAAGAGTACCCGAAACCAACGAGCATAAAACCAATATGGCAACAGTTATGAAACTTGAAAGTTCTAGAAACTAAACATGTATGCCCGGATCATAGCAAATGGAAAGCTGCAGTCTCTGCCTACCTTAACGGGAATAGGCGTGACTGTACTTGTTTGTAAGCAACTTGATAGGTACGCAATTTCTCTTTAATGAAGGTGTACCACATTAATGGTAAGTTATAACTGAAGTTTAAAAAGAAAGACCATAATTGTAAATGCCAACAACGTTAATAAAAATACAAAATACAATTATACCTACTGGCTAGTAACCGAAAGCACTGAAACACCATTAGAATTATCCATTGTCTGGCAAATAAATGAATTTGAATTGAACTCCAACCTCATTAGGTAAGCTAAATCAATTGTTTTAGGATTGGGTTCAAGTCGGTAGGGTTCAAAACTCTGACTGCATGCCCAAATAAAAATTGCACAATAGTATTTAAATTTTTATCTAAGTTCATATCAACTTCTATCAAAATTTTTATCTAAGCTACTACTACTTGTTCCAATGTAAATCTATTGGTGTACAATAAAGAATTATCTATCTATCTATCTATCTATCTAAGCAACCTCGGTCCTCAGCATATATTAATAGGGAAAAGCTCGTTAAGTATAAAATATACAGAATCAGACTGAACAATATGCATTTAAGAAACATTGCCATAAGAAGATAGGCAGGAGAATAGACATGAATATTCTATCGTTTTTGGAGTCAACTACATAGACTGGAGTACAAACAAACTTTATGTTATAAAAACACATAATTTGCAAACAATAAGACAACAACTCTGCCTGGTCCAGAAATCAAATTTCGGAAGACAGGATTACACGAAAACGTAACTAAAAAGTTATTTAACCGGACGATTCTGGTTAACGTAAGTACTGTATAGATGTAAATTGTATCGGAAATTAAAGTAAATGTTCTATCCTCGAAACTTAAAAAGGTAATAACAGACTAGCAGGTACCCCTGATAAAATAATGGATGTTTGAAAGAAAGATAAAGTATGAAGTATGGTAGTACGAGAAGTAGCTAAAGCCAAAACTTGAATCCAAGTACAACACCAGTAAGAACTTTTTGAAAGTAACACTGAAGGTGTCGCACTAATAATAGAAGATAAGTACTAAGTAGCTTTCGATAACTCGATAGTCATGTCTTGTGTTTTCATAATACTTAATACACATGGTAAGTATCTAGCCCTATTTCAAGTCTGTGGAGTAGTTCGTGAAGTGTTAGCATCGACATAAGCAGTTTAAAGTGAAGGGCGTAAGCTAGAACAGACACATGAGATTAAAATTCTATTGCTATACAGGTCATTGCTAAATTTACATTTTTGTACCTACTACTAGGTACTTGGTAGGTATGTTAACTTAGTTTGTAGGTATTACACTGGGTTTGGTTCTGTTGTTGAACTATTAAAAGCAAGTCCGCTTTACAAAAGTGTCAATTTATCTAAGAACTTGAAAACAGCTCTACCGATTTGATAATTCATAATTGGGTATTCTACTGACTAGCCAAATTAGTTACTTTATACTAAACGTCAAAACGATAAGTTATAAGGTAACTTGTATGAAAAAGAATTAGTGACGTCATACAATTTAATAGTCAAATCAGTTACTATTATAAGTTTTTACACTTTTTACCGCTCTTTTACCATTCTTAATTTAGTATGCTCGGTTAGATAATTTATTTTAATTATGGCATAACACCCAATTGTGCACATAATTTTCAGGGCAAGTTGAATGAATTGTTACAGCATTAAGTATGCTAACTATACAAATCGAATACATAGGGAAAAAGCCCGATGTGATTCAAATTTCCCATCTTATACGTCTTTAAGGCGACTGTGGAGTCATCATCATATCAATGAATTCCGTGAGAAAGGGGATATTGTACGAGCAGCTAGATTAAATTAAAAGATAAAGTTTACACCATACTTCTCTTGTCATTACATAGCTTAAACAAATGGCTTTACCAAAGTGGTAATGCCATCTGTATTTTCTATAGTGGCTAAAGTAATTTGATAATTTGCCATTACTACAACTTCTGAGAATATATTTTTTCTTAAAGTCGATTGTCTGTTGAAGTCATCTATTGTTACATCGATTATTATAGGAAAAAACATGTGGATAAACATAATGACATTGTTAAGTAAAAATTAACAAAAAGTTTAAATACTGACGATGATGAAATTGGAAGTAATTCTGTCAGTCTGTACTCAGTCGTTCTAGGTGTAAAGATAACATGCACCTTTTTAGATAGGTCCATATCTTTTTCCTTTATCTTTTTTTTTTGCATTGCGCCATAGGTCTCAAAATTTGCCCTAGCGAGAGAAAGTCAAAGCTTTCTGAAAGAAAGCCTGAAGAAGAAATAGAATAATTATTTTCCAGAAAACAGCTTATTTCTGCGACGAGCTTCAAACTATTTTTTTTTGTATTTTTTTTTACGTTATTTTATTTGTAATATTGTTGGCCTCATAGGTTTGTTCATTAGAAATCACATAAATTTCAATATTTCGATGCAAGTAAGTATATGGGCTGCAGTTGAAAACCAGCGCTACAGATTGTACCTACCCCATCTGTAGCATCAGCTGAACTGCGGCCTTTTAGACACACACTCCACACTGACATAATACGGAGTGTAACGGGACTAATCGTACAAATGTTTTTTTTTTCCGGGTTCTTTTATTTATTTTGTTTGTTTTGTTTTGTATTTCTTTTTTCTTGTTATATTTTCTTTTGTTCAGTGTGTAGTGTAAGTGTATAATAAACGTATTTTCTTTCTTTCTTTCTTCCTTTCTTTCTTTCATATGTAAATAACTTTACCTAATTCAGACCTAAGCTTATTTATTACTTACTTAAAAATATTGTTATTATAATACTATTCTGAGCACATAGTTTATAGTCTAGTAATACGTTGTATTGTAAGCATATTAAGGTAAATTAACTCGTTTAGTGCCGGTTTAACCGATTTTTATTTGATTTTCCTCCTTTCTTTTCCTAAAATGTCTCCTGCTCTTACTTTTTGTATATAATTAGTCTCTTACAAAATTTTATGATTGATCTATTTTAGTTAGTTGATCTTTTGTATACTATCTTCATTACTCTATCATTTGATTCTTGTCTTGTCTAGATCTAATAAACTGTAGCAACTATACACTTTTTACTGGTCGCATCTGTGATTAAGATCTTTTATTTCGTGTATTACCTGTACTTACTGTATAGTGTCTATGCATTTACTATTATTATCATAATGTCTTTCGATGGTATCTTATTAAAGTTTTTATATCGATGTTTGTGTTTTATTTTAATACAGTCTGTTAATATTGCGCAATACAAGTATAAGACAAAAATCACTTACCTGCCAATCCAATCTTCATTGTGTTGACTGGAGCCAAATTTCAATAATGATGGAAATAACAATATACTGTGACAACTTTAAAAACCCGTAGAAGTAGATAAGGGAGAATATTGTCAAGTCGATAACACATTATTTAAATTAATCAGTATAAACTAAAATAACATAAATAAAATATAATCTAATACTTTATTACAATCCTTTTTCTTTGAAAAAAAATACAATGTTTCATTCATATTAATACAAAAATCCCAATCCTAATCATTCATATGTACATTAAATGGTAACGATTAATATTTATCATTAATAATAAAACCTTTAAATAAAAATAAACTAAACATAACCTATGACATTTTGAACTGAAAGTCTTCTTTTACCAAAACGAACTAATAAATACATTTATTTGGTACAATAAAACTTTCATAGAACCTAAAATAATATTTAAAGCTATTAGAATCTCTAAGAAATATGACTACAGTGATTGTGTACCTATATATACAATTCCATAAGCTTTGACTATGTATATACTGTATAGACATAGTACTCCTAAAATTATGCATCGCTAATGACAGCTAATGTTAAAACTGTCATGCTTGTACTTAAACTTGTACCAAAGTGGTAGCTATTTTTTTACCATTTTGCTGTGGTACCTAATTACTGTGTCTATAAAGTTTGTATATAGTCTAAGTCCATTAGAGTATTTAAAGTTCTTGATAATATTTATCAAAACACAATTGACAACGACATTTTAATTTGCATTTTTCATACCGTGTTTTAATACCTTCGGATTCAAACGTGCAATTAAACCAATTATAAAAATTTAATCAGTCATTTATGTAACTATGGCCAGTAAAACCGGATCCAACTAGAGAGAACCGCTTAAACCAAGCTTAAACTAGTTTAGGCCAGTTTTAAGTGTCCCCCGTGGTGGGAGATGGTGTTGTTTTCCTTGGAAAGAAACTTGGTCGAAAACTAGGTCTAGGTTTGATGTAAGATTTCTTTTCTGTTGTAGTTTTTGGAGTTTCAGTGGTATATACTTTACTTGTACTAAATGTTTTGGGTACTATCTTAGGGGTGTTGCCCTTTTTCTTTAAATCAACAGGTACATTTTGTACTCGGTTTGCAGAAAAACGTGATTTTAATGGACTGAAGGCAGTTCTATTTGATTTTTGGTTTAAATTTATTGCTGTTACATTTATTTTCTTTACAGCTCTTGGGGCTACGGTTGGACGTGTAAAGTTCGATGATTTGATGATAGGCCGTCTAGGGAATCCAAATCTGGCTCGTTTCGCATCCAATGGTGATATTTTTGTCGTTGTGGTATCTTCTGTGGCTGTTTCTGTTGTTTCAGGCGCTATAGTTGTTGATATTGACGTAACATCTAGTGTTGATGGCGTTGTGGATAGTAAATCTAATACAGGACTGGTTGCCTTTTGTGTTGTGGTAGTAAGTACAGATGTTGTTGTTAACGACATGATACTAGAAGTAGTTAAAGGAGTGGATAGTGTAGAAGCTACATTATCTTTTACATAAACAGGTCCGTTGACAAAATCTTTTGTTTTGCTCTCTTCGGTAACCGAACCTCCATTAAATTCTTGGCCTTTAGCAAAAGTAATGATACTCCGAGCAGATTCATGTGGTAGAACTGATAGTTTATCTGTATTGGCATCATCTTGTTGGTTTAGTGCAACATCGGAGTAAACGATAAAAGGTTGAATTTTTTCGTCAGTATCTTTCTTGTCATTATCATTAGCTTTGCGAGCCATGAATGGGTTTTCTGTTTTAAATAAACCTTCTAACGGTAACGTTGACGGGTTTGTAAGTAACGTTCGAGGTGTTATAATTTCAAAGCTTTTTGCAGCCCTAATCTTTTCATTTTCGTAAGCTGCTGGAACAAATTGCCATTGAGAAAAGAAGGAGTTTCCAGAATCTTTGCTATTTTTATTATCATCATTTACATAAGTTAAAAACTGGTCATTTGGCACATATTCTATGTGGCTTTTACTTTCTTGATCATTAGATTTAATTATTTCTTTTATATGTCTATAAGCTTCATTCACACTTTCCGAAGCAACTAGATTTTCTTTCGGCACCTCATGTACATTTTCATTCAAAGCTCTAGCGTTTCTTGCTTCATCAATCCGAATAATATTCTCAGGAGGGTGGTCTACAGGGTAAACATGTCCAAACTTAGTCAGATAAATTGGAATTTCATCTTCCACTATTTTAATTAGGCTATATCTACTGACTTCACCAATTTTATCAAGCACTGGTTTCTTTTCAATCATAATTTTACCTTCTTCAATCAGAGTAGTTCCATTGTTTTTGTTCAAGCGGTGTTTGTCGAGTTTCGAATTAACTTCAACTACTCTACTGACAGAAAATAGTTTATTGAATTGAGTTCTAATTATAGGGGACACTGAAGGAGCCACTGTAGTAGCTGTAGAACTGGTTGTAAACGGTTCTATTGTCGCTTCTGTGTTAGGAATTGTATTGGTAACAATATTTTGTATAATTGTGGTTTTGTATTCAGGTTCAGTTTGTGTAGATGTTGCGATATCTTGCGTGGTTGGATAATTGGTTGTACCTTCAATGTATTCTAGATAGTCGTTTGTACTGTCATCAACTTCCATTGTTTGGTCAGTTGCCGTTTCAGTTTCAACAGAATTTACTGTAGACACATCATAAGAAATAGCTGTTTCTTTGCCATCGGTCACTGCTGTTGCTGTTAAATAATCATCATCTACTGTTGTGATTTCATTTTCCGATCCTGAAACCGCTGTTGATGTTTTAATTCCTGAATTTTCAAGTGACTGAGTCTCTGTTTTAACTATAATAGCATCACTATCTTTCGATTTTACAGCACCTACGGGGGAAATATAACCAGATGGGACATTTTGAACTCGCTTCTTGTCAGCGACTGGTTTATTACCACCAAATCTAGTTACGACACCAGTTCTGTTTTGGGATGTTCCGAGTCGCTTAGGGAGTTCTGTAGTGGTAGTAGAAGTTCTAAATGTATTTGAATTAACTACACGTGGTTTGAAACCAGGTTTTCTTGTTGCTTGACCGAATTTGGATTGTCCTTGTTCGTCTTCCTCTTCATTATTTTCATCGCCTTCTCCTTCTTCTAATAATTCTTCTGAATTACCAGTTTCATCGTCGTCCTCATTTGATTCTGGTTTTCTAGTGAACAACTGATTAGATGGTACAAAAACAAATGGATTATCTTGTTCATGTTCTTCGGAAACTTCGGAATCTTCCTCGCTGTATTCTTCGTCTTCTTCTACTCTTTGTGTGGTTTTGGGAGTAAATGGTCGCCTAGTAAATACTCTAGACGAAAATGGTCTCCTTGTGACTGCCCCACCTGCTTTAGTTACTGTGGCAGGACTTGTATAGACTCCAGGATTATATTTTCGGCTAAATGTTTTGCTAGTGGATGGTACGGATGATTCTGTAGATGATGTGAATAGTCTTTTACGCGGTCTATAGGGTAATCTGGTTCTACTGGTAGCTGTAGTCGATAATGTAGTACTAGTAGTTGTTGTTTCTGGGGCTTCCGTTTCAGTAACAGCAGCTTCAGAAGAACCCGTTTCTTTGTTAGTCGAAACGTCAATACCCTTATTTTCAGTTGCTATAGTTACTTCAACTTTAGTTTCAGTTTGACTGCTAAGGCCCGATTGATTTTTTATACCTTCACTATTTACAATTTCTCTAATTTCTTCTTCAGCTTTGATGTCCTTATTAGGACTTGCATCATTTTCATTATTTTCTTTTTCTATAACAATATCCGAGTTATCTGTAATTTTGGTATTAGACTGAACAAAATCAACATTATTATTGGTACTTTGATCAGTTGTGGTATTAGATTGAACAATATTAATATTATTATCAGTACTTTGAATTGTAGCGGTATTAGACTGAGTGAAATCGATATTGCTATAAGGACCGACTGTAGTTTCAACATTAACTGTTTGTTTTTCTGCACCCAATTCTATTACTTTCTCTGTTACGCGTTCTTCGCTGGCGGTTTCTATATGAGCTTCAACATTTCGATCATCTGACCCTACGGCAGCTTTTTTATCTTCTTTGTAAAACTCAGTTACCTGTTCAATTATAGGTTCAGTTTCAGCTTCAATTGTTGTCGTTGTATATGGAACATTGTTCTTTTCACCGTAGTTAAAAACTTCTAAAGTAGAGCTTTTGAAGGAATATCGGTAATCTATAGATTTAGTTGAGGATTCAGGTTCAAATTCAGAAGGTCGCAATTTTTTCCTAATTACCTTGCGGATACGATGCAAGCCAGATCCTGTAGGGGCTTCCGAGGATATAACTGGCTCTAAAGTAGTCGTACTAGTAGGTCTTCGTCGGATTACCCTGAATCTTTTTCTACCAGTATCATTAGTATCTGTATCAATAGGCACAGTTTCAGTGGATATGTTCAAATCATCTGTGGAACCCGGAGCTCGTAGTTTTTTGATGATTACTTTTCGTCTTGGAAAGTCTTGTTCTATTTCGGCTTCTGGTTCATCGTGTTCTTTTTCTTCTCTAGCACTTTCAGAAAGTGAAATATCATCAGGCCTAGTATCTAGTTCCTCATCATCATCATTATCTATATCTACCAAAGTTTGTTGAGTAGTTGATTGACGTGGTATGAACGGTAGCTTTCTAGCAGAAACTGCTGGTGTAGGTCTAGTTCTACCAAAAGGTGAACGTAATGTACTTCTTTGAGTAACAGCTTCTAAAGTGATATCTTCACTAATATCTGCAGGGGTTGTAGATGAGGGTCTTGTAAAAGGCCTAGGAGATAACCTAGCAAATGTTGGTCGTCTCGGAGTTAAGATAGCTGCAGTAGTTGATTGTATTGTTGCGTCAGTGGTGGAGCTTAAAGTGAACCTACTACGCCCTCGTGGAACAAGACCTGGCCTTCTTGCCTCGACGGTAGCAGCTGATACTTCACTATCAAGTGTGGTATCAGAAACAGTGGTAGATGTTAATGGTCTACGAAAACGTCTATCAGTACGCGTATTAAACCTTTGTCTGGGTACGAATTGTGGCTGAATGTCAGCAGGTGGCAATGAAATTTGTGCACCTTCATTTACGTCTTCAATAGGAGATGCCTCAGCTGGAACAGAGTCATCGGGCCTAATTTGTTTAGTTTGAAATCTGTATCGATTTCTTCTACCTTCACCTTCAATCGTGTCACCTATTTCGCGACTATCGGGAGTAGTGGATCTAATTTTACGGAACAAATTGTTAACATCGTTTGAATCCGGAGTAATTTCATTCGGTCTACGAAGTGGCCGTTGACGTATCACAGTAGTATAATTCCTGGGACTCACCTGTGTGGCGCTTGTAGGAGCCGGAGTGGTCCTGATGGTGGAGCCTCGACGCCTAGGAGTGATTGTACGTTTAAGTGGCGCTTGAGTTGTAGTTGTTGTACTTGTTGTAATAGGTTCTTCTTCTTCAGTTACAGGAGCTGTGGTTTCTATCTCATGATTTTCGGCACCAGGTACGTTTGGATTGTTCAGTAAGGAGGATATTTGGACAGCCAGTACAGTTGTGGGATCGGGACCTTCAGGTGCGTCAGTTTGGAGCGTAAATATTTTGAATAAAGGAGGTCGTGTGCTAGGTTCTTCAGGTGCAAGAGTGGTGCTTCTCACGATGGTATTATATTTTGGGCGTGATGATAATTCTTTTTCAAGTAATGTTGGCTGTTCTTCTTTTTCTTCATCTGAATCTTCATCTGAATCTTCATATCTGCAATAATGAAATATATGTTTAGTAACATTGACACAAGTGATAGTAGTAACCAATTAGTAAGGTACATTTGAACCTAAATTGGAAACGTCAGTATCCCATACAGGATTTGAACCTATGTGGGATGGGGACTAACCTTTTCTGATCAATTGCTTTATCATAAAAGTATAAAAGTCTATAAAATTTAATTCTATACACTCCAATATTTTTAGGGGAAATAGTTATACTGGGTGATTTTATAGTTGACATATAGATAAAAAGAATTTAGGCTCAGTTTAGATAGCAAAATCATCTGTAGTATTAATTTAGCGAATGAAAAACCTTTTTTTTTTGGTAATGTATGGGAATAATGTTCAGGTAAAAGGAAAAATGTATGGGGGTTGTAAATTTTATTTTCTTTCACCAACTTAATACTTCCAGATGATTTTGCTATTGAAATTGTGCCCAGATTCTTTGGCGCAGTTTCGTTAGCCTTGATACAACATGTACCAGATATTAAGAGTGTAACACTCAACAGGATATTTATCATGTTTTTTAAATAGGTACTTATTTCGGATCGGATCGGATACACGAAACAAAAAAATATGATAAAATATGATCTATATATATAAAAATCAATTGCTGTTCGTTAGTCTCGCTAAAACTCGAGAACGGCTGAACGGATTTATCTCATCTTGGTCTTGAAATGTTCGTGGAGGTCTAGGGAAGGTTTAAAAGCTGAGAAAAATTCGAATAATTGCCGGGAACCGACATCCACGCGGGCGGAGCCGCGGGCAAAAACTAGTATTATATATACCCCGTGAGTCTTAAACTATTGATGTCTATTACCATGTCAATCTCAAATCATACATAGTTCTAGATAGCTAAACTTCTCGTAGAAACTTGTAGAGACAAATGAAGTAAAAAAACGTGTAAGAAACGATGTAAAACTTACTGTAAAGTGGTAGTTTCCTCGGTGGTAGGCCTTTGTCTCCGGATCGTGACGTACTCAGGTTTAGGTTCCCGCCTCCCAGACAACGACTCTACTGCGTTAGATGTCTCTGATATGGCAACGAGGGGCTCCTGGCGTTCAAATAGTGCATTTCTGGAAAGATGACTTCAGTTGAAGTGATTGTTTATACTGTTGATAGATGGCACTTGGTGGAACTTGTTATACATGTTAAATATGACATTTGTATTACTAAAAACTGTAATTCAAAAACTTTGTAAACGCCATGAGGCGAAACCAGCCCAGACAAGTTAAAAAATCTAATACCATGGAAAAGTATAAGAAGTTTCTTATTCAATATACTGATATTTTACTTGCAGCAGTAAATAGAACTTGTGGCGATACGGGAATTATTGTTCTTATTCTGGCATTCATTCTGGTTTCCCTAAAGACGCCTGAGGCCTAATGCAATTCGAGAATAAATAAATCATCAATTGCTGTCTACTGCTGGACATAGACCTATACCAATGTGCACCATTTCTGCCGATCCTCCGGAATTCGGAAATATTCAGACAATTTCAAGTGGGCATGCAACGTGCATAGCTAAATCCAAATCTAAGGTAAAATACAATGAGGAATAGCGCAAAGTAGCGGAGGGAATCTCCAGCTCAACTTGGATTGATATTAGCCAGTTTAATTTATAGCGAGGAATCAGGGAAGGTACCTTCGATCATTAAAATTACAGCTAAACGTTCTTAGGAGACTATCTATATTTTTGGTAGATATTCCGAACTGCATTCACAGATTTTTTGAAGATAATCATCAAGAAAAATGCCAATCGGTCCTATTTAAATTAAACCTTATGGAAAAAAGTCTGCAAAAGTACCTTGAAGCGGTATCATCAGCTGTATCCGAAGTCACTGCATTATTGGGGCGTCCTCTCCTGATGTTTACATACTGCAGTGTCTTGGCTGTCGTAGCAACGTTCTGTTGTACCTCGTTTTGGACCACTGCCTTGTTCCTGAAGTTCTTCTTGACTTTTGCTTCCACTTCTTCCTCTTCTTCATCAGAATCTTCGTCGCTATCTTCTGGATTGCGAGTTGTGGTAGATCCGCGTTGACGGTTGATGGTGACGTATCTATGTGAAGAATTTCAAAGGCATGAGCGAGATCTTATTCATACATAGATGCAACAGTGCCGCGTGTTTTGCAATAGGTAGGAATAGACGACTACAATGGACCAAAAAACCCCCGCTGAGTTCTTATCGGAGTCTTCTTGGATCGAGTTTCGAATCGGAGGTAGTTCATTTGCGAAACTAGTCTTCATACTTTTATTTTGACATTTTGTAAGTTCCGTTTTAATGCTCTATTTATACAGAAAAGATGATTCTTGACCTTGACTCTATTCACTTGTCTATTTCACTTCTTCTATTTTCTTAATTTATTTTTTTAGATTTATGAAATTAAACGTATTTAGGTTTACAAATATTTGTATTGTTAATACTTTTTAAAGAATTAATGACAGTAGGAGAACCTATCCCAGAGGAAAATAGGTGTGAGTGTATGGATGGATGAATATTTGTACTGAGGGGGAATTGAACCAGCTATCCCCGACGTAGTAGTCAAACACTTTAAGTACCATTACGCCACATAGGTCTTGAAAATAAATACAGTACAAAATGTACAATATAAATGCAATATCCATACTAATACTTATTACAAATGCGAAAGTAACTCTGTCTGTCTGTATGTAACGCTTTCACGCCTAAACCACTGAACTGATTTTGATGAAATTTGGTATAAGGGTAGACTAGACGTTACGATAACCAAAATCCACGCAGGTGGAACCGCGAGCAAAAGCTAGTATTGGTCATATAAAAGAAATTGATGGATTTAAGGGCGAGTATTCGTTTTTTCAAGAACTTACTGTGGCCTAGTCCTTGAGGGTGTCTCCTTCTCTTCCGATGATGCCTCCAGCCCAGCGTTCTGGGGTCCCCGGCGGTTGTTTTGTCCAGTTTTAACAGACTGGGTTAGATTATCAATTAATGTATTCCTGTGGAATAAATTAAATATATGTTTTACTGAACAGTTATAATTTTTTTTCCCAAATGTGGGTCTAGATATAAACCCACTCAGTGATTTGATTTTGATTGAAAAAAGTTAATAGTCATACAGGACTTGAGCACGCACATTCCCACTTTCAGGGCCAATACCTAATATTGCACTGATTACTGAGCTACTGAATCACGTCTTCAACACTTAAAATTCTGGAAAATTCTGGGCAATGGTGATATCCATACATAGTAAGTATATCTTTACCTTAGACTATACCGAGTGTAAGGGGAACGCCCCCGAAGCCGAAAATCCCTAGTAGTATTCCAGGTACATAACACATTGGCATAAAAATAAAATTGATTTGGACAAAACATTTATTTTTCGTTTTTATTTTTTACTCTCCATCGCGTTAGTAAAGCTAAATGAAGCGGTAATTTCATAAAAAGAACATCACTAAAAAACAACTAGCTGAAAACGCGTGCGTTTTTGTAATGGTGTGTTAATTTTCTGTCCAAATCGATTTTATTTTTATGCCAATGTGTTAGGTACCTGGAGTACTACAGGGGTTTTCGGCTTCGGGAAAACCCCTGTGTGTGTGTGTGGCATTCCTCTTACAACCTGGTATATAAATTCTATACCGAGACGCAGCAAACATCATTCCAATGCGGCATAAAAATGGCTACTACTTCAGTATAAGTTGATATTACACGATATCCCATGGTATGCACATATTGACAGTTTGAAGAACAAAATTCACTTACTAACATAAAACGCTTTGCGAGCTATATGCTTTTGGCAAGCTCATCTCCGGCAACCAAGGACCCAAGACGGCGTGCGTTTTAGTCGGTTCGAGTCCGACATAACCACCTCCACCACCGGCTTTATCGCACGATAAAAAAAGACATAAAACGCTTTTTAACCGACTTCTAAACAAAGAGGAGGTACTTAATTTGGATGTTTTATTTTAATATACTTGTACACGCATAGCTCCGTCATCTGAAGATGGACTGAATTAGGATATAAAGAGAAGGGAAATTTGTAGTGATTCAGGTGTGGCTCAATAGCTCAGTTGGAAGAGCATTCCCCCTGTTAGGGAAAGGTCGTGGGTTCAAGTCCCATTTGAGCGCTTCTTTTTCCCGATGTATTTCGATTTTTTTTTGTTCGAAAAAGTTTTATTCCAAAACGGTCCGTTTGGGGAAACGTTATGATGGTAAGGCTGACTCTATACAGTACCTATAAGTTCTAAGATCTTCACTTACTTATTCTTCCCACGGGTCCTCTCTAGCACTTTCTGGTACAGCACCTTGTTGAATGTCGACGGTGTGGTGGTGATCAGTTCATCAGCTCCAGAGCTCGATACGGATTCACCTAGATGGAGCTGCTTTTCCAGCTGTTCAATACCACCTGGGAATAAGAAAAGTTTTAGATTTACTTGGATCTGTTTATAATAAAGTGGTATGCTTAACAGCTTCTGAAAGTACGGGTTCGATCACCGCTCAGTGAAAATATTTTGTATGTATGATTATGAGTATTTGCACTAGTCTGGTGGTGCCTCGGAGAGCATTTTAAGCCGTCATACGAACATCTATGCCAGTGGTTACCAGTATGTCAGTCGTAGCCCTCACAAGTCCGATTCGTCACGCAACAGAACTTCAAAATCGCCAATAATTTATGGAGGTCTGATGGCACTCTTCACGGAAAATCACGAAGTTACTGACTGGAAAGCCAAACCCAACTGAATTGGGAAAGGATTCAGAGAATGATGATGATTGTATGAGCCTCTGTGGCGTGGCGGTAGTGTACGCGACTGCTACGCAGGAGGCGCGGGTTCCATCCCCGGTCAGTGCAAATATTTTAATGCATGAATATGGCTATTTGCATTTGTCTGGGTGTTTCTATATGTAATATGTACGTATTTACAAAAGAAAAGTATTTAAGTATGTTTATCTTTATTCTAGATTCCACAAATCTAGCTGCAAAAGCTTACCATGGGTCTAGATAGCGCTGTGTACAATGTTGTGTTGTGGAATTAAATGTCAGGTAATGAAGCAATGTTTAATTACTCACCAACTTTCCTGATCAGGTCGATGAGGTCTTTGATAACTTTGGGGTCTTCCGAGTCTTCTTCGACTGAGTCATCGTCGATTGGGTCTTCGAACTGTAACATAGACAATAATTAATCAATATTTTGTAGTTTATAGGATAAAGGTAGACATTTTCTACAACCAGCGCCTCGATTTTGCTAAAGCTAAAACAATGTGGTGCCACTGCTACTGCAAAAAACGGCATTAAATAATAGACTTTAAAGCAATGCGCTTAAAGTTCAAAATTAAATGACTTTTTGGAGAGTAATTGAAAAGTGTAATGAAATTGTTTTCATTTAATTTGGAACGTTAGGAGTACAGCAATAAGGTCTAAAATGTAATGTCACTTTTTGCAATGACTGCGGCACATAACTCGCCTGATTTAAAGAGGTAGTATTTCATACGTTATGGAAGTAGAAGTATTGTTTACTTAACAAAATGTCCCATTCATCCTTCCATATACTCATGTCTGTAAATGCCCAGAGAGGTAGGCAGAGGTGTATTAGCACCCATATTTCGCTAATTATGATTTTTCATCCATTACGTCAATAGGGGGTGAGACTATTGCTTTCTAGCGGGCCCTTTTTCTTGGGCTGTATGTTTACTGTCGGATGGAGAACAGCCCTATCCCTTAGTCGCCTTTTCGTTCGCCACAGAAAGAGCTGGGGTGGTCTTATTCTACTCCACCGGGAACCAATAAGGCAAATGTCAGAACAATATTTAAAGGAAATATGTTGCGACCGAGTCTAACGCAAGGATGATGATTATGAGGGATAGACAACCTTTTTGCTGATATTTTTTACGGCCAACACATGCAATCTGTATCTACGTTTCTTAAATGAGAAAATAGTTAATACTCGGTCTTTTTTTTAATATAACGAGAGCCTAAAAAAAAGAGCCGAAAAAGGGCCCGTGACTCGTCAGAAACAGGGAATAAAACGTTTCATGAAAAAAATAATTGAATTTGGAACATGCGTAAATATAGGGATTAGGTATAGTTAGAAAAAAAAACATGCAAAGAGGTTGCACAGTGTACACTCTCTGGGAAACAGGCTGTATGTAATATGGCTCGGTTTAAAATTTTAAATTAAAAAAATATATTTTCATCAGAGAGTTATTATGGTTATTATTTTCTCGTAGTCAATCATAAAAAGTAGAGTAACTAATACGTGAAAAATGAATTCATCTCGGGTCTTGTATCCCTCGATCCGCTTAGGTTTCTATCTAGAATAGTAGAACCTTCGCTCCTCCCGGGATACAACTTAGTGCCTCGAAAAGAATTCAACTTTTTTTCTCTTGTTGGGTAATCTACTTTTTTCCTGTGTTACTGGGACGGGTTTAGTAATTCTCACCACTGGTTTAGGAGTTGTGGTCGGTATAACAGTAGTCCTGAACAGTACAGAGTTCTTGGTGCTGGGGAATGCCTTCCTGGTGGTGAAAACCGTGGTGGTGGTGCTCGTGGTGGTGGTGGGTGGTTTCACTGTCGTCGTCTTGGTGGTCGCAGCGGGCTTTTTGCAGAGCACATTGCGGGCAAAGTCGCAGGAGTCTGCCGCCTTGTTAAAATAGAGACCTGGGGACGAATTGAGTTATTTTAAAAAATAGTGATTTTCTAGACCCAGGTTAAATGTTATTAAGATTGAAACTCAGGATAATATATACCGAGTGTAAGAGGAACGCCCCGAAGGCGAAAGCCCCTAGTACTACTCCAGGTACATACCTAATACATCGGCATAAAAAATCGATTTGGACAAAGACACATTTTTTCGGTTTTGGGAACGTTCCCCTTACACCCAGTAATAAGGGTTCTGTAAAAATACGTAATGTAAAATTATCTATAAACGTTTATACTGGAGATTGATGGCGCTTGGTGGAATTTGCTACACATATTGAATAACACACTTGTACTTTTCCACTGATTTTAATTTATTTCAGTTCTTGTTTTGGAATTACAATTCTTGAAACATCAAAACCTTTGAGAATGCCGTAAGGTGAAACCGGTCAGGTCTAGAACTGAAATGGAAAAGTACAAGTGTCTTCTTCTTCTTTGTCCAACCCATGTTCCCAGTTTATCTGGGGTCGGGTCTCCCTGTACATCTGCGCCAGCGAATCCTGTTCTGGGTTGTCTGGGTACTAAGGCTATCCTGGTCCATCTCCTTCTTAATATTATTCCACCAAGTAGCGAGTACAAGTGTGTTATTATGTTATTATGTTATTCAATATATCTATAAACGCATTACAGAATGTGAAGGAAGAAAGATATAGAAAGGGTCCTTCGGAAGCATTTTGAAAGAACAATGAGAAAATGTTGTGTGACTCTTAAATATAATATAGTAATATCTTTATTGCAGTTTCATTTATTTAAATAGAGCGAGACAAGTTGTTGTAAAATACAATATTTTTAAATTTAATTTAGTTATAATTATGTATTGTACAATAAAGATTAATAATCTCTTACCAGAAGGACAAGTAAACTGGTGCGCCACAATGCCGAGGTTCGAGGGCCCAGAGTCCAAACACCAGAAATACTTCTTACAATCACGTGGGTGTGGGTAAAAACCTTCGTCGACGCATTTGAAGTCTGTAAAATAATTTAAATGTGATTTTTTTTTGCTATTCAATCATGCTGTAACGGCTGGAATGATCTGGCTGAAATTTCGTACAGGGATAAAGTGTTCTCTATCTTTTTTTTTTAATAATTTGCATGTCATACTCGCGGCCGCTTCTGAAAACCAGCGCTGTCCACCTGCACTACCACGTGGACAGCATTTACGCTGAGATCCGGCCGTTATTCTGCACAGTTGTGACGTGATATTTTATTTATTTTTTATCATTTCCTATATACATTTATTTGTTTGTCACATCATGTAATATCATCATCATAATAGTCCTAAGCCTTGTCCCGCTATAGGCGGGGTCGGCTCTCCTTGTCCTCTTTCATTGAGCACGGTTTTGCGCTGTTTCGGCGTCTCTTTCGCCTCCTTCAGGTCCTTTTGGACTGTTGTTAACCACATGTCACATTATGTAATATGCTGAATAGAAATATTATTAGCCATTTTTTATTATTTATTAGCCATTTAAAATAATTAGATTACTTTTTGTACTGGGAATAAGTTCCCATGGGTTGTGGGCATAATACGTAAAAGGCCGAGCCAAACGATTGAGAGTAAATTTTGCAGTAACTATCGTATAATAAGTACTGATTTTTGTGTAGCAAAAATAAAGGATCTCACGGGTGCCGCGTGGCGCTGCAGTCGGTTTTGCTAAAATGTGAAAAATGTTTATAACCCCTCATTAACCGGTCTAAACTGGTCATAAGGTCAATAAACTTTATTCTCAATCTATTTGGCACGAGGTATAGTTACAAAATATAAGTACCTGATCCAGGGTCGGGCGTGGAGGGCGGCTCGGGGGTATTGAAGGTCCAGACTGGAGTTGTGCTCGTGACGCGGTTGCTGTGAGATACAATATTAGTTTAAACACGTGTAGGGGAGAGGAAGGCAGTTTAGAACAGAGGCAGTTTACGACTGCAGCCTAAAGGTCAAAGTCATGTATCCTCAATCTTGAACAATAAAATTGTTTCTTATTGATGTACATTTTAAGTCTGCTTAGTCTAAGTTTACCAATTTCAAGGAACCTTGGTCGACTTAGGCACTGAAGCTCCGTCGCCGGTGTCTGCACGGACGTGAGTGAACGAGTTCATATAAAATGTACCACCACAATGATATTTTATAACCGACTTAAAAAAGGAGGTGGTTCTCAATTCGACGGTATTTTTTTATGTATGTTTGTTACGCGATATCAAAGCAAGTTATGAACGGAATTTTATTTGAGCTAGTGAGGGGGCACGGTTCGTTCACGTCCCGGGCGCGGCCTTGATGTGTGTGGATAGATCTTAAAATAACCTGCCTCTCGATTCTACTAAAGCACAACCACTATCATACTAAAGACACTGCAAATATGGCATTAAATTTTAGACTTTATTTCTATACTACTAAAGTCCGACTGAAAATAATTTCATTACACCTTTTGACACTATGTAAAATGTAATTTAAATTCGAATTTGATCCGCATTGCTTTTAGGTTATTAAATGGATTTTTTAGCAGTGTCCGTGTTTAATGCAATGGTTTTGTTATAACAGAATCGAGGCCCAGACAGGAAGTATATCCTAGCTTGCCACGCCGCAATCTAAAAAGGTTTTGAAGGTTAGAAAAAATGAAACTATGTCGGAAATTATTTCAAAATGGCCTAAAACGGCGTTGATAGGATCTTACCAAATTTGGATAGGTAGAGGGGGGAACACTTGTGACGGTGGAGGTGAGCGCTGATGCATCACAAGGTGGCCACCCTAAACCTACACCTGGGTCGCAAGTCCCAGGCGCCGTCACAGTGTTCCTCTCTGTACCACGCCATGGACCCGGCGACCGCACGCACCATCCATGGAATGCTAAGAACCGGATCTCTCTTTGTAGCGAAGATATTTCTGACACTGATTGTACAGACTTACCTGGCTGCGCTTGTGGTGGTGGGTTTTCTTGTGGTGGTTCTGATGATAGTAGTGGGGATGGGAGTGGTGGTGGTGGTGGTGGTACTACTGGGTTTAGTGGTAAGCTTGGTAGATGTGGGGGTGGTCCTGGGGCGAGATTTCCTGTTGTTACTCGGCCGGGTGATAGGCTTCCGGGTAGTTTGAGCTACTGTGTTGATTGAAGAGCTGTGAATGGAAAGAATGAAGTTATTGAATGAAAATTGAATGGATTTTCCTATGCATCCAGTATGTACATATATGTATGTACAGTTTGTATTTGTATAGTTGTAATACCTGGTTTTTGTTTTAGCATAAATTTATATTCCATTGAAATCCCATATGGACGTTGCATTTTCATTTTTAGATATCAAGGTTGGTTCAGTTTACAGTTAAATCCAAGTTTGTAGGATTTGACCCTTGTGCTTCGGTCGCCATTTGGAAAATCCCCCTTATTCCAGATGGCAGCTGAAGCACAAGGGTTGCTACCCCTGCACAATTGCACGCTTAATTTTTTTTTAATTGACTACTTAACTACTTCGGACGCTAGTACTATTATCTATTCTGAGACTGAAATTACTAATATTTCCTCTAACCCCTCCAAGAAGCTAAATTGCTTGTGTTAGGAGTGGGTTCACGTCGGTAGTGTAATGGCCAGGATTCGAACTCGGGACCTCTCGATCGTAAGGCCGACTCCTTAACCACTAAGCTACCGACTCAATGGACTATATCGTAGTTCTATAATTTATGACTTGTATTGGTGATTTTTGGATCATAGATCACATGTCAGATAGTTTTACCAGCTGTCCTACCCTAGACAAGTAAGTAGCAATAGCAATTCGTTGACCGGCATATTGAAAAAGAGAATGATGAATATATTATGTTATGACGTTTATTAGGACAATCGTCAATGTACATCAATCTCATGCATTGATCATTTTATTCTATTTTTACTTTTTCTGGGAGGAGGTCTTTCTCTTTCAGGGGTTTTTTTTAATTCTAATTAACAGATACACAACTCACCCAAGCTTAGCGTAGTAAGCCTCCTTTGCGGCTTCGATGAGCGGGTACGGCTTCCCGTGGCAGCTGCCGCGGAAGTCATCGTTGTCGATCGACCAGAACATTATACCTGAGGAAAACAAATATTTGTATCTTCCTATTAATAGTAAAACACGGATATTTTCCAAGTTTTTTATTTTGTAGAGTATCCATTATTTCGGTGCGCGTAAAAAACGAGTGCGGAAGAGGGTAGATCGATACGGTCTGCCTAATAATAACTAGCTCGGTCACCCAGTACATTCGTGATCATGGCGCTTGTAACAGCGCCGAAATATCGGATAGGAATTCGAACAAAATAAAAACATGGTAAATATTCCGGCGAGTGTTTTACTATTGATATTAATGACCATGCCAACCGGGCAATGTTCCGACAACATAGCTCGTAAGAGCGTCGGTAGATTACTCCACCGTCGCCGTCGCCTCACAGACGGATATATAAGGTGGAAGATTTTCATGCCCGCCGGAGGGGAAGTACTCGAAATACTGGAGATAGAAAATTTCACTCAAAGGAAACATTCCTTTATTTTTAAAAAGAAACAAAACTGCGTACAAAGATTTTTGATTATTCGCCTGACACATCCGACTAAAACTCGAAAAAAATCACAACTCACATTTTTACAGCTTCAATCGATAGTGGCATCATAAGGATTAAATCTCTCTAGCAAACATGGTAAATTAAATGAAAGGAAATCCCTGCTAAACTTATAAATTGAATGCCAACAGAGACAGCACTTTTATTCAAGAAGTCATCAGTTACCTTTTCAACAATAAAATTATCTTTGAAGCCAAATATTTCTTAAAATTAGTACCTAAGTACTAAATAATGATAAAAATCTTTCACCCTGTTCAAAGAGAGGAAAGATTTGGATTATTTCAGGCGTGGGTCTGGTAGCTTCTCCCTGTAAGAGGAAGATCGCGGGTTCGCATCCCACCTGGACCGATCACAATTCTTTTCCTTTTTTTTATACCACTTAGGTGGCAGACAAGCCCACGGTCCACCTGATGGAAAGTGGTTACCGCGGCCTATGGACGTATGCAACACCAGGGGCTTTAAATTCGTGCTGCCTGCCCTGAAGAAACCTTCTAATACCCCTCTTGTAGAACCCCATATTGTAGTCGCTTGGGAAATCCACCGCACGGCACTCCACGGCAGGGAGTTCATTCCACAGCTTGAGCGTACGTGGGATGAAGTTCCTTTCATACCGCACGGTGCACAACGTTTTCGGATGCAATGTGTGGGGATGAATTCCCTGCCTATGGCGAGCGGGCGATGATAGAATGTAGCTGTGGACATCATGTCAAATAATTCATATGAGTACAGGCCATGTCTATGTCAATCAATGTCAATAATCAGTACAAACCTCCAAGTTGTTTGTCCGCCACATACTCCGCCTTCTTCCTTACGATGTCCTCGTCATCATACCCCACCCACTGGTTCCCCTTGTACGCCACGGGGCCCATGGCCGCGCTATTCGGGTACATCACCGTCCAGGGCTGTTCATCCTTCTCGTCATCCACGTACTCGTCAGAGTCTTCGTCAGAACTTGGGCTGCGTTTCTTTGCTTTCTTCGGTTTTAGAGCTTCGCAAATCTGGGGACATTAACGTTGTTAGTGATATTTTATTTTAAAGGAAAGTGAGCATATAATACATATGACATTCTTATAGCGCTATCTAGATTCAACGTAAGCATAGATTAATTTGTTTGTGCCATGAGTTCTAGAATAAGGACAAAGTTAGATACTTTTTTATAAATGCACTAGCTGACCCGGTGAATTTAATACCTATAATAAATTTTTTTCCGCCCGCGTGGCGTCCGATCCCGTTTCCGCTGCACCCTCTACTTTATTATGCATGTATTATACATATAAACTTTCTTCTTAGCACTACGCTTTTTTTTCAACTTATTTTTTTTCATGAGATTACATATAGTGTATATATACATAGTAGTGTATGCAACTAAACATAATTTGGTCTTGAAACAATTTCAAAAACTATTATTAAGCCATTGCCATAAGTAAATAAGTAGCCTAGTGGTATGGGTAATGGACTTCTGAGACGAGGTCTCGGGTTCGATCCCAGGTTTACCATGGCACACACCAATGACTTTTCGATGCTTTTCAAAGTTATGTGTGTATTTATAGCAGGTTTATAAGGGCCCGGTTAATGTCAATAGGCTCGACACCTATTACATTGGGACCTAAACATAAGCACCTCTGCCTACCCCTTCGGGGAATACAGGCGTGAGTTTATGTTATGTTATGTAAATAAGTAAGAGAAATACAATATAATTCTCACCTCATAATAAGCTAAATATCCCTTTTCCCTGGTAGCGTCTCCCTGCTCACCAGGTCCGTCGGCAGGGGAGCCGAGTTCCACAGCATCAGGGTTAAACAGGGTGTAAGAGCGGCCATAAGTGGGTATACCCAGCACCAGTTTGTCTGCGTCCGCTCCTTGCTCCAGGTAAAATTTGATCGTGTAGTCCTGGAAGAAAATAAATAGATATTTTTTATTGTAAAATTAAAGTTTTCGTTTGAATCTGAAAGCGATGACACGTCTGATGCTTAAACCATTAGGCTACCGTAGTTTATACCGATTTCAATCAATTAGCGGGCGTGAAAAGGCATCTAATAAGGACGAGGACGTCAAGCTGAGTGCCACAATTTTATTGTAAACATGGTACATACATACGGTGGTGACCCTCTTTCTTTGAGCTGAGACTTTGCCTTTAACGTACTAGGCGAGGTGAAGTAAATTTTTTTTTCTGTTCAATAAGTCTTAATTGTATTAAATATCTGGTTTGACCGAGCTTTGCTCGGTATTTATAGATCGATTTATCACCCCCTGTATACTAAATTTCATGAAAATCGGTGGAGCCGATTCCGAGATTCCAATTATATATATACAATAATTGCTCATTTAAAGGTATAAGATAAGATTATAATAAAATTCTTTGCGTTTTATTTCAGTTTCTTTTCATAATTTTCGAATGCAATCTAATCATCATCATCTACATTAAGACGTATTATCCTGATTGCATCCTTTGCTAGGGTGTCCTCGGAGCTCAGGGGCCACCTTAGCGGGAGATATGCTAATGTGTTTCCAGTTAAGTCACAAAATCAAACTAAACCAGTTATGAAACATCTTAGAAGTCTAAAGAAGTTTAAAATATGGCATTCAAGGTATTTATTCGATAAGATAATGTAATTTATGCGATGATGTTAATACCTATACTAATTAGTTTAGAATATTGTGAGGATTTGCGTAAGTGGTTCATTAATTCAACGATTTTGCTACTTCAAGTCCGTTGGCTATTTATAGATGGCGATAGTGTGAACGTAGATGACTACGTGGTGGCGGCGCGTCCGTAGTATCGTGTACATGAATATTACAGGTATATACAGCAGGCATATGAGTGATTGATGAAAAACCTACGTTTGATGCGGTGACAAATGAGTGTATGACATGGAGAAGGAAATGATAGCGGAGTTGCTGCAAGGCAATTGAGTCGCGTGCCATCCAAACGTCAAATGGACTCATTATACCTATGAAGTCCTTCGACTTTTGACACCCCACGCGTCTCTCTTCCCACCCGCATTCGGCGCGCGTTTTTATTAGGAGAAATATCAATAGGGCATCTCCGTTACTTAATCATATTCTGTCCTCCGTGGTGTATGAATTATTTTTGTTGCATGACGCTTCCATGAGCGTGTATGGACGCCTAAGGGTTCCTTTTAGGGTTCCATACCCTAAGGGTAAAATCGGAACCTTATTAGTAATACTTCATTATCTGTCTGTCTGTCAGTTGAAATTGTCAGATTAAATATACTTATGTTACCGCTATAACAACAAAATCTAAAAAAATATATAATACGTAGGTATATAATGGTACGGCACTCTTCGTGCGCAAGTCCGACTCGCACTTGGCTGATTTTTATTTCGACATACAGAGTTTTAAAAAGCGTCCCAAAATAACCTGTATTGGATATCATGGAACGCGATAGTTTTAAAGTTATTATTGTAAAAAGCATTTAATAAATAAACATTTACTTACAATATTAAGTTCGCCATCGACACTGTATTCGTTGGGCTCTTCGTACGGGTAGAGAGGTGCGTGATGGTTCACTGCAGGCTCGAACGCGGAGTGGTAATCATAGGTCAACAGGTTCATCCAGTCCAGGTATCTGGAAGAAAAAAGAACAACTCTGTTAGAAAAAAATGGCCGTTGAGTTTCTTGCCGGAGTCATGTCAGGTCGGGGCCGCGTTTCGACCCAATGGTCTATTATTTGCTAAACTAGTCTTTAATTTTTTTTTAATTTGAAGTTTTATAAGTGCCGTTTTAATAGTGTATACAGAATATAATATTTTTGACGTTGACTTTATCCAGACAATTGTTACAAATAAATATCTATAAGTCCATGCTGGAAATTGACTTCAACCAATTTGTGTTATATAGAATTGTACCTGGGCCTCGATTCTACTAAAGCAAAACTATAGTCAAACCACAGAGATTGCAAAAAGCGGCAATACATTATAGACTTTAAAGCGATGCATTTAAAGTTCAATATTAAATAACTGTTAGCAGAGTGAATAAAAGAGTGTAATGAAACTTTTGTCATTTAATTTTGGACCTTAGTATATAGAGATAAAGTCTAAACTTTAATGCCGCTTTTTGCAATCTCTGTGGTCTGACAATAGTTTTGCTTTAGTAGAATTGAGGCCCTGATCTTCTACAAATTTCTTACAAATATTGAGGATAAGATATAGGCTTTCTATCGGCTCTGACGATATTCTTATCATTCTGACCGTGTAGGAAATCATTGCCGCAGTTGCAAAAATAGTAATGTTTCAAGGAAAAAGAGGCTTGATAGCTTGATTCATATATCTTGCACCTAAATCGCAAGATATAAAATGCCCTTTTTTTTTGTTTTTCGTGCGGCAATCCCCTCGGAGATCCCCTCTTCCGGAGCCGGAAGGGGAGTTTGTGTCGGACTCGAACCGACTAAAACCGCATGCCGACTGTGGGTCGTGGTGCTAGGCCGGAGGTGAGGTTGTCATCGACATATCCCTCGCACCCCAGCTGACCCAGGGCCATCCCTTACGGTCTGGCTCTCCTCAGGAGGGGGGACAACGGTGTCCCCAACTCGCCCCCAGAATGGGGAGGCGCGCTGAGCGCGCCGCCGTCATAGCAGATATAAAAAATGCCCTGGCGAGCGCAGCGCGAATTATTGTATTATAACAATCTATGCTTGGTGAATTTGAGCTCTTCCGCAGAAGAATACCGTGATAACTAAATACATCCAAGAAACGTGTACTGCACGTATAGAGTACATTTTGAGCACATTTTAGGTTTAAGATAAAGTTAGCTCGAAAAACATTGGAAAAAATGAAATGCTCAAGTGAGACTCGAACTCACGACCTTTCCCTTACAGTGGGACTGCTCTTCCAACTGAGCTATTGAGCCACACCTGAATCATTCCAAATTTTCCTTCACTTTATATCCGTCTATATGTTTTTCGAACGATTTTCGAACTTAAAAGTTAGCATAATAAATGCTATAAAAATTCATTTAAAGTTAGCATTAAAAATGCTATAAAAAATTCAGTCATACATGAATCAAGTTGTACAAATTTCATATATAGGTACTTAGTTTCACGTAATAGAGGGTGAGTTGAGCCTATTGATGTCAACCGGACACTATCTGACTCAGATCTCAAAGAATTTCATAATAAAAAAGCCCGATAAAAACATGTCAACATGATAAACAGATGTCTCAACGAATAGCAAAATGGAAAGCAATCGGAGGTATTTCAAGGTTGAATTTTGCACTACCACGACTGCTATACGTTACTCAACCCAAGTCTAATCCGACAGCTCATCTCTGGCAGTCTGATATTATAATCTAGTGTAAATATTATCTTTAGACATTATTTTATTGAAATTAGTGTCACCAAACTTATGTGCATATTATATGAGAAAAATAGTCTAATATAGTGATTTTATAGTCGATTCAGATAAAAAAAAATTGGGTACAGCTTCAAAAGAAAAACCATCTGGAAGTATTCATTTGGCGAAAGATTTTTTTTTTAAAATCCCATTCATTTTACCGAACACCTGTACATTATTACGCATTTGGTCTCTAGAACGCCACATAGAAACAAACATACATATATACATAGACTGATAACCACATTACCCTCCTTTGCGTCACGCAGTCAGGTAAAACAAAAACTTACGCCAAATTAATACTCCCAGATGATTTTGACTCTTTTTATCTGAAGACTATAAAATCTCCCAATTTTTTTGGACTATTTTTTTTTCATATAATATGCACGTAAATTTAGAAAGTATAGAAAAGATTGCGAATTATTTTGGGTATCTATCTTCACTGTATTGTGGTAACGCAATACTGTTCGATTCGACAGCCTCTGTGGCGTGGCGGTAGTGCACGCGACTGCCACGCAGGAGGCGCGGGTTCGATTCCCGCTCAGTGCAAATATTTGTATACATGAATATGGCTATTTGCATTGGTCTGGGTATTTCTATGTATAATATGTATGTATTTACAAAAAAAAAAGTATATAAGTATGTTTATCCAGATTCCATAACACAAGCTATAAAAGCTTACTATGGGTCTAGATAGCGTTGTGTAGAATGTTGTGGAATATGAATAGGATTCGATGGTTGCAGTGCTTCATATATAAAAATACCTTCTCATTCCCTGAGCCTTTTCGACTTTCAGTCTAAGGGAACAGCTAAATTTTTATATTTTACGTGAAGCGATTGCCATGCCATCCTGACTTCCACATTTCGTCTGCGATACTTAATTAACTCCCAGCTTATTATATTACTATTCACTTGACTCTTTTCATTTTTAAGTTCTTCTAGCTAGAAATAACTTGAACGGGTTCACCTTGAACTATGTGACCAATACTAGTTTCAAAAAGTGGTAGGTATGCTGGACAGTGGTTTATATTATTTATGACCGGTTCGCCAACTCCTACTGCTATTTATGGTAATATTATCATACTTAATTACACATTTATGGGTTTTTGAAAGCCCTCTTCTTTCCTATCCAGGAATACAGTTTTTACCAAATGCATTGCAAAAATTCCACCTAGGACCAAATGTTTTGGCACTTGAATATTTTCTTTGCAGCACCACAAAAACTTGGATTTTTAGTAAAATTTGTAATTCCTTCTTTTTACAGTACCGGGTACTTTAATTTAGCAAGGGCTTGAAAAGGCCCGAAGGCGAAGGCCACCATTTTAATATTATTGGTATCTCTATATCTGATAACCTGAGATTTTTTTGTCGTTCTTTATTTTTCATTTCATCTCGAGATCTTTATTTTTCATGAGGTTTAGTTTTTTATTTTGCCAGTCAAATTGACAGCAATCTGAATGCTGGTCAGCAGGGTGCAGTCGTCCCGATTATAGAACGATAGCTAGAAAGATAGCCCAGCGGATTAGCTCGTTAAAGTGGCAGTGGGCGGGACACACAGCGCGCAGAACAGATGGCCGATGGAGCAAAAAAGTTCTGGAATGGCACGGAATACGCGGTCCCCAACGGCCAGGTGGAAGGACGACCTCATCAAGGTCGCCAGGAAGCGCTGGATGCGGGCTGTTTTAGATCGGTCATTCTGGAAGTCTATGGGAGAGCCCTATGTTCAGCAGTGGATTATGTGTGGCTCATATGATACGTTTGTATGAACAGGAGAGGGTAAAACGTTCCAGCTCTTTATCGTTCCATAGATAAAGTGACACATAAACTTTACGTTAGAAGAGACATAAAAATAGATGTGTCTAGATTAGTGTAGACTTAAACGTACTGCGAATGGCCTTGTTGTTAAGAGCGTATTATCTAGACACTATTAAGATGGACTTCATAGTCATTATCATTATACGAACCAACGATTAAGGAACAAGTGTGTAGGAAGCTTAGCCTTTAACACGAACATACATTTCGACATCTCATTTCGTAGATACATCTACAGACTATTTAACATATTGTTTAACTAGTAGATAATCTATTGTATTATGGAGCTTTTGTAACGATAGGAACCAGAGCGTTGAAGGACGAAGTTGAGGGAAACAGAGGCTTGGCACATCTCATTGTCTTTCGTTTATGTGGGGCGGCCATCATTGTTTTATTGCTTGGGATATTATAAACGCATTAGCATTAAAACAGTTACAAGAAACAATTAAGTGAATGGAAGTTTTAAATTAATGTGAATCAATCTAGTTTAGAAGTTTGTTGCTTTATGGTGAACCACAGATTTTTTCTTCTAATATTAAAAAAAATAAAATATAAATAATTTTAAAATTAGTCAAATTGACGTGTCCTTTAGTAAAAAAAATAGCCAAGTCGTCTCGGTTTTGCTAAGAAAACTGACGCAGTTTTACAGTCGTCTTCCAGGCCTAAACTATGACTAATATGTGCCTTGTTATATTGTATAGTGTAGACTACTATATAACTCGTTCTGTACCCGTTACGCTACCAACTTGCACCACCAGTGTAGTGTAACGGGCATTTTTTTATACCCGTTACACTACCAAAAAGATGCTCCGAGCCTGTGATATTATATTGACGATGTCTCGAATATTAGTCTCGAAGATTTCCAGGTTATAGTATAGGTATGCAAAAACACAGACTCAGGTAAGTTTAAACGGATCCAAGACATCGAAATGAAGGCCTCAGTTGCGACTGGGGCTAAAGCAAAGATGATGATGACAAGGAGCTCTCTCCTCTCAATATTGTGCGTATGAGCGAAAATTTTGCACATTGTAGTAATGATGTAGGTACCTTTTAGTTCTACAATGAAGGGTTTTTTTAAACAAAATTCTATTTATAAACGTATAAAATTCGTTGGCGTGATGCAGACTTTTAGAAATAGTTCAATCTATATTTGCTAGATGGCGTTAGGTGTATTTTCCTTATATTATATCACAATGTCTAGATACCGGTACTGATATTGAGGTTCGCAGAAAATGGCCGCTTCAATAACGAGGCTAATTGACGGCTATGAGAATTTTAATTATATGAAGTGTTATACCGATAATAAGCATTATGTAATTAATTTACGCGTGAAATTTCAACGTAACCTGTTGTTTAAGTATAGAGATTATACGTCTCGTATCTGATTGCCTCTGTGGCGAGGCGGTAGTGAATGCCGCAGTGGGCGTTCGATCCCCGATTAGTGTAAATTTATTTGAATTCAGTTGTATTACCGTGCCTCGGAGAGCATGTTAAGTTATAGTTATATATGCTCGGCGGTGAGCAGGGTAACCAGAGCTCACTGGAGAGTTTTTGAGCTGCTAGTGGGAAGACCAAAAGCTTTATCTTCTACACTGATGGCACAGAAACTCTCTGTTCTTACAGGGTAGGCAGCACGAGTGCGACTTCCCTGGTGTTCCACTCTTGTTTATAGACCATGGTAACTCCTTTCCATCAGGTGGGCCGTGTGTTTGTCTGCCACCTAAGGGTACAAGAAAATCTTCTTTTCAATGGATCCCCCAACTAAAAAACTAGCTTTCCAAGGTCATACCAGTATCTCATTGTCACCGTACTTGCCGTTTCTATTGTATATTCACAGAATTAATCAGATGTATAGTACATTCAAATCAGTTGGCACTTACGAAACTTTGCTGTAACATGGCCTATCGTGTAAGATGTGATGGGAATGAATGTAATCCGTTTTATATTCGATGAATGATTTGTTGATAATGTTTGAATGAATCGAGTTCGATTTTTAATCGATATTTAAACAAAAGTCATTAATGTCAAAAGTAATGGTTTTATATTTCGAATTTGACAGCTGTCAAAAGGTAACGAAATGGTGGTATATACGGTCGTTTTGTTTGTTTGTTGAAATAGATGTTTAGATCAATTTGCAGGTTTATTTATGCCTAAATAGACTATGACTATTTTGTCTGAATGTTTCAATGTCAGCGGGGTATTTAAACACACTTATTAATATTCTCATCTGAGCAAAGACATTTTCTGAAAAATACCTACCTACGTGATCTGGGTACAAATACCTATCTACATAAAGGCAGACACTTTTTTTTCGTGTGGAAACAGATACAAGGGTGTGAGGTTACATAGAGCATATCGTTTTTCTTTTTTTTTTTTTTTTTTTTTAAGTGCGGGAAATTCCACCGTAGCCAGAGGGGGGGGGGGGGGGGCTAATCTGCACGCCGTCTGTGGGTCGCTATGATAGGCCAAAGGTGAGGTTGTCTTCGACATATCCCTCGCAGCCCGGCTGACCCAGGGCCCTTGCACTTCCAAACTGGCAGGAACTGACACGATAGGAGTATATTTCACTCGTAAACGCAGTAAAAGTCTCGAAGAACTTGGGCCTCGACTTATAGGGCTCCTTAGCGCATGCCTCGAAAAAGGCCAGTTCCCCAAGGTCTGGAAGACAGGGAAACTGGTCTTAATCCGAAAGGCGGGGCGGCCGGCAAATTCCCCATCAGGGTACCGGCCGATCGTGTTGCTCGACGAGGTGTGCAAGCTCTTTGAGCGCATTATTGCACAACGCCTCGTCAAGCATCTCATACGCGTGGGGCCTGATCTGTCGGATAGCCAGTTTGGCTTCCGTCAGGGGCGCTCCACCGTAGACGCGATCATGCGCATTAGAGGCCTGACGGAGGAAGCAGTTTCACAGGGTAAGGTGGTGGTGGCGGTGTCTCTTGACATCGCCAACGCCTTCAACACCCTGCCCTGGAGTTGCATTAGGGAGGCGCTTATCTACCATGGAGTGCCTCCCTACCTCCGTCGAATTGTCGGGGCCTATCTCTCTGAGAGGGCCATTACTTACCCGAGTTGGCTAGGGCCGGGTCGGCGGGATGTGTCGTGCGGTGTTCCACAGGGATCGGTATTAGGGCCACTCCTGTGGAACATCGGCTACGATTGGGTGCTGCGTGGTCCGTTGCTCAGAGGGGTCACCGTAACGTGTTACGCCGATGACACCCTCGTTACGGCGCGGGGAGCAACGCACCGAGATGCAGCACTAAAGGCCACGGCAGGGGTTGCTCAAGTCGTGGGTCGGATACGGCGGCTGGGTCTCGAGGTCGCCCTTCACAAGTCCGAGGCTCTGTGCTTCCACGGACCTCGGATGGGGCCACCTGCGGGATCCAGCCTACAGGTAGGGGGCGTCAGCATCGGCATCGAGCCCTCGATGAAGTATCTGGGACTCGTGCTCGATGGCCGGTGGAACTTCGGACATCACTTCCGAAGTTTGGTCCCAAAACTGAGGGGGGCGTCAGCCGCACTCGCGCGGCTGATGCCCAATATCAGGGGACCCAACGCCCCCTGCAGGAGACTGTACCTGGGGATCGTGCGAAGTATGGCCCTATACGGGGCCCCCGTATGGGCGGAGAACCTGACGGCCAGTAATGTGGCTAGATTACTGAGCCCACAGAGGGCGATGGCCGTCAGGGTGATAAGGGGATACCGCACGATCTCTGGTGAGGCGGCATGCCTCCTAGCCGGGACCCCTCCATGGGACCTGGAAGCGAGAGCCCTTGCGTCTCTATTTATATGGCGCAAGGAGGCGCTGGAGCGGGGCCAATGGCCTGCGTCTCGAGAAATCGAGGCCCAGCGGTCCCAGCTCTACCAGGAAACCGTGGAGACATGGAAGATGCGACTTGAGCAACCAAAGGGGGGATTCGCCACAATTGCGGCCGTCAGACCGGTCATGGACGAGTGGCTGGAGAGGAGACACGGTGCTCTCTCCTACCGGTTGTCACAGATACTTACCGGGCATGGTAGCTTCGGTAGGTATCTGTGGCGAAGACACCGGGAAACCACGGCCGAGTGTCAGCACTGTGAGGACCGCAGCGATGACACAGCGCTCCACACGCTGGTGGAGTGCATGGCGTGGGCGCAACAGCGCCAGGTCCTCGTGGTGGGTCTGGGCGTGGGCACCCTCTCGCTCGAGACCATGGTGCGAGCCATGGTCTCCAGCGGGAGTAAGTGGGACTGCGCCGCCTCTTTCTGTGAGCAGGTCATGCTCGTGAAAGAGGCGGCGGGGCGAGAGCGGGAGAAAACTCTCCCACCCGAGTTCCGCAGTCGGCGGCTTGGGCACCGCCGACGTGTCTTCGCCGAAGACCATCGGCCTCCATGACCGGGGGCCTGAGGACGGTGAGTTGGCTGCTCACCGTCTTTACAGAAGCAGGCCCATGACGGCAGCGTGACGTGAGGGATTCACGCACGCCCCCCCCCCCCCCTAAGAAGCGGGATAACACCCGAAAACCCCCCCATAGACGCGGGATAGCACCCAAACCACCCCCGAGACGAGGCCGCAATTGCAGCCGTAGGTCTGATGGGAGTCCTGGGACATCCTTCCGAGGGCTTACCCGGGGCTCCCATCCATAGGCTTCTGGGCGTTACCGTGGGGGTTTTTAGTCGGTAGGAGTCCGGCATAACATCCATGAAGGATTTTCCCCCACGGTTAAAAAAAAAAAAAAAAAAAAAACGCAGTAAAAGACGTTTGCAACACTTGTATACCTACTCTATACAAAACATAAGCCATAAAGTGTAAGGACCAGATGTTATTGCTCGTCGATTGAAGCTTAATAATATCATTAAAATTCCGATCACAATGACGACTAGGTAACATTCTTGTTGACACGTACCTAGTACAACGAAAGTAACGCGTTCCACACACATTCTTCTCCATTACAGGTGTTTTTATTACAGAAATATACCTTTTCCATTACAGGTGTTTTTATCACAGAAATATACCGGGGCCTCGATTCTACTAAAGCAAAACTATTGTAAAAAGCGGCATTAAAGTTTAGACTTTATTATTTCTATACACTTAGGTCCAAAATTAAATGACAAAAGATTCATTACACTCTTTTATTCACTCTGCTAACAGTTATTTAATATTGAACTTTAAGTGCATCGTTTTAAAGTCTATAATGTATTGCCGCTTTTTGCAATCTCTCTGGTGTAAGGGGAACGCTCCCGAAGCCGAAAACTCCTAGTAGTACCTACTTCAGGTACATAACACTATTGGCATAAAAATAAAATCGATTGGGACAAAAATCCTTTTTTTGCGATTTTAAAGCTAAATGAAACAGTAATTTCATAAAAAGAACATCACTACAAAAAAAAAAAACAACTAGCGCCAAGCGCGTGCCTTTTTTGTAATGGTGTTTTTTTTTTAATTACCGCTTCATTTAGCTTTACTAACACAATGGAGAGTAAATAATGCAAAAAAAAAGATGTTTGTCCAAATGGAGGAGTACTAGTGGTTTTCGGCTCCGGGAGCGTTCCCCTTATAGCTCGAGCGCATTAAAATGGCACTTGCCTCGAAAACACCCTCCTCCCGCTTCCCCGCGCGCGACCCCGCTCTCGCCGTGCGAGGCTAGTAGCGTCAGCATACACCCCTCCCGCTCCCCCGCGCAAAGCCCCGAGCCAGGTGCCATGTTAATACGCACGAGTTGTACACTCGGTATTAGGATAGAACGTCCATAAGCAGTGTTCACCTACATGTCACGGGTGTCAACTTTTTCACTATAACTAATCAATAATCGCGAGATATAAGAAATGACTCAATTTTTCAAATTTACTCCTTCATTTTCTGGGTTCCGTAGCCAAATAGAATCGAGGGCCTGCCCTATTCTTGGCCATTCTAAGATTAAGGTAATGACTTTTCAAGTTTCAATGTAGGTAATGACTAATGACCTACGTTGAAAAGAAAAGGAATGACATTAATTGATTTAAATCCTCACAAATTAATTGATCGACCGTGATTCAACGACCAGCTTGCGGATTAAGATTCCAAGGCATCTTAATAGCTGATTATTTATTACTTGTACCGACAAAACACCTCATTACATGAGGCAACCCGACATTGAACTCGAAGTTAGGCAAGTGTACACGCGGCGTGTGTGTCGTATGTTGAAATGTGTGTGACAATTAAGTATTTGCGATGTAGGCTCTTTGGCAATTGGTAATGTCACCTAATGTATATTTTATGAGGTGTTTGCAATGATAGTTTTTCAAAGGTGTCTTGCGATTAAGTTCAATTAGGTTGTTTTATTGAAATTTATTTATTTATTTATTTATTTAATTTCTTAAAACATCTATCTTTACAGGTTGTGCTTAATACGATAGTGTTATACCTACTTACTTATTATAGTAACAAATGACTTTTAATGCTATCACTGTGAATCCACTCAGCGAGCAACAGAATAGGTCTACTTCATCCGCAATAATATTTAGTGTTGTTGAATCTAAAAATGGTACATTTATGCTGTGTTAGTTCCCGGTGGAATAGAATAGGACCACAGCACTTCATGTGGGTGTCGTAAAAGGCGACTAAGGGATAGGACTGTTTTCCATCCGACAGTAAACATAAAGCCCAAGACAAAGGACCCGTTAGACGGCAATAGGCTCGCCCCCTATTAGGGAACGAAAATCATAATTGACGAAACCTGGGTGCTGCTAGTACATCTCTGCCTACCCCTTCGGGGCTTAGACGTGAGTATATGGTTTGTAATCTAATAAGAATTGATTGCATCCAAAACTTGCACTTCGAAACTCGGGTTTTTTTTTTCATAATTTGGTTAATTTTAGCTACTAATATCTAGAGAGGTGAAATCCCAAAAGGTAAGCCAGTAGGAATACTGACTTGCAGATAATGATGCCTTGTGTCTAAAAGATCTTAGTAGAATCTCAAATACACCCAGAATATATCTAATAGGTATATTTTTGACCACATACATTGAAACTGACTGAATTGTAGCCTAGTGGTATGGGTAATGGACTGCTGAGACGAGGTCTCGGGTTCGATCCCAGGTTTACCATGGCACACACCAATGACTTTTCGATGCTTTTCGAAGTAATGTGTGTATTTATCGCAGGTTTATAAGTGCCCGGTTAATGGCAATAGGCTCGCCACCTATTACATTGGGACCTAAACATAAACTGGCGAAATGTGGGTGCTAGCACCTCTGCCTACCCCTTCGGGGAATACAGGCGTGAGTTTATGTTATGTTATGTTATTGAAATGCTCAAGTGAGACTTGAACTCACGACCTTTCCCTTACAGGGGAAATGCTCTTCCAACTGAGCTATTGAGCCACACCCGAATCATTTCAAATTTTCTTTCTCTTTATATTCGTCTTTGTATCTATCTATGTTTTAAAGTCGATCCAAAAGCTTACCGACGTAATCATTCATCATTCGTTCAACATGTTACAATAAGCCGTCACTAATTTTGACAGCAGCTGTCAAACTAATGTTCAGATCGTTCAAATGCCGATCAGATGGCTACCACAGGTGTCAACCTTGGCCGATGGATTACATTCTCTGAGGCGCAAGGTCTCTTAGTGTAAATAAGATAAGTTTAGAATTTGAATTGGTCGAATGCGTTATTGTTTGAATTGCACCTTATGGCGGCTTTTTGCGAGAGGTTATGGCACCCTCAGACGCAAAGGAAGAAATTTAAGAAAAAGGAAATTGTTGAGTGCGGACATGCGTATTAAGGGATTGGTCGGAACAAACAGCTAATTATATAAACAGCTTTTGTTTATAAAACTTACGAATTAACGTGCTGTATAATCAACTAGCCGACCCGGCGGACTTCGTACCGCCGATTTTTTCCGCCCGCGTGGCGTCTTATTCCGTTCCCGCTACACCCTCTATAGGTATATTAAGCGTGTATTATACATATAAATCTTCCTCTTGAATCACTCAATCAATAAAAAAAACCGCTTCAAAATCCGTTGCGTAGTTTTAAAGATTTGAGCATATATACAGACGGACAGACAGCGACACCGACTTTGTTTTATATCAAAGTTCTTTTATTTTTTTATCGAATTGAAATCACACGCTTTTAACAGCAAGAGAGTAGTGGCATGATGAAGCGTCCTTAAATTCCACTGCATCATAAAAAAGCTGAGTCACACGGTATTGGTTTGCATTCGTTTCCCGGTCATACACCTCTGATTGTTCAAACTTCACGTACATGTCATTAAACGAAGTATCACCTCAACGGCGAAGGGAAACATTACGAGGAAAAGTGTACATTGAATGAATTGTACAGCATTAAGTATGCTAACTATACAAATCGAATACATAGGGAAAACGAAACTTCTCGGGCGGGACTTGAACCCGCGATCTTTCCCTTAAAGGAGTAGATGACTCCACCGTCGCCTTAAAGACGGATAAGAAGGGAAATTTGAATCACATCGGGCGTGTCTCGGTAGCCGAATTGGTCAAGGCACCCCCTGTAAGGGAAAAATCGTGGATTCGAGTCCCGTCTGAGAAGATTCTTTTTCCCTTTTCCCGAAAAGTGTACACTTGAGAACGAAAGTTCTTGAACGTTGCTAATTTTGGTCGCGAAAACCGACATCCACGCGGGCGGAGCCGCGATCAAACCGGTTTGCCTTCGCTCTTCGCGGGCTTCCCGGGCCCGCAGTCTAGTCCGGATCCGGACCCGACCGGCCGCCTCCTTCTCGAGCATTACTTGCTCGCAAAAGGAGGCGGCCGCACCCCAAGGTGGTATCCCACAGGCGGCGTGCGTTTTAGTCGGTTCGAGTCCAACATAACCTCCCCCACCAGCTACAGTGCCGCAGGAAATTTTCACACGTAAAAAAAAACAAAACAAACGCTCATAAAAATATTTCAGACTTGGAACTCCCTGCCAGCTCACGTGTTTCCTACTTCCTACAGTCCCGGGTCCCGGGTTAAGTGGGACTGAAAAGGCATCTGATGAGGCCGTCAAGCTGATTGCCACCATGGTGAACGTTCTGACGAGCTCTTCCAATTAGTCCCACCCTCTCCTTTCCTACACAGGACGACACGTGCAGGGCTAAGATGCCATTCATTTACGGTGCAGAGTATACCTGCTAGAACCAAGCGTTTCAGTGACTCATTCCTATGTCGCACGACTAAGACCTGGAACTCCCTGCCAGCTCACGTGTTTCCCTCTTCCTACAGTCCCGGGTCCTTTAAGCGGGGCGTGAAAAGGCATCTAATGAGGCCGTCAAGCTGAGCGCCACCACTGTTAACATGGTACATGTTTCCGATGGTGACCCTCTTTCCGAGACTTCGCCTTTAGCTTAACATCAGGCGAGGTGAAGTCAAATTGACGTGCCCTATATAAAAAATAAAAAAAAATTGATAAAATGGTACATGTTTACGAGACCCTCTTTTCGAGACTTTGCCTTTTGCCTTCAGATGAGGTGAGTGTCCTTTTAGAAAAAAAAGTAAATAAAAAAAATTCTTACTTGTTTAAAGTCTTGACATCGAATCCTTTCTGTATATATTCAATACCAGCGGGCACAGCCATGGTGAGGAGTAGTCTCGGTTTGCCAGTCTTCTCGGACTCCGTCTCAAACTCCTCCCGTAACTCCCTCACGAGCTTCGCGTAATGATCCCTGTCCTTGGGCTTCCCACCATCACGGAAGGCAGGGTACTCCCAATCCAGGTCCAGACCATCGAAACGATTTTGCCTGAGGAACTGGAGATAAAAGGAGATTTTAGAAAGAGTTTGTGTGTATGTGTAAGTTGCCTGTAAGAGATTACGTTTGTTGAGAGTATGTTATAGGATCCGATCCAGTGCCATTTTTCTAATACAACATATCAATATACATACATAACACTATTATAAGTTATAACCATAGGTCGGAATTAGGTAGAGTTATTTATGTATCGAAATGTTGATATTAATGTGGATCTTCCCGGATTTTCTGATGAACAAACTCGTGTGTCCAACAATATTACAAATAAATATTAGTAGGTGAAGCTCATAATAAGATTTAGGTGCAAAGCCATTTTGGACCACAAGAAATTTTCGAAAACATGTTTGACAGTATTTTCTGCTCTTTAATTTAATAATTTTTAGATTCGAGGCATATCCACATTGGATGAAATCAGTATAAGTACATAAATAACTCTACCTAATTTCGACCTTTGGTTATAATTATAACACTAAAAACCACACATTCACACATGATATTCTACAAATGTTATATTTTATAAGTGTGGATATGCTCCATCTGATGATAAACTTGATGAAAGTCCAATTAGGTCATCATTCCCGATGCCAATAACCCTAAAACTACAGTCCATAGATTGAACGCTCGATATGTGTTATAAGAAACCAAGCTTATATGAAGAAGCAGAGACATGTGTCGGAAAAACGTTCTGGTTATTTTTGCATGTGTCAGAATGATGAATAAACTAAACATTCACCCTCGAAAATCCTATAATAGTCTAGTAAATGAATGCTCACAAGGGGGTTGTGGATGGATAATATAAATAAGATTATATCTTATAACTAAGCTATTACATTTAAATCTAGAAAGTATAGGTTTCTCCTAATCTAATCTGAAACCATATTATCGTTACAATGCGCATTCTGCACATTTTCCCAGATCTATCAGTACATGGCAGCCGTTGCAAAACGGAATGAAATATTGTAACAGAAAGAAAAGGTAATCACGGATTATAAATCATAGAAACTAGAAAGTTTTCGATGATTTAGGTATTTGTAAATACACGTATATGATTTTATATTTTACCAGAGCCAATGAAAAATGGAGTACCTACTCCAGTAGCAATAAAATTGCATACAAGTGCATTGTTTACTACAGTTATTTTGTGTAAAACATGTCTCTATATGACTTCATATCATCAAACTGAATTAACAAGTATTTCCCATAACCCAGCTAATCTAAATAGGGTTCATACCGGCAGCATAATGGTCAGGATTAGAACCCAGGACCTTTCGATCCTCCTACTCATTAACCATTAAGCTTACAACGCATAATTTGCTGCTAAATTCTTTTTTTTTTCAAATCAAATCAAATTTTATTTCCATAGAGCGTGGTTACATAACAGGTCTTGTAAATTTGATTTGGAGCAGCACATTCTGCCGTTAGGCGCGGAAATATTTTCACATGGAGTTAAATAAATTAAAATTACGTAAACATTCGAGCTTTGTCCAGTCCTTATCAAAGAAAAATTATTGACGTGTCACAGAATTAATAAATTAGATTATACTTATACATTATGAGTAAATTACAATCGAATGTCCGTGTTTTTAGGATATGTTATAGTTGCATACAGCACGAGTGTAACGCCCCTGTTGCGTACGTCCATAGGCCGCGGTAACCACTTTCCATTAGGTGGGCCGTGTGCTTGTCTGTCTAAGTGGTATAAAAAAAAACATTTTTTTGGTGCAGTACATGGTACGGTCACATTTTACGGAAACCACCACTCTACGAGGGTAACAAATGTCTAGAAATGGGTTTCAGTAGGAGGGGTACTAACCTTGATTGCGTTCCTGACGAATTCCTTCCTCCTCTCCCGGGAAGCGACCATGGGAGAGAACCTAGAAGAGCCCTCGTTCCAGCCGCCAATCGCCAGCAGTGTCTTCAGGTTCTTGTTGTAGGTTTTCAGGCCGGTGAATTTCGCATATCCACCTGTGGGATTTACAATAAAGTTGACAATAAAGTTTATGCTACTAAAAGTGAATCGTTGACACGAAAAGAAGAAGAATACTAGTCAAGGCTTCGAATACGTAGGGAAAAAGAAGAATCATCTCGGGCGGGACTCGAACCCGCAGTCTTTACTTTACAGGGGGAATGCCTGACCAATTCGGCTACCGAGACACGCCCGATATGATTCAAATTTCCCATCTTATACGTCTTCGTGGCGATGCGACAGTGGCGTCATCTACCGATTTTCTTACGAACTATCGGAATCAATGAATGATGTTACAATCATTTTTTAACATTGATTTTTGATAACTCCAGACAGACAGACAGCAGTCTGAGAAGCAGTTGGATAAAAATAAATTATTGTATAGTTCAGGGTTGAAGAGAAGGGTGCTGGGGAAATTGATAAAAATGTTTAAGCATGGCAAAAACCTAGCCTAGTGGTATGGGTAATGGACTGCTGAGACGAGGTCTCGGGTTCGATCCCAGGTTTACCATAGCACAAACCAATGACTTTTCGATGCTTTTCGAAGTTATGTGTGTATTTATCGCAGGTTTATAAGTACCCGATTATGGCAATAGGCTCGCCACCTATTACATTGGGACCTAAACATAAACTGGCGAAATGTGGGTGCTAGCACCTCTGCCTACCCCTTCGGGGATACAGGCGTGAGTTTATGTTATGTTATGTTAAAAACGGTAACTACATACAGTCAGCGTCATAAACATCTTGACAATGAAGTCTCAAAATGATCGTAAAACTCTCGTATTAAGAGCAAATCAAACTGTTTTATTGATTTAAATGGTTATCCAAATTAAAGGTGTGTACCAAATATTAGAACAATTTTATTAATCAACTAGAAGTGGGTAAAAAAAACGAAATAAAGATCATTTTGAGTACTTTATACGTCTGCATCTTTGTACAATCAACAAAGGTGTTATATATACGGTCGCACTTTTTCATTATATAGTTGTTTGTCATGTACAGGTGCAAACATATCTCCTTTGTCGACTGTACTTAAACCATTGAATACACTGTTAAATTTCAATTTAATTCAACTTTTGTCTTCGTTTCCTCACTAGGACGCCATGGTGACGTCGCTGACACGTATCCAAGCAGTTATTTTGAAATGTATGGTGCCTAACTCACTAGGCGACAGCATGGCAGCTGTATATTTCAAAACACACTGCTTCGACACGTGGTTGGTACCTTAGTAATAGGTAAGTAATACCAGCAATGTAACACGTGCCATAGAGAGTCTTAATAATATTTTAAAATGAATGGGGGGAGCTGACTAAATTAAACAGAAAAAAAAAGGTAAACCAAATTTCAGCGGTTCAAACATTTATTATTTCAAGCGCATTCCAGACAGGAATGAAATTGCTCATAAGATGGCGGAGCTGACAGTTTAGAACCGCTGTGCTGACAGCTTTCCTGTACTACGAAACACGCAACGACAGATGTCGCTCGGCCATTGTCGCATACGTGTGACATGTGCGACAAGGACAGAGAAAATAATCACTACTTATCGCAACGTAACTCGGTAATGGTCGCTTTGTTTACCTTTTTCTCTCGTCTCGTTGGCTTTACTTAACTTTGCAAGGTATTTTCGCGTTAAGGGCATTTCATCTCGATTTTACATTCCTCTCAATTTCACACTTACCTTTTTCAATATCCTGATACTTGTCAAAAGGCTTCAACGAGTTGTCTTTGGTGAACCCTCCGAACGCATAGATCAGATGCGTGCAGAGGTAGGGGTTGATGTTTTGGGGGTTGAACCTCGCGGTGCCGGGCCGGTACACCGACCAGTTGGTGTAGTAGCACACCACTCGGGGGTCGCTTGAAGATGCTGGAACAAGTACAGGATATTTAGAACTTCTGTTTTATACGTGGGACTGAATTTTATTGGCGAAATATGGGTGTTAATACACACCTGCCTACCCCTTTGGGGATTTGTGAGTATATGTATGTATGTATGCTCTTTTTTATAGTCAAATGTATTAGTGAAAGGATAGGTAGAGATTTTGTTTGTATGGTTGGATGAACGCGCTAATCTCAGGAACTAATAGAAAAAATATAATATTTTGTGTTCAATGGTATGTTTATCAAGCAAGGCTATAAAATATCACGCTACAGCTCAAAGGAGCGGAGCATTGATCACAGTCATGTCAACAAATCCGATGGTTTTATCTTTTTTCGTATCATTTACAACCGTGTACTAGGCCGGAGGTGAGTTGTCGTCGACGTATCCCTCGCACCCCGGCTGACCTAGGGCCATCCCTTACGGTTTGGCCCTCCCCGGGAGAGGCGACAACGGTATCCCCAACTTGCCCCCGGTATGGGAAGGCGTGCTTATCAGTGCGCCGCCGTCGCCGCCGTGGCCAATGTATTTCATAGTTTAAAGTGTTTATTCGTTTAAAGTTTGTAAAATCTATTCCGAAGCGGGCCGTTGAGTGGGGTTGAACCCATAACCTCCAGTTAATGGCACGAAGTATAATCCAAACGTCAAATATTCAACTAAACTTAACCTCAAAAATTTTCCAATAAATAAATATGATAAGTTACGTAAACCAGAAGCAAGATGGCGATGGTCTATGTCTAAACAGTTGTAACTTACCTAACAGTGGTTGAACAGGCTTCTCTAAACTGGACGCGCCATCTTTTGGAATGTTGGATGTATTTCCTTTTTAGGGATCCATACCTTAAAACGGAACGCTATTACCTACTAATACTCTGACAGATAGACAGACAGACTTTGCTGTCCGTATGTCTATCTATCTGTCACCAGGCTGTACTAGTTGACGTATTTCTGTTGTTGTTATAACAAACTACCCTTTGCCCGCGGCTCCGCCCGCGTGGATGTCGGTTATCGCGACCAAACATAGCCTATATCCTTTCTCATGGTTTATTCTACCCCTATACCAATTTTCATCAAAAGTGGTTTAAGCGTGAAAGCGTAACATACAGACAGACAGACAGAGTTACTTTCGCATTTATAATATTAGTATGGATATGGATTCATACAGTCGTTCACAGTAGAATAAATTCCACTTTGATATTAGTATAAGTAGGATAACATACACATCTTTGCATTGTCGTGATTTACCTGCATGTGACGCATACTTTCTGCGAATAAATTCTTTAAAAACCATCAGGTTTTGTAATTGGGTATTCTGCTGACTAGTCAAATTATTTACTTTTTACTAAACGTCAATACGATAAGTTATAAGGTAACTTGTATGAAAAAAAATTCTGTGAGTTCACAAAATTTAATAGTCAAATCAGATACTATTATAGGTTGGGTGGATGATCAAAAATAAATAAAAACTATAAAATAAGAACCGACACAATTTTTACCGCTCTTTTACCCTTCTTAATTCAATAAACTCGGTTAGATAATTTATTTTAACTATAGGATAATACCCAATTAACTTAATTCAGTGACAGTTATACGTCAAGCCATTGGCATGCCTTTTATCTTGGAACAGTTATAATTACCGGCATATATTATGACACCAAATACGTCAAAAAATGTACTTCTTATGCGTTTTGTGGATACCCTTTGAGTATATCATGGGGCGGAGGAGCTAAATCCATCAAATTTAGATCATATCAAAGTAAACCACGCGCGTCAAGGCCTCATTTCCTCATGACGGCAGCGTGACGTGAGGGATTCACCCCCCCCCCCACCCTCCAAAGCAGGATAACACCCGAAAACCCCCCATAGACGTGGGATAGCACCCAAACCACCTCCTAGATTAGGCCGCATTGTAGCCGTAGGTCTGATGGGAGTCCTGGGACATCCTTTCGAGGGCTTACCCGGGGCTCCCAACTATAGGCTGCTGCGCGTCGTGGGGGTTTTTAGTCGGTAGGCCTCATTTCTGTTTATGTTTGGGGCCAAAATGTATGTTGTTAACTATATCTACCAAATGTAATTAAACATTGCATAATGTTAAGACCATTGAACAGAATTTAATAAACATTCAACTATGAAACTATTACTTAAAATTCGCCATTTTGATATAAAAATTCACATTACTTTATATAAAGCTCCATTATAGATGTTTTGATGCATACATTATAACTTAACTGACTATTTTATTGTTATTGTTCAATAATAAAAATAATTAAAGAATGGCTACGGACTGATTTTAGATCTAGACTTATATAAAATAAGTCATTTTATGTTAGACATAAAAAATGTAATAAATATTTATTGTATTGCGCTTTCTAAGTTGTTCAGAATATGGTTGTATTGATGTTGCCAATTTAGGTATTTCAAAACTGAATTATTAATAAGAGATTCTTTTGCAACTACCTACCTAATTATTTAACATGAGTCCGATTTGCATCTAGAGCATTCTTGGGCCCAGGGTCAACTTATTTCTTCCTTTCTTCTTAGTTTTGGATAAGCCACAACTAAGAAGAAAGGAAGAAATAAGTTAGCTATTATGGAAGCAACTGCTGATCTGATCCCTCAATACCGAAAGTAAATGAATCATACATAATATATACATATTTTTATTTTTTTTATTTGAAGAGAATTTACCATTACAGCTTTTAGAATTTAAACAAACTATAATTATTCACTATATTTTCCCCGAAGGGGTAGGCAGAGGTGCTAGCACCCACATTTCGCCGGTTTATGTTTGGGTCCCAATGTAATAGGTGGCGAGCCTATTGCTTAGGCCGATTTTGATAATTTCCCTTTGTGTCCAGCGACTGTCATCTCAGACTCAGATTCATTGTCAACAAAAATATTTTAATATTCGAATACATAGGGAAAAATGAAATGCTCAAGTGGGACCGTCCCACTTGAGCATTTTATTTTTCCCGATGTTTATTGAAGTTAGCAAAATAAATGCTATAAAAAATTCATTCAAATATTTAAATATTGTGTAACTGTTTTTCACATGATTATACTATCTTTGTGACTGAAAGCTATGCCAGCGATCCGCAATGTTGACCATTCATTAATGTTTGCCTTTTCCTTATATTACTCAGAAGTGTACATTGAACTGATTGCGATCTGGGATATGTCCAGTATATCTGAGTTAGGTATGTACAGTCGCTCTCTAAACTTACTGAACGATCTTCACATTGAAATACTTCAATAAATTTTTGAGGTATTTTTGTTATCTTCAGAACACAATCTAAAATTTTTCATTATTGGTTTTTATTTCATGTAAAGTTTAGATAAGGTGTTCGATAAATCAGATTGTATTAAACTAATAACGATGGCACCTGTACCTACCTAAAGGAAAGAAATATATATCCAAGTATATTTTGTTAATTTGAGGATGATATGAAATGAGTCAAGGTGACAATTTTTTTTGTTTTATTTTCTTCATTTATTACTAAGGGCTTAGTCATTAAGTGATCGGGCAAAAAGTTTACCTTACTAATACAAGCTTCTAAAAAAAGTATAGATATATATCTTGCACTTTTGTTAGTTTATATAACTGTAAAATTATATAATACGTTTGTTGTAACTCTCACACTGCTTGATGTACTAGAGCCTATAATGACTTTGTATCAGGGGGCCTGGAGATCCGTCATACAGGTATCACACCTACTACAGACTCCAGCTCTCTCTAGGTGAATAATTATAGTTTGTTTAAATTCTAAAAGCTGTAATGGTAAATTCTCTTCAAATAAAAAAAATAAAAATATGTATATATTATGTATGATTCATTTACTTTCGGTATTGAGGGATCAGATCAGCAGTTGCTTCCATAATAGCTAACTTATTTCTTCCTTTCTTCTTAGTTGTGGCTTATCCAAAACTAAGAAGAAAGGAAGAAATAAGATAGTATAATCATGTGAAAAACAGTTACACAATATTTAAATATTTGAATGAATTTTTTATAGCATTTATTTTGCTAACTTCAATAAACATCGGGAAAAATAAAATGCTCAAGTGGGACGGTCCCACTTGAGCATTTCATTTTTCCCTATGTATTCGAATATTAAAATATTTTTGTTGACAATGAATCTGAGTCTGAGATGACAGTCGCTGGACACAAAGGGAAATTATCAAAATCGGCCTAAGCAATAGGCTCGCCACCTATTACATTGGGACCCAAACATAAACCGGCGAAATGTGGGTGCTAGCACCTCTGCCTACCCCTTCGGGGAAAATAGGCGTGAGTTTATGTTTTTTTTTATGTTTGGCCTATGCATTTGGTCTCTAGAACGCCACATAGAAACAAACATACATACATACATATATAGACTGATAAACACATAACCCTCCTTCGCGTCGCGCAGTCGGGTAAAAAGGGGTGTCACACACGTTACCTGCATATTAGCAAGGAGGCAAGAAGGCGTGGCTTGGCGTGAATCCCCGCTCAGTGTAAACATTTGTATGCATGAATATACCTATTTGCATTGTTCTGGGTGTTCCTATGTATAACATGTATGTATTTACAAAAAAAAAAAAGTATCTGAGTATGTTTATCCGCATTCTAGATTCCATAACACAAGCTAGTTAAGCTTACGATGGGTCTAGATAGTATATCATTGTGTAAAATGTTTTGATATATTTATTATTTTCCTTTTTATTCATTAAAAAATACTTATAAATTATATTTTTAAATACGTATAAGAAATATGAATATTTATTATTTAGAAAGAGAAGAAAATAGAAAATACTAAAGTTAACGCACGTCTGCCTACCCTCAAATTATTGATCAACAGAAAGCGCTCTTAATGACATCTGTCATGGTATAGTTGCGCCACCCTACGCCGGTCATATAATCAGTGTAACTAATACACCAGAAAATTGTCAGTTAATCAGTTCATCATCGCTCTATGATTCATTTGAGAATGTGGACCAGTGTGCCATAACAATATTTCTTTACAGGTTCAATTCTCGAGTTGTGTAAAGTGATGTACTTATTTTCTGTTTGGAAATCCATGGTCAGTATTATAAAAGCGAAAGTAGCTCTGTCTGTATGTCTGTATGTTACGCTTTGACTCTTAAACCACTGAACCGATCTTGGTGAAATTTGGTGTAAAGATAGATTAGACTTTGAGAAAGGACGTAGGCTATGTTGGACCGCGATAACCGAAATCTTTTTCTCCTTTTTTTTTTCAACATCCTACACAACGCTATTTATACCCATGGTAAGCTTAGCTTAACTAGGTTGTATTATGCAATCTAAAATGCGGATAAACATACTTAGATACTTTTTTTATTTTTGTAAATATACACATATTATACATAGAAATACCAAGACCAACCAAATTGCCATATTCATGCATACAAATATTTGCACTGAGCGGGGATCGAACCCGCGCCTCCTTTTTTTTTTTATCGTGCGATAAATCCCCACGGATACCACCCCCACGGAGCCGGTGGAGGCGGCTATGTCGGACTCGAACCGACTAAAACGCACGCCGTCTTGGGTCCTTGGTTGCCGGAGGTAAGATTGCCAAAAGCATATCTCTCGCACCCCGGCAGACCCAGGACCATCTCTTTCAAGATGGCCCCCTTCGGGTTGTGGGGACCACAGGGTCCCCATCTAGCCCCGGTTATGGGGAGGCGCACTTTGCGCCGCCGCCGCGGCCTGCTTCTGCTAGGGTGACAGGCGGCTCCACCGGTCACCCCCAGGCCAAAACCCGCGCCTCCTGCGTGGCCGAAATCTATGCGGGTGGCCTTGGGCTACAGGTAGGTCTTAATAATCCTAGTCTCATACAAACCTAGCCTTAGCAGGACAAGACAACCTTTGGTAACGATAACTGTGTTCCCGACTACATCCGAAGCTTTCCCCTCTAAGCCATCGGATACTACTTATTTTCTTCCTTTTATTTGGCCGAGGCATGTAACTTTTATGTCTGATATTTGTGTCCCCAACCAGAGAGGAACCAGAGAGAAATATCTACGCCAGTACTTCGTTCGCCTGTCAGCAAGTTAACTAGCTTCCAGGTGATGCTGGTTCGGCCTTGATCTAGAGACTGCTAGGGTTTAAAGTTCTAAACCATCCTTGCAAATCGATACTAATAAAATTAGCCTGATGAGTTTGTTGTCTGACCATCTATTCATTTGTAATGAAACACATTATGAAGTAAAACATTTAAAATATATAATTAAATTTAATTCACAGCCATTATTACCATGTACGGCATTTAAAATAACATTTAATAGTAATTGCAACACTGAAGCTGCAGTGTCGCTACTCGCTAAGAGATGTCGACACTTGTCTCGTGTACAATATAAGTTACTATTGTTTTGTTGTTACGAAATAAAACTACACTTAATTATTTTATTATACACAATTATTATATCTAATTATCCTATTCTTCACAGTTAATAATAATATAATTGTATCCGTTTCCTTTTGTCCCAGTTTTCGTGGTCCGATGACGAAATATAGGAGCTATATTATTAAAAAAATGCTGGCGTACAGTTATAGCTCCTTATTTTTTATGAGAATATTATTTTTAATTAATCACAAGGTGTAGGCCAGTGGTATGGGTAATGGACTGCTGGGACGAGGTCTCGGGTTCGATCCCAGGTTTACCATGGCACACACCAACTGACTGACTGACTGACTTTTCGATGCTTTTCGAAGTTATATGTATATTTATCGCAGGTTTATAAGTGCCAGGTCAATGGCAATAGGCTCGCCACCTATTACATTGGGACCTAAACATAAACTGGCGAAATGTCTAGCTAGCTGGCTAGCACCTCTGCCTACCCCTTCGGAAAATACAGGCGTGATTTTATGTTATGTTATGTTATGTCACAAGGTGTTCTGTTGTTTCCGAGGTGATGGCCTCAGATGCGATAAGGACATAATGCTGAGATGATAACAAAGATGATAAAATGCAATGCTGGTGATGGAAAAATGGATGAAGTCGCTCGAAAATATCGTTAGTCTGGCTAGCGGTATTCCACAACATTCTACACAACGCTGGTAACACTATGATTTACGTGTGCAACTGGAGTGCTAGGTGACATTTCCCTCGTACCCTGGCTTCGATTTCGGCTTATCTTCAGCTTCAAGAAGGTGCCCTCATGTGTAGGATTCACGTTGTCCCCATCTTACCTTGGAGAGGGGGTTTAGTGGTAAGGTTCTAGACGGCTCCAATTGACCCCCAGGCCTGCGCTCATGGCCAGGGTTATCTTGACAATCCTTTTCTACCAATATTACTTAGATAAATGAGCTACTAAGACCTATCGGAGAATGCTCAAATTTTACATACACCTATATAAAATTGCTTGTTCCGACTGACTGACTGATTGATTCATCAACGCAGAGCCTAAACCACTGGACCTATAAACTTGAAATTTTGACAGTAGATGCATTTTATGATGTAATAATCGACTAAGAAAGGATTTTTGTAAATTCTGCTACTAAAGGGGTAAAATAAGGGATGGAAGTTTGTATGAAAGTCTGTCAATTTCAAAGCTAGATGCTTTAAATTTCATAAACCTCTTTTGAGAAATAAATGAACACGTGTATCAGCGTTCTTTAAATTTTAATTAGGGTAACGTTTGTATGGAAAGTTCGTCATTTTCAAAGTTAGAAGTATGAAACTTCGTACACGTCTTTTGAGAAATGTTTTGTCGCGATACCGACATCCACGCGGATGAAGTCGCGGGCAAAAGCTAATTTTACAAACACCTATAATATATGCTTATACTTGCAGTTCCACAGACACAAATGAATAATTCTAAGGTCACCGCTCCTCACTGCAGGCGGTAGGAGTACGTGGGACTAATGACGCATTGTACTGAATGCACTTCGAGTGAACGCGGCACTTTTGTTCACTAACCTACCTTCGAAAATGATCCTTAATCTCTTGAACATAGAGCTCGTTTCACAGTAACATATTGGAGATTGTATCTTAGATGTATCATTGTATTTGAAACTGTATCCTAAAGAAAATATGGTTGGATTTTTAAGTTAGATTAACATTTACGTTGTTGTATGATTGAGAAGTAGGATAGGATGATCTCGAGGTAATAATGTAGGCTCAAAGGATTTAAATTGTTACTTTTGTTTTTTAGATACAATTTTGTGGGCGGTTGTGTTTTGTGTTTGCTATTGTGAATAGATTGGGTTGGTTGGGAAATGTATTACCTTTTAGCTTAATATTTTAGATTACAGGATAATGGTGTATGGGGTCTTAAAAACGTAAGATTTTAAGGGCTAAAGTCAATCTCATCGGCAATCCGGTTCACCTACTAATTGCCAAATAAGATTCTCGGGACTCGGAGGCCACAGACTGACCTCTGTCCCACATGAGCGCGTGCCTGGGGGTGACGGGTGGAGCCGCCGCCCACCCCAGCAGAAGCACGGGACACGGGTGTTTCGGGAGTTACATGTGTCGGATCCGGAAGGAGCCAACGTCCGAGTGCCATCACTGTGATGCGAGCGAGGACACAGAGCAGCACACGCTGACCGAGTGCCCGGCATGGGACACGCCGACGCGGGTCCTAGTGGCGGCTCTAGGGGTGGGAGTCCTCACACTCGCCACATTGCTCACAGCAATGGTACGATGCGCGAACGCTTGGGGTGCGGCCGCATCCTTCTGCGAGCAAGTAATGCTCGAGAAGGAGGTGGCCGGACGGGTCCGGACTAGACTCCGGGCCCGGGAAGCCCGCGCAGAGCGAAGGCGAACCGGTCGTCGGAGTTCGCAGAACGACCTCCGTCCTCCATGAGCGCTGGCCTGGGGGTGACCGGTGGAGCCGCCTGTTACCCTAGCAGAAGCAGGCCGCGGCGGCGGCGCAAAATGCGCCTCCCCGTAACCGGGGCTAGATGGGGACACTGTGGTCCCCACAACCCGAAGGGGGCCATCTCGATAGAGATGGTCCTGGGTCTGCCGGGGTGCGAGAGATATGCTTTTGGCAATCTCACCTCCGGCAACCAAGGACCCAAGACGGCGTGTTTTTTAGTCGGTTCAAGTCCGACATAACCACCTCCACCGGCTCCATGGGGGTGGTGTCCGTGGGGATTTATCGCACGATAAAAAAACCCCCCATCAGAAGCAGGCCACCGCGTTGGTCCCCATTCCGGGGGCTAATCGGGGACACCATTGTCCAGGACCAGATCGTAAGGGACGTGAAAGTCAAAATGAAGAGATACAATTTTTTTTTTCTAATTCACTAATTATCACTGGATGCTTAAAAAAAAGAAATAAATATGAAGGTCTATTTACCAGGAGTTCCTAATGTGATGACCGCTAGCAGTACTGATAGCCATATTGTGACGTCCTGCAACAAAACACAAAATATATTAAAACACATTATTTTAAAGAGATCGTGTTTCAATCAAAGCGTCGGTAGCTTAGTGGTTAAGGAGTCGGCCTTACGATCGAGAGGTCCCGGGTTCGATCCTGGCCATTACACTACCGACGTGAACCCACTCCAGCACACTTCGGTTCTAATATTCTATTAAAAAAAAAAACTGATACAGTGTGGTTGATGACTATATGCTCACTTCTGCCTACATAGGACAGAAAAGTATACACATATATACATACATACAATCACGCCTTTATCTTTATCCCCGCAGGGATAGGCAGGGGTGAATTAACACCCTCATTTTACCAATCATTGGATTCGGTCCCACGTAATAGGTCGTGAGCCTATTGCCGCTTTTCGGGCACTATTGTTGACTCAAGCCGTGCATCCGAAGCTGAGTCTGGGCTGTATATATAGAGGTTGCGTATAAATAGAATAAGTTTAAAACTAAAACCCGACTACCGTAAAATCACGTTCTAAAAAGAATCAAACAAGAAAATATCAAGGATAGCCGTGGTCGTATGCCACTTTTCCCTAGAATGTATTGTTTTGTTAGAGTAAGTGGCATACGACCACGGCTATCCTTGATATTTTCTTGTTTGATTCTTTTTAGAACGTGATTTTTCGGTAGTCGGGTTTTAGTTTTAAACTTATTTTTTATTTATATTATTTTGGAGCAAGTTAAAGCTAATAATTTATACATATTTGAAATGTGCTAATAAAGCCCTTTCATTTGATACCAAACACAGCATATTTATCTCAAATTAATTTTTTAACACAGTACCTTATGAGCGCTAGAGGGCGCCACACAAGATTCAGTGACACGTCATATAGCCTATAACCATCGGACGGTCAAGCCGCTTGTACCGATACCTCATTTGTCCAGTTCTAATAAGTAGTGGAGGAGCTATAAGGGAACAAATGAACATACATACATACATACATACATACATAGCCTGTCAAAATCATAACCCTCCTTTTGGCTTCGCCGTAGTCGGGTAAAAATATAACATAACATATAACATAAACTCACGCCTGTATACCCCGAGGGGCTAGCACCCATATTTCGCCAGTTTATGTTTAAGTCCCAATGTAATAGGTGGCGAGCCTATTGCCATTAACCGGGCACTTATAAACCTGCGATAAATACACATATAACTTCGAAAAGCATCGAAAAGTCATTGGTGTGTGCCATGATACACCTGGGATCGAACCCGAGACCTCGTCTCAGCAGTCCATCACCCATACCACAAATATGATTGGCAAAATATGGGTATTTATAAATCTATTCCTATTTTTATGTTGCAATATCGTAATACAAAACTCTAAATACTAATATTTGAGCAATTGTATTTTAATGAAATTTTTATAGCATTTATTATGCTAACTTTTTAAGTTTCAAATACATTGATTTTTTGATGACTCCGCCCAAAGATTTGAATGAAATCTTGTTTAAAAATGGTTGAAAAATCATTCATTGGTTCTAACAGTTCGTAAGAAAGTTGGTAGATGGCTCCACCGTCACTCTTAAAAGACGGATATAAAGTTAGAGAAGGGAAATTTGAAGTCATTCAGGTGTGGCTCAATAGCTCAGTTGGAATAACTTTCTCCCTGTAAGGGAAAGATTGTGGGTTCAAGTCCCACTTGAGCGCTTCTTTTTCCCGATGTATTTATTTCAAACTATGTTCGATTAAAACTACCTGAATATATTCTAGGAACAAAACACACAATGTATAAGTTTCCTTTACAATTACAAAACACAAAAATACACTTCCATTGTGCATTGTGCCTATGCATTGTTTTTTAAATGAACTAAAAAGATGCGCAGGCGCACGCAGCGCGTTGATGTCTTTTGTATAGCGGTTTAATCAGCACATTACGGTCAGACTGTCTGTCTGTCTGACAAGTGAATGTAGAAAGGTTATTGTTAGCTAATGAGCGGTATTCGTTTCCATACAATTAAAGTGACAGGTTAGAACTTATACATGTGATGGTAAGCGGTTACCGGAGGCAATAAACGCTTTATCTGGAAAAAGATATTGTTTGGTTTAAAAATAGAGGAAACAGTGCTGAAATGTCGGAATCGGAACATGGTAAATATCATGATAACTCTAATTGTAACATGGATCATTATAAATACCTATATTTAGAGTAGATACTTCTCCAATCTGCGGTAGCCTAGTGGTATGGGTAATGGACTGCTGAGACGAGGTCTCGGGTTCGATCCCAGGTTTACCATGGCACACACCAATGACTTTTCGATGCTTTTCGAAGTTATGTGTGTATTTATCGCAGGTTTATAAGTGCCCGGTTAATGGCAATAGGCTCGCCACCTATTACATTGGTACCTAAATATATACTGGCGAAATGTGGGTGCTAGCACCTCTGCCTACCCCTTCGGGGAATATAGGCGTAAGTTTATGTTATGTTATGTAGATACTTCTCCTCTGAGTGATGTTAAAATAAATAACCCTTTATATTCTAATAATATAATTGAATGTTCTAGGTCATATACATAGTATAATCAATTTTTTTAATTATTTTTTTTGTTTTATAAGAATATTAGCAAACGATATTCATTTTAATATTCCCTCTTTTCCCTACTAAACTAAATTGCTTGTGTTAGGAATGGGTTCACGTCGGTAGTGTAATGGCCAGGATTCGAACCTGGGACCTCTCGATCGTAAGGCCAACTCCTTAACAACTAAGCTACCGACGACTTTATAATTCAAATTCTAGCTAGATAAATGCACATTATACATGACCCTCTTTCCGAGATTGTCTTTAGCTTACCATCGGGCGAGGCGAAGTCAAATTGACGTGCCCTTTACAAAAAAAAGAAACATTCAGCAATTATACATATTCATAATAACATATAAACTCACGCCTGTATTCCCCGAAGGGGTAGGCAGAGGTGCTAGCACCCACATTTCGCCAGTTTATGATTAGGTCCCAACGTAATAGGTGGCGAGCCTATTGCCATTAACTGGGCACTTATAAACCTGCGATAAATACACACATAACTTCGAAAAGCATCGAAAAGTCATTGGTGTGTGCCATTGTAAACCTGGGATCGACCAAGAGACCTCGTCTCATCAGTCCATTACCCATACCACTAGGCTACCGCACAGATATTTGTATTTTGTCGAACCCACGACCTTTGTTACCACTCTTATGATCGATAGACATTAGCCACCAATAAACTAGACCAACAACACTTTAACAACACAACACACGTAGCACACCTAATTAAGTAAACTAGGCCTGTAACCGTTACTGTAACACACACGTTGCAGGTACCGTTACAAGGACAATGGGCCCATAACTGTTCGCGATATGAATATTCAATAATGCTTTTAAATGTACCAAGTTTGGTGGTGTTCCATCGGAAGTTATAATGTGGTATTTATATACTAGCTTTTGCCCACGGCTCCGCCCGCGTGGATGTCGGTTATCGCGACAAAACATAGCCTATGTCCTTTCTCAAGGTCTAATCTACCCCTATACCAAATTTTATCAAAATCGGTTTAGCGGTTTAGGCGTGAAAGCGTAACATACAGACAGACAGACAGACAGAGTTACTTTCGCATTTATAATATTAGTATGGATTGTAACGGGAAGCAAGCGGTAGCTTAGTGGTTAGTAGTCTTACGCGGGGACATCGTTGTTGTCCCCCCCCCCCCCCCGGGGAGGGCCAGACCGTAAGGGATTTTTTTTTATCGTGCGATAAATCTCCAAGGATACCACCCCCACGGAGCCGGTGGAGGTGGTTATGTCGGACTCGAACCGACTAAAACGCACGCCGTCTTGGATTCTTGGTTGCCGGAGGTGAGATTGCCAAAAGCATATCTCTCGCACCCTGGCGGACACAGGACCATCTCTTTCGAGATGACCCCCTTCGGGTTGTGCGTCAGCCGGGGTGCGAGGGATATGTCGAAGACAACCTCACCTCCAGCCTAGCACCAAGACCCTCAGTCGGCATGCCGTTTTAGTCGGTTCGAGCCCGACATAACCTCCCCTTCCGGCTCCGGCGGGAGAGGTATCCGAGGGTGTTGGCGCACGAAAAAAAAGGCCTTACGATTCAAAGGTCCCGGGTTCGAATCCTGGCCATTACACAACCGACGTGAACCCACTCCTAACATAAGCAATTTAGCTTAGTTGGAGGGGTTAGAGGGAATATTAGTAACTAGCTTTTGCCCGCGGCTTCGCCCGCGTGGATGGCGGTTATCGCGTCCAAACATAGCCTATGTCGTTTCTCATGGTCTAATCTACTCCTATACCAAATTTCATCAAAATCGGTTCAGTGGTTTAGGCGTGAAAGCGTAACATACAGACAGACAGACGGACAGACAGACAGAGCTACTTTCGCATTTATAATATTAAGTATGGATTTCGTTTATAATATTCTTTAAAAAAATCAGTAGAGGGGTTCTTTTTTTGTAGATACTAGCCTCGATATCTTTTAGTAGACCCATTTCTTCATCTTCTTTATCTTAGCGTTTATCCCAGTCCATCCAAGCTTTCAGCTTGGAGTCTGGTGTCCGCTTTACCAGTCTAACTGCGGATTTGGCTAAACTTCGATATTTTCTGTGAAGCGATTGCCATTTGACCTCCACAACCCAAAGGCGATATCGAAGCATTGCAGCTAGACCAGTTGTTGGACTTTTGAGGGCTCCAACTACCCGTAACGACTGCCATAGATGTTCGTATGGCAACCGGGACAGCTTAATGACCAGTCCAAAGCAAATACCAATATTAATGCATACCAATATTTGCACTGAGTGGGAATCGAAGCGCGCCCCCTGAGTAGCGGCCGCGTTCACTACCACTACGCCACGGTGACTGTAACAATTATGCTATCAAAGTTCGAAAAACATCGGAAAAAATAAAACGCTCAAGTGAGACTTGAACTTTGGAAGAGCATTCCCCCTGTAAGGGAAAGGTCGTGAGTTCAAGTCTCACTTGAGCGTTTCATTTTTACCGATGTTTTTCGAACTTTAAAGTTAGCATTAAACATGCTATAAAAAATTCAGTCAAATATGCTATCAAAGTTTTAAAACCCATAAAAAATAAACACACAGTACGAACAGTTGTCTATGCCATTATTTTCACGTAACCCCTTTCAAAATTCCTGTAACGGGGGCCATAGACAATCGATTATCCACACATGTGTTGCGGCCTAACGGTTATCGTTGGGTAACCGTGAGTAACCGCGGCTTGACGCAACGTCGGGCACCGGTGACCATTAGATAATAAGGAGTTTATATACGCTGTGAAGAGAGGTGCTGTTTTTGAGTTCAATTGAGTAAGAATGTTGGTAGATGGCTGCAGCGTCGCCCTTATAGACGGATATAAAGAGAAGGAAAATTTGGAATGATTCAGGTGTGGCTCAATAGCTCAGTTGGAGGAGCAGTCCCCCTGTAAGGGAAAGGTCGTGAGTTCGAGTCTCACTTGAGCATTTCATTTTTTCCAATGTTTTTCGAACTTAAAAGTTAGCATAGTAAATGCTATAAAAAAAATCATTCAAAAATTATCCTATAGTTAAAATAAATTATCTAACCGAGCTTATTAAAATAAGAATTGAAAAAGAGCGGTAAAAATTTCGTCAGTTCTTATTTTATAGTTTTTATTTATTTTTAATCATCCACCCAACCTATAATAGTAACTGACTATTAAATTTTATGACGTCACTAAACTTTTTTCATACAAGTTACCATACAACTTATCGTTTTGATGTTTAGTAAAAAGTAACTAATTTGGCTAGACAGTAGAATACCCAATTGGATGTATGTGGGTCTTATTAAGAACCTATTACCGTTTTGATTTGCTATGGAGTAGAACTCCCTGGTATAGTTTTCCCAAATTACTACAATATGGGGTTCAAGAAGGGCATTAGAAGGTTTCTTCAGGGTAGGCAGCACGAGTGTAACGCCCCTGGTGTTGCATACGTCGTTGTAACCACTTTCCATCAAGTGGGTTGTGTGCTTGTCTGCCATCTAAGTGGTATAAAAAAGAAGAATTGGGGTCACTCCACTGTAAAAGGCGACTAAGGGATAGGACTATTCTCCATCCGACATTAAACATACCTAACAAAGTGCCTGCTGGATAGGCTCACCCGCTATCACCAAAAACCGAAACTCAAGCTGGCGAAATGTGGGTGTTAATTCACACATTTGTTTATTCATTTGAGCAATAACGAGCGCGAATACTTGCGATTGGAATCAAGGCAAGGAGGATTATGAACCCGAAGGGGGCCATCTCGTAAGAGATGGTCCTGGGTCTGCCGGGGTGCGAGAGATGTTTTCTGCATTCTCACCTCCGGCAACCAAAGACCCAAAGACGGCGTGCGATTTAGTTGGTTCTAGTCCGACATAACCACCTCCACTGGCTCAAGTGGCATCCGCGGGGATGTTTCGCACGATAAAAAAAAGGAGGATTATGGTGATTAAAACAATTTAGGATTCTTGATATCAGTTTCTTTCATTTAAATCTTAAGCTAAAAGATCTTGGGAATCGAACCAGGAACACCACAACAAACAAGACGCACTTACACAAAAACAGGCACGCAATTTGTCAGACTTTTACTAGCACGTATAATTACAGTCAGATCGCTACCACTGATTCGCCACAGACTATACCGCCATGGTAGATTAAGGTCAGAAACCTCACGATCTTCGAATCAAAGGCTTTTGAGGTTTCGTTGCCTCAAAGTGTTATATCATAGGTCAATTGATCGTCTTTGTGGCATAATCTATACAAATAAATAAAATTGGAGTGTCTGTTTGTAATATTAAAATAACCGCTTTCTACTACATGCATATGAATGTATATACGGTACACATACCAAAATATTTATTTTTAAATTTTTTGTCTGTCTGTCTGTCTGTCTGTCTGTCTGTCTGTCTGTCTGTTTGTTTCAGCTAATCTCTGGAACGGCTGGACCGATTTGGACGGGACTTTCACTGGCAGATAGCTTATGTAATAAGGAGTAACTTAGGCTAAAAAAAACTGATTTTTTTTATTAAGTACATTCCACGCGGACGAAGTCGCGGGCACAGCTAGTGATAGATAATTATGTATACAACGAATGTGTATCGACACGTCTCGCATAACTACGTATTATGTAAAAATATTTAATTTAATGTATTTGGTATTTAGTAACGGTAGCTTAGTGGTCTGACCTTAAGATTCAGAGGACACATCAATTTGACTTCACCTCGCCTGATAGTAAGCTAAAGGTAAAGTCTCGGAAAGAGGGTCACTATGATAAATATGTACCATGTTAACAACGGTAGCATTCAGCTTGACGGCCTCATCAGATGCCTTTTCACGCACGGTCGCTGAATGCGGTGGAGAGCATGTCATTGATATCAAGAAGAAAGAGAGTGGGAGATAAGACGGAACCCTGCGGCACGCCAGCATTTACCTGCAAGAACTCCGAAGCTCGTCTATCACGAAGGACGCGAATACGGCGCCCCTGCAGGGTGCTTGCAACCCAGTTGCACAGTCTGGGAGGCAGGTCAAAGGCTGGTAGCTTGGATAGTTATTTGTGCCATACCCTATCAAAAGCTTTGGCGATGTCAAGACTGCCAGTGACTTGCCGTGCTTGACCATCATGTGATTTAATTCCTAACATTGGCAGTTTAGCTTAGTTGGGAGAGCTAGGGGGGAACTACTAATATTTGGATTATAACATTTTACTAATGCTTACGGGAGTATGAAGTTCCATTGAGTACTTTGATGCCCAAGGTAACCTCAACTACCAGTCGGTCCTCTCAGGGTTGTTGGGTCAGACAACAGTCGCTCCTGTAAAACGACCTATGTATTCGTTTTACAGGAGCGACTGTTAAAAATAAAATAAAATCTTCTCGGGCGGGACTCGCACCCGCAGTCTTTCCCTTACAGGGGGAATGCCTTGACCAATTCGGCTACCAAGACACGCCCGATGTGATTCAAATTTCCCTTCAATTAACCGTTCTTATGGCGAGCTTTATTTTTCCCTATGTATACGATTTGTATAGTTAGCTTATTTAATGCTGTAAAATTCATTCAAGCTCCTGTAAAAGCCTAAACAAATAAAGTTATAGAATGTGGTATATATAGAAGAATAGAAGGTGGTAAAAACCCTCTGAATATTCTGGAATTTGGATATTCCGAAACTAAACTTTAAAAAAATTTTACTTACCCTAGCTTTTTTCTAATGACACGTGTGACCATAAGATGGGACAGACGCTTATTTTTTTTATGGAATAGGGAGACGGATCGACTAATGGTAAGCGATCACCGCCGCTCATGAACACCCGCAACACCAGAGGAGTCACAAGTGCGTTGCCTTCCTTTTAAAAGAGAGTACGCTCTTTTCTTGAAGGTTTGAAGGTCGTATTGGTTCGGAAATACCGCTGGTGATAGCTCATTCTACAGTTTAGTTGCTCTCAGTTTAGTTTCACATCTAGGCAGTAAATAGAAAGAGCCACACATTATAAAGTGTTGATTACGCAAATCTAACACTACATATTGTTACTGCTAGTTGCGTAAGTCGTGTTTAAAAACCGTTTTGCATATAATATAGCGCTTTGTAGACCGAGGAACAAGGAAATAAGATCACTGAGACGAGAGTGAGGTTAGTTTATTTATTTTAACTATTTACGTCATCATCATCATTATAACTATTGCAAGCTCGAAATCTCAACAGTTTGCAACCAGTGCATTGTGAACTACGTGACTTGGAGATATTTTGTCTTGACTTGTGAAACTAGTTTTAAATTATCGTGCCTTTATAAAGTAGTTAAAACTAAAAACAACTAAAGGATAAGCCTGTTCTACATCCGACAGTAAACATATAGACAATAGCTTTTGCTCGGGGCTTCGCCCGCGTGTATATCGGTTATCGCGACAAAACATTTCTCAAAAGACGTAGGTGTACGAAGACACAGGTTTATGAAATTTTGTACATCTAACTCTGAAAATGACGGACTTTCATACAAACTTCCATCCCTTATTTTACCCCTTTAGTAGCAGAATGTCCAAAAATCCTTTCTTAGCGGATGCCTACGTCATAACATCTACCTGCATGCCAAATTGCAGCCCGATTCGTCCAGTGGTTTGGGCTGTGCGTTGATAGATCACTATTTCAGTCAGTCAGTCAGTCAGTCAGTCACCTTTGAGTTATATATATATATATATTTAGAAGTGCCCGCTTGACGTATAAACACGCCCCTTACTGCGTAGGACCGAAAATGGCGAATTTTGGGTATTAATATACCTCTGCCTACTCCACTTTACTGTCGGATTGAGAACAGTCCTATCCCTTAGACGCCTTCTATTACACCCAAGGGAAGAGCTGGGGTGGTCCTATTCTACTCCACTGGGAACCAACACGCATATTTACAAACCATACGACATAATAACATGCTTCTTCGAATCATGTGTACATCAGGAAAAATGAAAACCTCAAGTGGGACTTGAACCCACGACCTTTCCCTTTCAGGGGGAATGCTCTTCCAACTAAGCTGTAGAGCCACGCCTGAATCAATTCAAATTTCCCTTCTATTATATCCGTCTTTCCGGAAGGGAAAGGTTGTGGGTTCAAGTCCCACTTGAGCATTTAATTTTTCCCGATTTATTCGAGTTTTCAAGTTAGCAGATGAATTATTTGACATGATGCCCACAGCTACATTCTATCATCGCACCGCTCGCCACAGGCAGGGAATTCATCCCCACACATTGCATCCGAATACGGTGCGCACCGTGCGGTATGAAAGGAACTTCATCCCACGTACGCTCAAGCTGTGGAATGAACTCCCTGCCACGGTTTTCCCAAGCGACTACAATATGGGGTTCTTCAAGAGGGGCATTAGAAGGTTTCTTCAGGGTAGGCAGCGCGAGTGTAGCGCCCCTGGTGTTGCATACGTCCATAGGCCACGGTAACCACTTTCCATCAGGTGGGCCGTGTGCTTGTCTGCCACCTAAGTGGTATAAAAAAAAGCATAATGAATGATATAAAAATTCATTCAAACATGCTCCTTTTTAACATTAATATTTATTTAGAGGATGTTACAAGCGTTTTGCTAGGAAAGTATGCATAGATTACATCTTAACCCATAGCACCAATTACTCTGTCAATCCAGCTTACCTCATAACGGAATAAGAGCGTGAAACACCATTATTTACATACATATTATAAGTGTTCCAGAGATAATGTGAGGTGATTTGCCATAGATTGCGTGCGGTGGAGCAACTCTCTGTTACACCATGAAGGAAGTTGCAGCAATGGTTAGTGGTTATTGTGTAGCTCGCTTCCTTTGGGAATATGTGTTTAAATGAAAGATAATTATATGACATCAGCACTGATATATTCCAATCTCAATGTCACGAAATCGATTTCAATTAAATCGGTTCCAAGGAAATCATACATAAACTCACGCCCATATTCCCCGAAGGGGTAGGCAGAGGTGCTAGCACCCACATTTCGCCAAGGAAGGAAGGAAATTGTTTGACATAATTCTCATTACATGCTTTAAATTGTGTCGCATGTCGAAAAATCGTCGAATGTTGAAAATATTTCTAGAGACAGCCTCCGTGGCATAGCGTAGTGAATATATTTGTATGCATGAATATGGCTATTTGCATTGGTCTGGGTCTTTAGTATTTACAAAAAAAAGTATCTAAGTATGTTTATTCGCATTCTAGATTCCATAACACAAGCTAGTTAAGCTTACCATGGGTCTAGATAGCGTTGTGTAGAATGTTGTGGAATATTTATTTATTATTTAATTTCCTTCTCCATGGTTCAAACGCAGTAGTACGTCAGTAGGTATACCTTTTTTTTTTTTTTTTTTTTTTTTTCGTGCGGAAATCCCCTCGGATACCCCCCTGCCGGAGCCGGAAGGGGAGGTTATGTCGGACTCGAACCGACTAAAACCGCACGCCGACTGTGGGTCTTGGTGCTAGGCCGGAGGTGAGGTTGTCAAAGACATATCCCTCGCACCCCGGCTGACCCAGGGCCATCCCTTACGGTCTGGCCCTCCTCAGGAGGGGGGACAACGGTGTCCCCAACTCGCCCCCGGAATGGGGAGGCGCGCTGTTCAGCGCGCCGCCGCCGTGGCCTGCTTCTGCTGGGGTGACAGGCGGCTCCACCCGTCACCCCCAGGCCCGCGCTCATGGGGGACGGAGGTCAGTCAGTGCCCTCCGACGCCCGAGTTGCCTGCGCGCGCGGGCGGCGCGATCCGCGAGTCTTTCTCGCTCGCGCCGCCTCTCCCGCTCCGCCGTCTCCTTCACGACCATTACCTGCTCGCTGAAGGAGACGCCGGCCGCCCACGCGTCCGCGCAGCGGACCATTGCTGTGAGCAGGGTGGCGAGGGTGAGAACTCTCACTCCCAGGGCCGCCACTAGCTCCCGCCTCGGTTCAGCCCATGCCGGGCACTCGGTGAGCGTGTGCAGCCCCGTGTCCTCGCTCGCGTCGCAGTGATGGCACTCAGACGTTGGCTCCTTTTCGATCCGACACAGATATCTCCCGAAGCACCCGTGCCCGGTGATAATCTGCGTCAGTCGATACGAGAGGCTGCCATGTGGCCTCTCGAGCCATTCCCCCATGATGGGCCTTACCGCCTCTATGACGGCATGCCCTGCGCGTCGTTGCTCAAGTCGTCGCTCCCACTCCGCCACCATGATCCCGTGGAGCCGGGACCTCTCGGCCCGAATGTCTTCGGGCTCGGGATCGCATCCCCGCTCCCGCGCCTCCTTACGGAACCGATACAGTGCCGCAAGGGATCTCGCTTCCAGGATCCACGGAGGCGATCCGGCTAGGAGACTCGCCGCTTCAAAGGATATCGTGCGGTACCCCCTAATGGCCCTGCAGGCCATCGTCTGCTGCGGCGCATGCAGCAGTTGCACGAACCTGGCCCGCAGGGCGTCCGCCCACACGGGGCACCCGTACAGGGCCATGGACCGCACGACACCCGCGTAGAGTCTCCTGCAGGAGTCCTCTGGGCCCCTTAAGTTGGGCAGCAGCCGCATCAGCGCGTTAGCTGACACCAACAGTTTGGGGCGCAGACTTCGGAAATGCTCTCCGAAGTCCCACCGACCATCGAGTACGAGCCCCAGGTATTTCAACCGGGGCTTGATGTCGATGGGAGTACCTCCTACTGTCAAGCTGGATCCCGGGGGTGGCCTGCGCCGAGGACCATGAAAGAACAAGGCCTCGGATTTGTGCAGAGCCACCTCGAGACCCAGCCGCCGGATCCGATCCACGACTTGAGCAACAGCGGTCGTGGCCCTCTGGGTCGCCTCGCGGTGTGTAGCGCCACTCACCGTCACTAGCGTGTCGTCCGCGTAGCACGTGACGGTGGCCCCGAACGCGAACTCACCGCGAAGCACCCAGTCGTATCCGATGTTCCACAGGAGCGGCCCCAGGACCGATCCCTGTGGGACACCGCACGACATCTCACGCCTACCGACGCCGGTCGCACTTGGGTAGATGACGGCCCTCTCCGTCAGGTACGCCCCGACTATGCGGCGGAGGTAGAGAGGCACATCGTGGTACACGAGCGCCTCCCTGATGCAACTCCAGGGCAAGGTGTTAAACGCGTTGGAGATGTCCAAAGACACCGCCAACATCACCTCGCCCCGGGCAACCGCATCCTCCGCCAGAGTCCTCACGCGCATGATGGCATCCACAGTGGCGTCAGTAGGTATACCGTGGATTTCAAGTGGCGAACATAGGCTACTAAGAAAGATTAGGGTCCAAATAAAAAAAAAATGCATTTCTAATCGAAACAGAATCAGAAAAGATGAAGTGGTTCTTTCGTTTGCAAGATTTGACCTTCACAAACAAACTACAAGCATTCCGAGTTAAATATAAACTTGTAAAAACGAAAGTCATTGTGCAAAGAGAAAAAATAAACGCACATCGAAATGAAATGGTACAGTCAACTACAAAACTTTAATCTTCTCATTTTTTTAACCCCCGACGCAAAAACGACGGGACCTGGAATCGTTCCGATATTATGACGGAGTGCTTTACCAGTTAGGGTCCCCCGACATGGCAACGGTTGAATCAAAATATTACTAGGTATATAATAACGTCACCCCCCCCCCCCCAAGAAACAGGATGACACCCGAACCACTCCTTAGACGAGACCGCATTGTAGCCGTAGGTCCGATGGGAGATGGGAGCCCTGGGACATCCTTCCGAGGGCTTACCCGGGGCTCCCAACCATAGGCTGGGCGTTACCGTGGGGGTTTTTAGTTGGTAAGAGTCCGGCATAGCATCCATGAAGGATTTTCCTCCACGGTAAAAAAAATGTTTTGTTTATTATTTTAGGAAAAATTTAATGTACAATATATTTAAAAATTTGTTAATATACGTATTTGATATGGACTGTACTTCATTCCATAAATACAGCAACACTTTCGTAACACCGCACAACTATTCTAAGGTCAAAGAGATTTCCCATAGTATTCTATTTCTAGTGAAAGTAAATTGTACCATATTGTTACAATTATTACTATTATTTCCGTGGGAAATATCGTTAATAATGTTATTAACTACATAATAATCATAACTTTCTTGAATTTATATTCATAATTACTAAAGACCAGCTGTACCTGTGATTTCATCCTGCTCTGTTTTTTTTTATAAACGGCACGTCAATTTGACTTCACTTCGCCTGATGGTAAGCTATAGGGAAAGTCTCGGAAAGAGGGTCACCACCGTAAACATGTACCATGTTAACAGTGGTGGCACTCAGCTTGACGGCCTTATCAAATGCTTTTCACGCCCAGCTTAAAGGACTCGGGACTGTAGGAAGAAGGAAACACGTGAGCTGGCAGGGAGTTCCAGGTCTTAATGGTGCGGCATAGGATTTTTTGCTTTGGCTACAGCTTTTATGGGAGCAATAGCTTGCGTTTCGAAGATGTGAGCGAAGTCCATCATGCTCCTAATCCGTTGTCACAATCGTATCTAAGGCTACCATACCCTCCTCGTTTTGACATTTAGTAAAAAGTAACTATTTTGAATAGTCAGTAGAATACAAGTATTAGTCTTAAATAACTCATAGGCTTATCCCTTGAATAGGTTTCTATGGCTAACGGAAACTTGATCCAAATATACTCGGGCATAAGTTGCAGGCGTCAGCTTGTACAACCATATACAGGGTGTATTTTTGAAACAGGGCAGTAAGGGCAAGTACCTTAACCGTTGCAGTTACAGCAAAACGTTCTTAGAAGACCTTCCCTAACTTTTTGACATATTTTGAACTGCATTCACTGATTTTGTAAAAAACTTACAGTTGGCAAAAAAAATGCAAAAAGTCTAAAAAATTTTTTTATGCCAATCGATTCTATTTCATGTGGGGATCAAAAAACTCTACGAGACCATTTTAGCTTTCCGTACTAGGAAAGACAGAAATCGCCAAAAGCATTTTTTTGCTAACTGTAAGTTTTTTACAAAATCTGTGAATACAGTTCAAAATGTCCCAAAAAGTTAGGGAAGGTCTTTTAAGAACGTTTTGCTGTAACTGCAACGGTTAAGGTACTTGCCCTTACTGCCCCGTTTCAAAAATACACCCTGTATATTTCTTATAGGCAACATAGCACGTTCGAACAATAGCCTTTATTTATATCATATCGTGGTACGTGACAGTTAAATTTCGAGTTTGTACAGCAATTACAAGTAAAATTATATGTTACATTGTATGTAGTAATTACTAGTAAAACTGCACGTGTGTGGTAATGTTTCCTATTGTAAAATTATATAATATATTTATGAAATTTGCTCTGAGAGTTCCTATGGAATTAAGTTGTGGCATCATATGTAATGCAAGAGATTTGGGGAATGGCAAATCTCTGAAAGTATTTTCAATGTAATGAGATTATATAGGTACATCCCACGGCGGCGGCGCGCTAAATAGCGCGCCTCCCCATTCCGGGGGCGAGTTGGGGACACCGTTGTCCCCCCTCCTGAGGAGGGCCAGACCGTAAGGGATGGCCCTGGGTCAGCCGGGGTGCGAGGGATATGTCTATGACAACCTCACCTCCGGCCTAGCACCAAGACCCACAGTCGGCGTGCGGTTTTAGTCGGTTCGAGTCCGACATAACCTCCCCTTCCGGCTCCGGCAGGGGGGTATCCGAGGGGATTTCCGCACGAAAAAAAAAAATAAAAAGAAAAAAAAAATAGGTACATCACTACATAGCAGCCTTCCGCGTCTGTCCGTCCCTATGTATACTTATGTTTTAAAACTACGCTACGGATTTTGATGCGGTTTCTTTTAATAGATATATTAATTCAAGAGTTAGTTTTATATGTGTAATACATGCTTAATATAGTAGAGAGTGCAGCGGGAACGGGATTGGACACCACGCGGGCGGAAAAAATTGGCGGTACGAAGTTCGCCGGGTCATTCAGCTAGTATTATTATAAATCTCGTTATACGTAGGTGTACTGTCCATATTAATACATACATACATACAGTCACGCCTTTTTCCCAGCGGGGTAGGCAGAGATACAGTTTACCCCTTGCTACGATCCTTGTTACTTTCATAATAATTTTTATGCACGCTCGCTGCTTTTGGGTACTCTTGACATGTGAAAACCTTCTTTAAAATGCCTGCGATCTGATTGACATACGTATCGAATAACATACGGAAAAAGAATCTTCTCGGGCGGGACTCTAACCCGCGATCTTTCCCTTACAGGGAGAATTACCTTGACCAAATGGGCTACCAAGACACGCCCGGTGTCATTCAAATTCCCCTTTTTATCCGTCTTTACAGCATTCAGTCAGCACACTTAATGCTGTAAAATGTATGCTGTTATGTATGAGATTACATCTTTATGCCGTAATCAATCTTCCGCATTTAACTCTAACTAGACAGTTATTGAAGTCATATTTTGAAGTAGTTGGCTTCGATACAAATCTGTTAATACATACTTTTTCTAAGATTATAGTCATGGGTATAATACGTCCAAAACTATATGCAAAACGATAAGGAAACCATTAGATCCGTGATGTAGAGGAGTAGTCGACCAAACTGGTCGAACTAACTGACCATTTAAGTAAATTATTGACAAGCTTGGAGAGATTGAGGTTCCGTACTCAAAACTAAATATGGCGATTAGATTACGTATACATGTTTGTAAATTGATCACAAAAAATCCCGCTGAGTTGCTTGCCAGAATCTTCTCTGGGGGTTTTAACAAACACCAAGCTGTCAAAACGAAGTCTTGACGCCTCTTTAGATGCTTTTCCACGCCCCGCTTAATGGACCCGGGGTTATGGGAAGATGGATACATTGCATCCGAATACGGTGCGCACCGTGCGGTATGAAAGGAACTTCATCCCACGTACGCTCAAGCTGTGGAATGAACTCCCTGCCACGGTTTTCCCAAGCGACTACAATATGGGGTTCTTCAAGAGGGGTATTAGAAGGTTTCTTCAGGATAGGCAGCGCGAGTGTAACGCCCCTGGTGTTGCATACGTCCATAGGCCACGGTAACCACTTTCCATCAGGTGGGCCGTGTGCTTGTCTGCCACCTAAGTGGTATAAAAAAAAAAGTGAGCTGGTAAGGAATTTGAAAGGAAATTGGATTGGAGCTCGTCAAGTCATGTAGCGGCCGTAGCATCCGGTGCTATCCTCAGGGAACACCCGGTAAACCTGTACTGCGTGTATAAAGACCATTTTAGGTTCAAAATATATGTCCTGAGGTATACAAACAGAACCATGCAACATAAGATTCCTACACCAACATATAACATTACGCAAGTACACGTAACGCGGGTTCTATTCCTGCGCGAGACAACATTCTTCGTACGAAAGTCGCATTTCACTTTCCGTGCGCGTTGTCGCTTTTTATTTTAAGCATATAATTACGCTAAGTTAACATCCATTTTGTTGAAATTGTACACATTACGGATGTGTTTGCTAGGGATAGACAGAGGTGTGATAATCAAATAATGAAGTGGGTAGACTGTAATGTAATGTAATTAAAAAAAAAAAGAAAGACGAAAGAAAAAAACATTTATTCAGGATACGCACAATGTACGTAGGTAGTTATATATATACTAGCTGTCCCGGCGAACTTCGTACCGCCAATTTTTTCCTACCCTCGTGGCGTCAGATCCCGTTCCCGCTGCACCATTTATGGGGATGAAAAATAGATAATAATTAAATGACGATTGATCATTTTTCTACCGGAAAGAAAAAATGATTAAATTACTAAAATGCCTATTAAAAAATAAGGGTTGATCGTAGAAGGGTGAAAATTGAGGATTGTATGTTTTTTTGTATGTTGTATCATAAAAAAATAGAAATTTTAAATTTTGTCTAAAAAATAAAAAATTAAAATTTAGGGGTGGACTACCCCTAACATTTAGGGGGATGAAAAATAGATGTTGGCCGATTCTCAGACCTACTCAATATGCTCACAAAATTTCATCAAAATCGGTCAAGCCGTTTCGGAGGAGTATGGCAACAAAAACTGTGACACGAGAATTTTATATATTAGATATTTATCGTGCGAACCTAAATGGGCCACCATCTCAGTATGAATGCCTCGTACACCCGCACCAGGGTATACGAAGCTGGTAGAGGTTTTTTTTTATATAGGACACTTCAATTTGACTACACCTCGCCTGATGTTAAGCTAATGGCAAAGTCTCGGAAAGAGGGTCACCATCGGAAACATGTACCATGTTAACAGTGGTGGCACTCAGCTTGACGGCCTCGTTAGATGCCTTTTAACGCCCCGCTTAAAGGACCCGGGACTGTAGGAGTATTATAACTTATAACTCATTTATTTGTAAGAATATTAATGATATAATGATTGTAAGAATGAAATGAAAGAGTATTAATACCCATAGTTCCCCAACCATGACTATTAATATAGAACAGATAAATGTGATTGAATGAATTTTTACAGCATTAAGTATTCTCCTCCGTCGTACGTAACGTAACGTATAAGATGGGAAATTTGAATCACATCGGGCGTGTCTCGGTAGCCGAATTAGTCTAGGCATTCCCCCTGTAAGGGAAAGACTGCGGGTTCGAGTCCCGCCCGAGAAGATTCTTTGTCTCTATGTATTCGAGATAAATGTGATGTGTAAAATGTGGTTGAAGAGGGAAATAATCTATTAAGGGAATTCCAGGTTATCCACAGCAGTTCGTGCCCGGTTAAGTTATCCGTGTTCACCATCGGAGAAAGAATACAAGTATCACCAGCCCATTTCATCCGAAGGGCAAGAGGCGACAAATGGAAAAATATGCAGACGATATCACTGCGAGAGAAGGACACTCGACATAAAACCCTGTACCTACCCGTCTGGCCAGCGTGGAAACTGTAGACTCAAGCCTCCCAACATTGGGAGAGGCCTATGTCCCTCAGTGTACTGCTATAGGCTAATTAATAGTTTGTCTACATGCTGAATGTGATTCAAAGGGGAGCATATGTTGCGCAATAGAAGATGTCCACCATTTGCTCTTGGAGTGTGAACGGAATCGTAGTTGAATTAATTTTACAGCATTAAATATGCTAGCTATACAAATAGAATATATAGGGAAAAATTTAACTTCCCGGTCGGGACTTGAACCCGCGATCTTTCTCTTCCAGGGGGAATACTTTGACTGACTCGGCTACCGAGACACGCCCGATGTGATTCAAATTTCCCTTCTATTTTTATCCGTCTTTGTTTAAGAATAATTGTACTTAAGTTAAGATTAGTCGTCAATAAAGTAATTTTATTACAATAGGACTGACGTCTTAAGATAAAAGTCCTGTAAATAAATAAATATTAAAAAAAGGAAAAAGGGGGAGTATATTTTGTGAGCCACCTATAAGGTACTCATAAACATAATTATTTCGAAGAATCATAGATCGAAGATACAAATGGTATAATCAAAATGTCTCACGCTCTCGATGCGTTTATCTAAGCAATTTATCTACATCGAATTGTATCATCATTGTCGGTTTTTGTGTTTTTCTGATGTCGTAACTAATGATATATAACTGTATTGAAATGTCTGCGTGTTTATTGAAGATCAACTTTTTCTGGTGAGTTTAGGTGGGTACTGCCTGACACGGGAATTGCTAGACATAGACAATGTCAGTCTCTCTCACAATATGCAGTGACCGTTGACGTTTCGGAAAAAAGAATTTGGGCACAATTTCAATGATATTTATCCTTTGACCTGAACATTATTCCCATATATTACCAAAAAAAATGTTTTTTACTTTCGCCAAAGTAACACTTCCATATGATTTTGCAATCAAACCCCAAATTTTTTTTTCCAAAAACGACTATAAAATCACCTTGTATAGGGCCGGTTAACTTGGCTGTGACCTATCAATCAATCAATTAGCCTATTGTAGTCCACTGCTGGTAATTTGTTATGCCACTTAGGCGACAAACAAGCACACGACCCACCTGATAGAAAAGGGCTACATTTGTAACAGCCAAACTTATTGTCCTTTGTAACTTAATTATTTAACAAGATAATTGGAATGTTCAGCTTTAGATTAAGTCAAACACTTCATCAATTCATTATAAAGTACTCGCCATCCTAATCTCATCCAACGTAATCCGGAACCAAAATTTAGTAGGCGAATGTAGATGTATATATTGTGTATATGCACTCCAAGAAACCCATTCTTAGTTAAAAACTTATCTAGGAAATGCAAGACACAGTGAAATCTGTGTTGACACGGAAAAGTGGCCGGTACTTTTATGGACATAGAAGGGACATAACAACTATTTTGCTTCGTATTTACCGGAACTATGACACTGTAGGTTAACGATAATGAAGAATATATTACTATAGAAAGGTGTTATAAGGACGTTTGTTTGATATGGAACAACTAAGTGCAAAAGGAGGCTTCGTACGTAAAAACTATATATTTCATACCTGGAAACCTCCAAAGTAATGCATTATATATTATGAATTACAGCAGGTTATAAAGGCTATAATATAAAATTATACATCTGTATCATCGTATTTACTGTGTCCGTAATGTCGAGCCTACATGGAATCAATCAACCAAAGAATCAATTTCATTTATTCAGTTTAGGCACATAAAGAGTACATATGAACGTCAGAATTTTTACAAGTAATGTCAATCACAGAAAAAATAAATAAAATAAATCATTGGAAAATGATTCATTCGCTGGTTCGGTAGGTGGTTCTACTGAGAAGAGACCAGCAAGAAATTCAGTTAACTCGATTATTAATATTTTTAATATGGTTTTATTTAAATAGCAATTTTTTACAGTGCGAGCAAGAGATGAGATTAGGATGACCATGCATCTTTATCATTTAAGTGATCGTCTAATTTATAATTGCCTTTTTTTATTAAGCATTTTTTCACTTGAATTTTAAATTTATTAAGTGGCATGTCTATCAGATCCTGAGGCATTTTATTAAACAATTTTATACAATTGCCTACAAACGAATTACCAACCTTATGAAGCCTGAGTTTTGGCATGGAAGACACGTACGGCATTTATTGCAACTTATGTCCGCTGTTAGCGGAGGATCGGGTGATTTTTTTTTTTTTTTTACGCAATTACGCATAAGGAGAGATCTATGCCCAGCAGTTGAGTGCGATGGGCTAATAATTTATTGATGTCTGCTCATCGCACCTCTCGCTACGAGCAGGAAAGAAGAAAGAAAATCAGAAAGAAAGAAACCTCGTTTATTGGGAATCCGCGCCAAATGGCACACAAAATACACAAAAAAAAAAACTATTTACGACAGAGAAATAAATGACTAAAAGGACTAAGTGACGTATGCTGACAAGAAGTCTGACAAGTACTCTAAATGTCAGTGTCACTCACGCTGTCAGCCATATGTCACAGGACACGACACGACGTGGCATACACTTACGTGGCAAATATTTGAACGTGATTTTTGACATGACAAACCATTAAAACTAACGGCAGTTCCCAATAACATACTTACAGTTAAAAATAGATCGCAACAGTCAAATTTGACGTATCTGCTGATTGAATTCAAAACATGATAACTGATTTTTTTGCGGGAAAGTGCATCGCGGTGTAATTTTATTTTCCTTTCCTTTCATTGGTGTGAAATAGGAGTTACTATGTTTTGATTTTCAGCCGAGCACTTTATCCGTAGATGCAATCTATCTTTAACTGTAAGTTTGTTATTGGGAACGGCCGTTAGTAATGCATCCATCCTCTCCATCCTCACACGTTGCGACTTGAAACTGTACAGTCAGTCAGTCAACAATGATAGGAATTTCATCCCTCGTAGGCTTAAACTTTAGAGTTCATTCCACAGCTTAAGTGCCATTATTATAGCCATTCCACATACTATAGTTATGGTTACCAGTGAAGTATGGAGGAACTGACAGGACACGTACGTTCCACGGCTCACTTTCCTCAGTTAATGGGCAGTTTCAACGCTTCCTCGTTCCGATGTCGTAGAAAGTCAGCTTAGAATGACTACGGTTCACATAGCGTTGAGTTCTAAGTTGGTGTTTACAACTTGCAATGATAATGATGATGAATGGTACATCTGCTCAATAAATGGCATAAAAACTCGTTTGATTTTTATTTAATTCGCTAACATAATAGATGGAATAGAATAGCAACCCATCTAATAAAGAGGGTGTCGTAGAAGGCGACTCAAGAATAGGGCTATTCCCCAACCGACAGTAAACATACTGCCCGCATGACGTTGATAGACTCACCCGATATTACATGGAACCATTCATCATAATTCTAGAAATGTGGGTGTTAATATGCCTCTGCCTACTCCTTTGGGGGGATATACAGGCCTGCAGCCTCTGCTGTAAGTACATGTAAGTAGATACAAATACTGCTGGGTGGACGAGGCTCTCCTCGTCCACTCAGCAGCATTTGTATCTACTTACATGTGAGGTAGGTTATCTTTGACCTCAAAGACCTTGCCGCGGCTTCAAAGCCATAATTACATAACTAAACATAACCTCTTATCAAATCTCCATCGTCAGTTATAAACAAAGTGTAATCTTCATACTCTTTACGTGAATGAGAGCGTGCAGATACGTATCATTGCTCTCCACAGCCTCCGAGTGAACTGTAGGGCAATGACCGTGACATATTCGGTGTTAGGAATCCGAAGTCACCTCTCTCGGCATAACAGAGATTGTAAGATTACGAAACTGGCATAGTTATTAAGTCATACGTGCGAATTTAGATGGTGATAAACCTTCTAAGTTTGTATTATACATAAATTTACTATTTTGCCCCCTTCATTTAGGCAATAAATGTCTGAGCGTTAAATTTTAATATATCGGATAGTTTTTTTTCTCCACAACATTCTACACAACGCTACCTAGACCCATGGTAAGCTTAACTAGTTTGTGTTATGAAATATAGAATGCGGTTAAACATACTTAGATACAATTTTTTTTGTAATTACATACATTTTATACATAGAAACACCAAGACCAACGCAAATAGCCATATTCATGCATACAAATATTTGCACTGAACGGGGATCGAACCCGCGCCTCCTGCGTAAAAGTCGCGTGCGCTACGAGTACCGCCACGCCACAAATATCATTCGACAGATGCGTGACATCATTGACCACTTAGGCCATAGATATATTTTTTATAAATAAAGGATTGTTAGAGTTCCGTAGCTGAATAGGATTTATCAATAAATTTAGAACTAGCTGCTGTGATTACAGGAAAAAAAGGCGTAGTGGGAGAGTGGACCTTGAATTCTAAGCCTAAAGCAGTAGGGTGAATTTCAACAAGTCCATTAATATCTTCATTTCCGTGGATTTTTTTACCTTAAGTGTTATAATAAAAAAATCGCTTTAATTAAAGGTTTTGATACTATATGTATTCTTGCTTAATATCTAGCAGATAACTAAAAAAACTAACGAGATATACAAGATTAAAAATTACATGCCACGGCGATGAAACATGCGTGTACGGCAATGAAACAAGCGTCCACGGCAATGAAAGAAATTATACCAAGGGAATGAAAGAATCAACCACAGAAATGGAAATCCATATAAAACATCATATTTTAAATACCTACTTACATACAATAAATTTATACCAATTTCGTAGTTTAAAAATCTGCAAAAGGAGTAGGTACAATTAAACAAATATTTAGAATCAAAGTTTATTAAATGATTTAAATAAATGATCGGACGAGCATTTATTTAAATTCTGTCACACAAAAAAGAAATTAACAATACAATAATAGAAATAAAACAAATATGGTATACTTTTGTTAATTGTGCAAAAGTGTAAAAATGCAAACAACATACATAGTATATACAACACATTTTTTTTAACTTACGCATCATTTCGAATCCTGTAATGTCAGTATTCGGTGCTACCTTTTTATCAGGTAATGATGTTTATAATAATACTATGGCGATGAAAACATAAGTTACGGAAATGAAACATCTGGCCACAGCAATGAAACTAAATTGTTTTACAATGCATGGCAATGATTTTTTTTTCATTGCCGTGTTTTTTTTTTCATTGCCATAGCAAATTTTGACCACGGAAACTACGGCAATGAAAGCACGGCAATGAAAAACAAGACAAAAATATAAATTAACAGAAAATCTAATAATTATTCGAAGTATTAATCACTTCACAAAAATAAACAAGAGAAATGGCGTTCTATTGAATGTTTAATCAAGAGGATAACTTATTAAAATAGAAAGTTATACCTGTCCACGGCAATGAAAGAAAAAATGTCCAGTAACATAAAAATGGTATACTTACTTCTATGGCGCCAAAACGCAGGTACGTGTGTACGTTCTTCCGCGTCGAGCACTTAGGCGGCACCAATATGCAACGTTTAGCGCATATATGGGAGGACGCAAGTCGTTAGATAAAACAATATTCTAAATCATGTTTAGAACACGGCGATGAAGGGTAGTTCTGGGACAAATGTATTTTTTTTAACCATTCGTTGTATTGTTTAAATATTTGAATAAATGTATTTCGTAACAATACTTTAACTATTCACGTATCAAATAAAAATAGGTATTAATAAAAATAACCCATACATTTTTATCAATGAGGTATCACGACACAATAGGTGACGTGTGGACAAACACGGCAATGAAAGATTTCGGTGTATTTTGTTTTTTTTGGAGTACCTATAATCCTATTTAATAGAATATTTAGTGCCACACATAGATCACTATTTCACCTAACTAGCAAAAAATGTTAGGGCATTATAACTATGATTTTTAGCACCGATTTCATCGATGCCACGCAATTCTTGGTCCCGGGAAATTCACCCAGTACATTGCTGGACATAGGGCTCTCCCAACGAGCACCAAGTCTTCCGTCTTGTGCATTTAGTCCATCTAAACTACCTTTTTCAGGACTTACGGATTTATACGAATCGAAACCTACAGATTTCTTTTAAACTCCGAGAATTCTCTACCTATAAACATTTTGACATACAGAACCATTACAGTTAAACACGTAATTGACCGTATTATTCCGGAATAAGAGTTATTTATTTTTGTTTTGATATTTAAAAGCAAAGCATTCTATAGAATTCCATTTTAAAAATAAGGAAATAAATATGGCGAACATCACAATACATGTTTGGTTTTAGTTATTTAAACTATGATTCATTCTACAGTATTAGGTACTATTCTAGTTTATTATAAACTTGGTTATTTTATACTACTGAAGTGGCAAATCGGTACGGCTTGAAATTTGGATTGGTTGGCTTGTTTCGACAAATTTGAATGATATGTTTATAGCTTTTATTATGCTAACTTTTAAATTCGAAATATATCTTGGAACTTGACCTTGACCTTGACCTTGAACCCATGACCTTTGAAGTCCCACTTAAGCGCTTCTTTTCCTGATGTCTTTCGAATTGTTTCGACAAAGATGTCACTCGTTGCCACCAGAGAAAAAGAGATAAGTGAGAATGGGTAGATTGAACTCACAATCAAACACAAATCGCGCTTATTTAAAATACTTTACAGCCTGGTGTCCTCATCTCCTTTCTATGAATTAGTTTATCTTAATTTTTACAGCAGCGAACCCGTAAAACTCAAGATAACATATACTTCGAGAGGAAAATCTGCAAACCAAGCGTTTCAGTGACTCATTCCTATAACGCACCATTAAGACCAGGAACTTCTTGCCAGCTCACGTGTTTCCTTTTTCCTACAGTCCCGAGTCCTTTAAGCGGGGCGTGAAAGGCTTCTGATGAGGCCGTCGAGTGCCACCACAGTTAACATGGTACATGTTTACGATGGTGACCCTCTTTCTGAGATTTTGCCTTTAGCTTACACTCAGGTGAGGTGAAGTCAAATGACGTGTCCTTTATATAAATAAAACAGAGTCCCTGCCTTCAATCAGTAAATGATCCGCCAGATTTTATCCCTACATATAACTTTGTGTATAGTTATATAGCAATGAGAATATTCGATACAGAACTGAAGCTATAACGAAAATCAAATCAAATTAGTTCATTCGCATAAGACAGGTACATAAAGCTTGTTTCGTTTACAATATTGTGCATATGCTCTGCTTATTACCTCGATAGGTGTGCAAATTTTATTTTTTGAAGATACGTTATACACAATGAACACAAGCTAAAGTGATAGTCGGCTGGCCACATCTGTTAAAGAACCAATAGCTGTTGGAGCAAACGAGTCCTAAAGTGGAAACTGCGAGAAGACAAAGGGAAGGTGAGACGCCTCTCATCCAGATGGACTGACGTCCTGAAAAAGGTAGCTGGGATAGACTGGATGCAGAAGAAGAAAGATCGGGTGCTACGGCGCGTAGATTGGGATAGACCTATGTATAGTATTGGACTGGTACAGGTTAACTGATTGATTAGATTTAGCAATACATAGACTAGTACATGTTTCCTAATAGTATTACATACTCAGTGATTACTTGAATTACTAATTCGAATTATTTAAGGTATTTAAATCGATATGCTAGTTTCAAAATGGTGGTAATATGGATGGAATTGCAATATAATAAATACATGCTTATCCAATCCAAGGATTTTCGGATACATCAATTATTACAAACTTGGAAAAAGATTTTCGTTCGTTTTGTTTAGTTTTTTAATGTAAAAACGCTTTTTTCAAGCAAAACACCTATACATACAAGTAATAAAATTAAAAATCGCCCTCTGTTGAGTTGTCATTATAACACCTATCTAAGAACATGCTCCAATTAAAGCCGAACCCAAAACTGAAAACTACATCAAAATTGGGTTGGTAGTTTCGGAGAAAAGGGCAACATTGAACATTGTGATGCCTCAACAAGTCTCTAAATGCCATTTTACGCTCACATACAATAATTTGCATTATTTTTAAATTGATTGTCACAGACAAAACGCTTATAGCACGGATAGTATCGCAATATAGACAGAAGCTTGTCCAATCCAAGGTCCATTGTACCTACATATTTTGAATAATTGTTAGACGTAATTGTATTCAAAGTTTAGTAAAGACTTGTTATTAGCTAATATTTTTGGTTATATATAGTAAGATATGTTCTTGTCGGATTACCCACATAAATTGGGTATTCTACTGACTAGTCAAATTTGTTATTTTTTACTAGACGTCAAAACGATAAGTTTGTAAGGCAACTTGTATGAAAATTTTTTGTGACGTTATAAAATTTGATAGTCAAATCAGTTACTATTATAGGTTGGGTGGATGATTGAAAATAAATAAAAAATATAAAATAAGAACCGACGCCATTTTAACCGCTCTTTTACCATTCTTAATTTAATAAGCTCGGTTTGATAATTTATTTTAACTATAGATAATACCCAATTGTAGTCATGTTATATTTAAAATGTGCCGTGCTCTAAAACGACAACAAAGATTATACTCCGTTAGTTAACATTAGAGTAAGTTTATAAGTAGTGTTTTTCAGAGAATAGCTTCCGAGGAAATCGTGTGTCTTCGTTCGGACATGCCATGTCGTGAAAGGCATTGAAGTGAACGGCTACAAGGGGAGAGCATGACCGGAGAATTCGATCAATTGATTTTAACTGCCAGTGTATTACATTACAAATTAGATGCCAAAGATATAGTTGATATTCTTACAACTCTATAAAGTTAAATATAAATCATATGCAAGGTTAAGAAGTAACACAGTTAAGTCCCTTAAGTACTCAATCAGCCATCATTGCCAACTGTCAACACCAATGCATAGTAATTCGTCATCAAAAGTCGCGTCACACGTCATTGCGCGACAAAAGCCATTTCTTTCACCATAGACCGATTAAATTTAAATATTTTGGAATTACAACACACACTTGACACCATAAAGTTAGCATTGTCGATGGTGCGGTAAGTCCCCGTTTGCGAAATACAACTGACATTTTAAAAGACCTATCATGCATTTCTTTATAGATGGCCTTTAGAATTGGGTTTTGGGTTAGTTTTTTTTGTTACTGCTAGCTTTTGTAGTGATGTAACTGTATTGTATCTGTGGAGTCTTTATTTTTGGTAAGTCCTTCTTCAAAAAATTATAAGTAGATTTTTAAACTATTGATACATTTTTATAGATAATTTTATAATCTACAATTTTTGTCTGAGGTACTCTTATGATAAACTTACCGTTTTGCTGAAAATCGTGAAAAACTCATTTTTTTGACCTTTTGACCTTGAATTTTTTTTTCCTTACAGAAGAATGATGGGGAACTTTCAGGTATTGTTTATGATTATGTTTTGAACAATTTTACTCATTTTCAGCTTGGTGGGAATTTATGTACCTTCGAATGTCTAAATTGACCGGGCTATAGTATTTAGTAGTTATATGAGATTGACTGTGTTTGAAATTTCTTTTTAAAAGTGGCCTTTCTATCTGCAAAATCCTACACCATAGAAAACCGCCTTAAAAAGAACTTAATCTAGTAATCAAAATTTACGATTACTCTTTCTCAACTGAAGATAATTTTTTTTTTTTTTAATTTAATTAACTGTATCAGCAGGCCAGCACTTAAAGGTTAGTAGGCGTTTTGGGTATCACAATTATTGCTTTTGTAACCAATAATATGGTAATTGGTTTTTAAAGTATGATGAAAAATATAGATGAATTTAGTTTATGTACGCTTAATTCGTTATGGTTATTTGAAACTAGATGTTAAGAAATTTATAACTTAGGTATGCTATAAATTTCATAACATCTATTATTTATATTGTCATCATCTATTATTAATTATTATTTACCTATATCTAATATTTAAATAGAAGTAGCTTGCAAGCATCTCTACCCCCTAGATAAGTAGTTTCCGGCAGAGTAAAATTTGGGGCCACTCCATCTCTTCTTATGCAGTGTCGTATAAGGTGACTAAGGGATAGGGCTGTTTAACATCAGACAGATATATACAGCCCAGGCTCAGCCTCAGATGCGTGGCTCAAGTCAAAATAGTACCCAGAATACGGCAATAGGTTCACCCCCTATTACGTGGGACCGAATAAAATGGTGAAATGTGGGTGTTAATTCACCTCTGCCTCACCCTCCAGGGATAAAGGCGTGATTATATGTATGTATGTATGTATGTATGAGTGTAGAATAGTATAATGAATGTATGGGATTATTAACACGCATTTTGACGTTTGAATGAAATTTTAAGCATTTAGAGTATGCTAATTATTTCAATCGATTAAGATAGAAAAAATGGACCAGTCTTGGCAGAATTCAACCACTTGATCATTCTCTTACAGGGAGAATGCTTTAACTGCTAAGTCACCGGTCCACTTTAACCGCGAAAACCCGGTGACTTACTGATTACCCAGACAAAATCTCTTTTATTTACTTCCAAGTTTGCCCGCTAACTCGTTTGCTTAACGCCCTGTGACTAACTGCTGTTTACATGAATATTTAAGTAATATTTTAGGAAAATTATTTGAATAAGAAAGTGTTTTATGTGAATCTCATCCATTATTATTTCTTTTCCCAGTTTTCCGACTTCATCGAACCTTTAATTACCTTTTTTCATGTAAAAGTCCGAACGAATACCATCCTTGTCGGCCGTCCGTAGTGCTTAAACTCGGGCCGACTTAAACCACATGCTGTATCAGATCTTCAGATGGCCGGGGGGTAAGATTGCCTAGAGCATATCCCTCGCACCCTGGCTGACCCTGGGCTATTTACGGTTTTACGGGAAACATGAAAAGGGGGAAGCGGTAAGCCATAGCAGGGGGATGTTTTTTTATAAAGGACACGTCAATTTGAATTCACCTCGCTTGATGGTAAGCTAAAGGCAAAGTCTCGGAAAGAGGGTCATCAAATTAAACATGTACCATGTTAACAGTGATGGCACTTAATTTGACGGCCTCATCAGATGCCTTTTCACGCCCCGCTTAAAGGACCCGGGCTGTAGGAAGAAGGAAACACGTGTTTGGTTTCATCAATATTCTGTCTACAAACTATCAATAAGCAGGCCCTCAATCCTACCAAAACTTAACCGTTATCGTGCCACGGTCACTGCAAAACATTACATTCAATTTCAGACTTTATTAATATACGCCTAAAAGCCAAAATAAAATGAAAACATTACACTTTTTAAATTACTCTGCAAAAAGTCATTTGATTTTTGAATGAATTTTTTTATAGCATTTATTATGCTAACTTTTAAGTTCGAAAAACATTGGAAAAATGATCATTCCAAATTTTCCTTCTCTTTATATCCGTATCCGGATATAAAGAAAAGCAAAATTTGGAATGATTCACGTCTGGCTCAATAGCTGAGTTGGAAGAGCAGTCCCCCTGTAAGGGAAAGGTCGTGAGTTCGAGTCTCACTTGAGCATTTCATTTTTTCCAATGTTTTTCGAAGTCATTTATTGTTGAACTTGAAGAATCGAGGCCCAGTTCACCTCGTAGGTCGTTCGCTAGTGTTATGTTACAAAATTATATAGCACTGTAGCTATGTGTGTCATATGTGTGTCTATCTATGTGTGTATGTGTGTAAGGTGTCGGACCGTGACCGAAGACCTTGCTCCAAGTCTCCTGTTACATTTTTGTATCGTTATGTCATTTGTATCGAATGCTAATTATAAATTAATTCATACGAAACTTGTTGACTGCTATAACTAATGGTGTACAATATCCTGGTACGTTTATGAGCCTAATAATTACTACAAGTTCGTTAGATTCTTGACGTCGTCATCCTTCGAACCTTTTATTTAAGTCCTCAGTCGGAGTTGACTTGCAGATTAAAACGATCTAACTTCGATATTTTTCGTGAACGACTGCCATCTGATCTCAACTCAAGATAACCGGACTTTTTTTGGGTTCTAACTAATAGGTTATATTCCATAATTACTCACTTTTAACGTATCCATGATGGCGAAAAAGATTGAAATGCGCTGACAATGTAACACTAATCAATAAACAAATGACTACTTTTGGAAAAAGAATTCCATGTTTTTAAAATAAAATTAATTTGAAATTAGAATTCTTAGCCAAACAAAAAAAAATGATTTTAAATAGCCAGTACCAGTACCAGAACAGCAATTTCATAGGTAAAGACCTAATATTTGTAAAATCTGCCATAGGTAGTAAAATGTGCGTATGACAACCGGGCCGAAGCTCAACCAGCTCTCCGAAGCACGGAGAGGGTTCAATTGGTTAAGAATGGTCACCCCTTATAATCACTCTTAAGATGGGTGATATGGTTGCTTTCAGGCAATATTAGCCAGGTCAGTCAATATATTGAGCTGATGTTTATTAAACGACCCGGGACTGTAGGAAGAAGGAAACACGTGAGCTGGCAGGGAGTTCCAGGTCTTAATGATGCGGCATAGGAATGAGTCACTGAAACGCTTGGTTCTAGCAGGTATATTCTGCACGTATACGGATGTCATCTTAGCCCGTGTTATCCTGTGAAGGAAAGGAGAGGGTGGGACTAATTGGAAGAGCTCGTCATCAAGAGATTGGTGCTCAGGTAATAATGATGATGATAATTATAAGTATTCTAAGTATATCTAATTACCAGTTTCTAATTTATTGCGCTAAATGTATACGAAAGACACTATCTCTTAACAAGAAAGCCTTTCACTCGTTTATTCTACATAATTCACAATTCGCTTGAAAAAATAACAACAAAGAGAGCTGAGATAACTCTTCCGAAGTCAAATATAATAGTTACGGTTATTAACATAATTAAGTCGTGAACAATACTTATACTCTTCACTACATAGTATAAAACAAAGTCACTGTCGCTGTCTGTCTGTCCCTATGTATGCTTAAATCTTCAAAAGTACGCAACGGATTTTGAAGCGGTTTTTTTTAATAGATAGGATAGGGATAGACACAGAGTTCAGAGAGCCAGAGAATCTTCAGCAGAGCGCGAGGCGTACCGCAGTCAGGATAGGGATAGACACAGAGTTCAGAGAGCCAGAGAATCTTCAACAGAGCGCGAGGCGTACCGCAGTCAGGATAGGGATAGACACAGAGTTCAGAGAGCCAGAGAATCTTCAGCAGAGCGCGAGGCGTACCGCAGTCAGGATAGGGATAGACACAGAGTTCAGAGAGCCAGAGAATCTTCAGTAGAGCGTGAGGCTCATCTCAGGCAAAATAGGGATAGACATCGAGTACAGAGAGCCGGAGAATCGTACGTAGAGCGTGAGACTCGCGTCAACCAGGATAATAATAGACATCGAATAGAGAGAGCGAGAGAATCGTCCGCACAGACACATAACAACGCCGAACGAAACGGACTACCGAATAGCCACAGATGGATAAATAAAGAAAATTCTGCCATGAATTACGATCCTTCGATTCCTTACAAGGACGATCGTATAGTATCAATAGGTACCATGTCAGTAGTGTGTGAACATTGTTTAGCATTAAAATTCAAGGATGAATCGAAAGGCATGTGTTGTTTACAAGGAAAAGTAAAATTAGATGAAATTCTTCCTCCACCTGAACCACTTCACTCTCTTCTTGCAGGTTACCATCCGAAATCCAAACAATTCATGCGCAATATACGCCGTTATAATAACGCATTTCAAATGACCTCTTCCAAGAGTAAGCAAGTCGTTGAGCATGGCTTTATGCCTACATTTAAAATTCAAGGGCAAGTATATCACTTAGCTGGGAGCTTGCTACCACTTCGAACCGATGAACACAAATTTCTGCAAATCGATGACAATACCAGCATCTGTAGCGTTTCAAAGCATAGCAATACAGGGAAGCTGATGCGTGACTGCTCAATAATAGTCTGGGACGAAGCCACCATGTCACACAAGACGTCTGTGGAAGCACTGGACAGGACAATGCGCGATTTGCGCTGCAAAAATTTACCTATGGGTGGATGCACAGTTCTGTTTTTAGGAGACTTTCGTCAAATCCTACCAGTGGTAACCCGAGGAACACGTGCTGACGAAATAAATGCTTCTCTGAAAAGATCAAACTTTTGGCCACACGTTCATAAGCTAGAGCGTAGAACCAACATGCGGGTTGCATTGTCTTCATGTGAGAACAGGTTTTTTTCAGAGATGTTGCTAAAAGTTGGCAATGGAGAGTTAACACAAAGTGATGGAAGGATTAACCTAGAAAACCTTTGTGTTTCGATAGACAACATCTACGAGTTGATCAACAATGTCTATCCTGACATTGATAACATAAGTTGTAAGACTATATCTTGGTTTAAAGAAAGAGCAATTCTGTCACCAACTAACGAACAAGTAGATAAGGTAAATAATTTGATTCTTTCAAAGATTGATGCGCCGATGCAAATATACTACTCGGTCGATACTGTTATCGATTTGGAAGAAGCTGTTCATTTTCCTACAGAATTTCTAAATTCTTCGAACCCGTCTGGACTCCCTCCTCATAAAATGGTATTGAAAGTAGGTTGTCCTGTTATTTTATTAAGAAACCTGAATCCACCTAAACTTTGCAATGGTACGCGTTTGCTGGTAAAATCACTAAAAACGTTCATAATAGAGTGCACAATACTCACCGGATGTGGTACCGGAGAAGACGTATTAATTCCCCGAATTCCTCTGATACCATTCCAATTTAAACGCCTACAATTTCCGGTAATGACCATTAATAAATCGCAGGGTCTAACTTTCAACGTTGCGGGCTTAGATTTGAGCGTTGAGTGTTTTTCTCATGGTCAATTATATGTCGCTCTTTCAAGAGTAACCTCTAAACAAAACATGTTTGTATTGTCTAATGATAAAAAAGCTGTAAACGTTGTTTATAAGGACATTTTGTAGTTGGTAAGTATATTTAGTATCAGTATTGCACCCGTGCGAAGCCGGGGCGGGTCGCTAGTATAGTATAAAGCATAGTCACTTTCCAGGTCTGTCCGTCTCTATGTATGCTTATATCTTTAAAACTACGCTACAGATTTTGATGCGGATTCCTTTAATAGATAGAGTAATTCAAGAAGAAAGTTTATATGTATAATACATGCTTACTTTAGTAGATGATGCAGCGGGAACGGGATGAGACGCCACGCGGGCGGAAAAAAATGGCGGTGCGAAGTTTGCTGGGTCAGTTATGATTATTATATGATATTGCAGTCATACTGGAGAGACACCAAGGCAACTGCCATAACGACATAAGCAGGAGCTGTGTGTCACGGAGATGAATATGATACGTGGAGTCAATCATGCGTAAAGATCGCTTGAGGAACTCCTACATCCACGGCTATGTCCTTCATGTCCGTGTTACAGCAGATAAGGTGCACAAGAGTTGCTTTGCCCGGTACGACCACGTAGGTGACTGCTTCACCTGGCTTCGTGGGTAATAAAAGTCTGACCAAGTAGCATCTACTGGGTCAGTAAGAGGGGTACCCAAAAGATGACTTGCGTACCAATAGTCGAAGTGCCAAGCATGCTTATTACCCAAGGCAATGTGAAGTGGAGGACAAAAACCGGACCAAGAATAAGACCCCTCGAACTTGGCGTTCTTCCTGCCTGCATCCGAGTTTACTTCTCCTCCTTTAGGTTTGGTTAATACAGTTTTTACCAGAGAGACAGCCGTCTAAGCTCTCAACCCCGAAAGGAAAGCCTAGGCTAGGTTCTCATCATCCATCATTAAACAAGTGTACCGACTATCAGTTCCATCCAGTCCCAAACACCCAAAGTCAAAGTCATAAATAAAAAAAAGTAATAAAAAAAACATTTTCTTCACTTAAAATTTAAATGCAACAGGTGTAATCATTTGGAGCTTAATAAACTACATAATTGGGTATAACCTGTGGTATAACTGCGAGTTCAAACCGGTCTACACGAGCCATAAGCAATGAAAGTGAGAGTCGTGTAGCGGAACCAGATCGGCTGGTGCTCAACTGCGCGAGCGCAAGCGCAAGTGACGTCACTATTAAGCAGTGAGACATAAATATGACGTAGATAGTAGTAGAACTTAGAATACACAGGTATATTGTCTCCTGAGATAGGTTAACATCTTAGTTTAGGAGACAAGGACTCTGTAAACTCTGTAATCTAAGGTCTTAATAAATAAATAAAAAAATCAATAATTTTGGAAGTGTCAAAGATTTTCAAGATGCCAAGTTGACCTCATTAGCTACGTAGTCAGTATTTCTTTTAATTAATAACGAGGCTACGATGCAGATTTTTCTTTTGGGGTTGAGAAGTCAGTACCTGTTGGTCGTGTAAAAGTTGGGTTAACCTAGGTTCTACCTAGATTATTTTTTTTTTCCAATACTACTGTTACCTGTATTTTTAATTTTGCATCATGACGTATCTTCGTATTTTTTGCAAATTATAAGCTTTGGAGATAACCGGGACTAAAGTTATGATAATGATGAATTAGCCCTGTTTTTGTACATAGATGACAGTTACAGATTGATTTTGTTGTTGGACGTGGCAAAGAAATTACTTTTCTTTCAGCTTTCAGGTCAAGTGACAATCGCTTCCGTAAATAATAATGAAAAAGCAGCCCCTTTTCATTCATCGCTGTTGTATGACGACGGTTTCAAAGTTTTTAAGGTTGGTCCTACTTTGATGACAGAAATGACGCATATCACGCTACCTCTGCCGTTTCCACGACACTGTCACACCCTGACGACTTTTTAATCATGCATATTGATAATAATTATTGATTTATTTATATATTACATAATACAGTCGTTGCCTGTCATTTCAAATGTGTAGGTTCTGTAGACAGGTGTATTAAATAACAAGATTACGTCACAACTTGCCTACTAGTGTCAAATTGATTGTGTCCTAAAAGTCTAAAAAATTAGTCAAGTGCCAGTCAGATTTATACACGAAGAGTTCCGTACCGTAGTACAGTCAGTATCAAGTGGATCTGCCAATCTTACTTAATACCATGGTATTTAGATCTTTGATTATGATTATGTATTTTTTTTTCAAGCTGCCTAGCAGAAAAAACAGTCGTAGTATATATACCTACCTATAAAAAGTGTCGGCAGCTTAATGAGTTGGCTTTAAGAGCGAAATGTCCCAGATTCGAATCTTGGCCATACATCTCTAGAACCCATTTTTAACACAAGTAAGTTTACTTGACTGGTTAGATTGAATTTTACTAATTTAAGTTATACACTAATACCACAGATAAATTAAATAGTTGTAAAATAATAATAATAATAATAAATATTCCACAACATTTTACACAACGCTATCTAGACCCATGGTAAGCTTTTATAGCTTGTGTTATGGAGTCTAGAATGCGGATAAACATACTTATATACTTTTTTTTTGTAAATACATACATATTATATATAGAAATAGTCGCTAATACTTGAATGAAATTTTTATAGCATTTATTATGCTAACTTTTTAAGTTCGAAATACAGCGGGCAAAAGAAGCGGACTTAAAAATTCGCTAATACTCTTAAAAAGACACCGTCAAAATTTCAGCTGTAAAACTATTGCAATTTATGAGATGCAGTTCACAGAGACAGACAGAGAACATCGCAGTCTTAGTAATAAAGTTACGTTCGCAACAATTGGAGTACTGAACCCTAACAATGAGAAAGTAATAATAGATATAATGATTCAAAATCTCTTACTTCCTGAGCGCCATTACAAAACAACCCTATTAGTTATATACAACAACACATAAACTATACGATGATAACTGTTTACTGTTAAAATCGATATCTTGGTTAAGAAGTCGGTCTTACAATCGAGAGGTCCTGTCTTCAAATAAGTGTTTTGCTTAGTGGTTAAGGAGTCGGCCTTACGATCGAGAGGTCTCGGGTTCAAATCCTGGCCATTACATTACCGACGTGAACCCACTCCTAGCACAAGCAATTTAGCTTAGCTGGAAGGAATATTAGTCTCAGTGATTTCACTCCTGCCTACACCATCTGGTTAGCCATCCGGCATGATAATATAACAAAAATATCAACAGCCGTTGAGAACAAAATCATTGTCAATTTATTTTTTCCTTCTGATAAAGGCCAACATGGTGTTTTTATATATAAGACAATATATTTTGAATTTAACGAACATTATTCATTCAAATGATGCCTTAATTTGTCAATGTTTTATAGACCTAAACTAGAAGGTCAATTACATCACTATTACATTCGGTCGCGGTCACGAGCTGATCTAAATATCAAATTAGTCGATTTTACTATTGCGAACATGTATTTAGTCGATTATACTAGATGCAGAAACGTTTCCGAATTGTAGGCTGAATAACAAGTGCGTCCTTGGCCTACCAAAAAAAAATAACGATGCATTGTTTTTGTGTCTAACAGTCATTTAAAAAAATATATTTGAAAATGTCAACGATTTAAGTATTATTAGATTTTATCTGAAGTTCTATTTGATCTAATGAAGGTATATTTTGTGAATCTCCGTGGCATGGCGTAGCGGTAAAGCGTTCGACTGTTACGTAGGTGACGCGGATTTGTTTCTCGCCCAAAATGTTTGAACTTTCATGAATATGTATATTTAAAATATTCTGGGTGTTTTATGTATAATATGTACTGTTTACAAGAAAATGTATATTTATCCGCATTCTAGATTTCATAACACAAGCTAATTAAGTCTATGGTTAAGTTATGCTTACTTTGGGTGGGTCTAGATAGCGCCATTCAGAATATTGTAGGACTTTTATTTTCTTTATAATTGATACATGTCATGTCGATACAAATAAACGGGTTTCGCTTCTGATTGCTTAGTGCTTTCCATTAAGTGGGGCAAGGTGTTTATTTGCCAATTTTCTAGTACTTATAAAAGTCGTTTAATCACACATTTCACTAAACTATTTATATTTTTCAAATGAAAGAAGTATTTAAAAAATATAACTATCTCCATTTAAATTTAGAAATTTCATGACAGTTACTTTGCATCATATTAAATTCAGACTACAATGAGACAGTTTCAAATGTTATTTTGACGTAATTATGATTTTTGGTTTTCTTACTTTTTTTTGACAATATAAAGTATATCTCGGGATTATATTTTGAACCTAAAATGTGCTCGCGCAGGGGTGGACGAGCTCAAATTCACCAAGCATAGATTTATAGTATCAAAACAATCTGCGCGCACCATGGCTTCGTTTGTCTTTGCGACATAAGTAGGTCTAAAATTATTAAGAGTAGTAATTAACGGGGTATTGGACATCGCGCCCACGTAAAATCTGACCTGCGGGCCATAATGTTTACTTTTTAAAATGTGCATGGGTATATTGGCCCGGATCAGTACTTTATAGTTAAAAAAAAACGATTTATTTCACAAAAGCTCATTCAGTTTTTATACTAATCGTTTAATAGATAAAACAAAAATATTCTGTTATAGACTTCCTTTATAGATTTTTTACCTGGTAATAAAATAATAAAAACTAAATTGCATGTCTTACTATAGTATGTTATTTTTGTCAGTAGTCTTTTGAAGCTATAAAATATATAGGTAGGTAATAATTGTTTTTATTCTCTATTTTATGAAATAGTAGCAGTCATTAACTTATGAATCAATCTCATAATGTCTATTACCTACACATAAATTATGATTAATGAAGCATATTCATAATGTATTAAAAATAGATAAAAAGCACGGTCACTCACTTTTTTGCTTATCATCGCTTCCGTGTAATAAGTTTACTGTCAATTTTATCAGCTTCTTTAGATATTATTATAATCTTTCTGAGCAAGAACATGATATGCTGGGATCACTAAAAAAATTTGTATTTTTTTTTTCTTTAAAATTTGAATGAGTGCTGTTCGCACCCTGCATTGATTTTTATTTATATACTAGCTATTGCCCGCGGCTCTGTCCGCGTGGATGTCACTATCCTATCTTTCAAGTTGGATCAATCTGCACACGATGTGCAAATTTGATTAAAATCGGTTCAGTCGTTTACGAGTAGGAGTCCATCGCGGACAAACAAAGTGATACGTAATTTATATATATTAAGATAAGAATATACAATGCTTTCAAATAATTTACTAACAGTGGTTAAGTGTATGACTAATTAAAATAAAATAAGTGTTTTTTTTTATTTAATAAACTCAATTGTCTAGTGTCAAGGGTCTATATGAAACGACACTATTTCTCTTGTCAAATCTAACTATTAACAAGTTTTCATATAGGTACACCACATAATCACATATCTACAATTCATTTATTATTATTATAATTCAAAGTCTCTTTAGAGAAATCTTGATGTTCTGATAAATTATCGCGCGCTTTCACATAGGGTTGCCAATTTATTTCGAATCAACAGCATTAAATAGATTTTTTTACGTAATTATTATTTAAATAGAAAAGGCCCAACATTAATAACCGATTAAGATGTTTGTAGAACTTCTAATTTATAAAAAGTTATTTTAATAACGCTTTTTTGCACAATGGGCTCAGCAGTTCTTATTGGAATAGGTATAATAGAAATACAGTCGCCTTGATGGATAAATTATTTTTGGAATTTTTAGAAAAAAATAATTCTTTCTCCAATATTTAGATATTTTTAAATATAAAAGCAAATAACAGTTCTCCCCTTTTATACAGTTCCAGGTTCTTAAAACGGTGTGTGAAAAATCATCTGTCGAGGCCGTAAAGCTAAAGACTGCCATTCTCGGGATAGCAGCAGGACGAGATACAACGAATTTGTCAAACTGAATTAAAAAAAAAAACTTTTTTATAATTGAAAAATAATACTTTTATTTAAAAAAAAATACTTATTTTCTTACTTTCTTTTTATTATTTTTAGTATTTTCAGAGCAAAGGTGATCGTCAACTTGGAATGTGTTAAGCTAACTCTGATAGCGACTGTGCATACAACATTTCAACATCAGCCAGTGGCTAACCACCGTGGGAATATTCATATCGCGATACAGAATCAGAGATTGCGAAATAGTTCGACTTGTCTTCTCTAAGTGGTGTTAGGTAAATATATAGTATCACCATAGAATTTCATGACTTATTTGGCGTGGTGGTAGCGCATTCTACTGCGAATGGGTTCGATTTCTGCTCAGAGTAAATATTTAAGAAGAGCGTGAAAAAGCATCTGATGAGGTCGTCTAGCTGAGGGCCACCAATATAACATTTTTGGTGTCTGTAATTGTGAACCTCTTTCTTGAGATTTCGCCTTCAGCTCAGATATCATCAGGTAATGTGAAGTAAATTAATATAAGCTAAGTTTTTTTATGACATTGAGTAATATTTCCAAATATATTATTTTCTTAAACTATTTTGTCATTACACTTGACTCTGACATAACATAACATAAACTCACGCCCGTATTCCCCGAAGGGGTAGGCAGAGGTGCTAGCTCCCACATTTCGCCAGTTTATGTTTAGGTCCCAATGTAATTGGTGGCGAGCCTATTGCCATTAACCGGACACTTATTAACCTGCGATAAATACACAAAATACACACACACTTGACTTTGATAATAATATTAGTCGATTTTAACAACATTCGACAACCCTACTTTCACGCGAGTGGCGTTCGAACATCTAAATAAATCATCATAACATTCATATCCTCGTACATTTATATTACTTATGCTCATGTACCTAACTACGGTTACTCGGATGCACACTTCGCAAGGCATGCGGTTCATTGCGTGTGAAATATATCTCTTAGAATTAGTATAAAGTCTAAGCTCTTCATATCTGTGATCAATGTATACCTACATTAGACTAGACCTAGAGATGAAGAAGGCGGGAATACATTTTGAATTTGGAACGGGACGCAGAAAGTAGACAATAATGAATTTTGTTTGAGCATAGCGCGCCTTTTTGTAATCTCATCTTTGTAATCGTCTCATCGTGCAGTCCAGAAGATACAGATCACCATTCCCGATGCTATTGGACGTAAAATGGTGGTCCCTAACTTGACGACCTTGATAGATGCCTTTTCACACCCCGCCAAAATGCCGTGTACTATTGCAACCAGGAATATCACGAAGATAATGATTATTAGGGAAACATAATCATTTCTATTAATTTGCTGGTAAGTATTAAAGACTTCCGATGTCTAGATTTTCAACTATAATGTTTTTAATTGCAACACTTTGAGAGCGTCACATTCGACCACTTTCGAAATTTATATCAAAACTTGAAATTTCTAACAACTTAAATCTCAAATCTCGAGATCTTAAATGTTGTATTTTATTAGCTCTGGTTGTAAACCGTATAAAAAGCCGCTATGAAGTAATTTAGCCGTACGCGCATCCGTAGTATTTCGAAATTACATGACACTATAGTATAGTTTTTTTTACTACCAAACGTAAAAAAAAGTTAAGCAAGTACCTAACATTGTATTTTTAACAATTATTTATTGCAAAATAAAAACATAATTCATACAATTATTATCGTTTCAAAATTAGAACACCGTCTACACGCTACATACAATACAAACAGCCAGTTACAACATACATTTGCTCAATGTATTTTTCACACGAAGACAATACTATCATGAATGACAAATTAATAACCACTTATACTCAAAGACAAGAAAATTAAAAAAAAACACGGTATCTTTGTCCGAATGTTCGTGATCACGAACAATGACAACAAATCGACTAAAATTTAAAATTAGAATAACAACCCGATTTAGTGTAATCGATTTGCAATTTCAGAACGCATAATTGTTTTATAATCTGTATTTCGATGCGTTTCATGAGTCATGAGTATGATGTAATGAATATAGGTCAGAGATTACGCTTTTACTTATTCTCTTGATGTAATACCTACTTATGGAGTTATTTGATCCCTATAATACTGCTAGCAGGGGACATCGTTCACCGGACAGCCCTTCTGTGTGGGCCTTTTCACCCATTCCCTCTAACTGCCATAGATGTTCGTATATGACAACCGGGACCGACGGCTTAACGTGCTCTCCTAGGCAAGGAAAACATTCAGACAAATGCAAATAGACATATTTATGCATACAAATATTAGCACTGAACGGAAATCGAACCCGCATCTTCTGCGTGGTAATCGAATTCCTTTACTTTAAAAAGTTTAATAATCACGACAGCTTTAGTATCGATTGCATCCAAATCTTTGGAGCTTAGAGACTGCACTTCCACTCTTTATCTTGATTTGTCTTATCATGACTTTTATGGAAGTGACTGCCGTCAAATCCCCCAGGAAAGCCTTCAGCAGAACTTTGGTTAGTCAGCAGATGAACCGGCTTGCAGGTGAGAAATAAGTGCAAGATCTTTATGGAGCAAAACTTTTCCTTAGTTTATTTTGGGTCAAGGTCACTTTGTAATAAAATTTACTCTGATTTCGTAACTTCAACTTGCTTTAATGATGTCAGAGTAATTGAAAAATTATTGATTCTGACATCATCAAAACAAATCGAAAAACTAGAGCAGGTCATAGTCACTCATAATTCATCAGGATTATCTACATATTTAGTCAAATGTGGAGTGATTAATAGACGGATTTCCGATCGGGAAATAGTATATTCATATCTTGCTGACACTGCATCGAGTTAAACTGATAAATTATCTCATAAACATTTTTGGTTTGGTTAATGAGAGAGTTAATTCCAGTTTAATTTTTGAATATAACTATATTTGTAAACAATTTCAAATTTATATACTAGAATCTAAAAGAAGGTGACCTCAAGTACCTTAATTAAACATAATAAACATTATAGGACTAGTTTTTATGTAGGTAATTACTTAAGTCAGTGGACTGCATAAAATTCATGTCTTAACTGATATTTTATACAGTATCTACTTCATTATAGGAATTAAGAGAGGGAATTACGCAATTTCTATAACATATGCCGAATGAGCTAATAAACAGGTACCAGAGACCTCGTGTTTAACCTCTTCAAAACCTGAATGCACAATTAAATGCAAATAATTATATTTATTAAGGTCACGAAAGACAAACAAATGTTTAAATGACTATGATTGTTCTTTCAGTTTGTCTATAATTTAAATTATATATTAATTATATATCATACAATCGAAATACATCGGGAAAAAGAAGCGTTCAAGTGGGACTTGAACCCACGACCTTTCCCTTACAGGGGAATGCTCTTCCAACTGAGCTATTGAGCCACACCTGAATCACTTCAAATTTCCCTTTTCCTTATATCCGTCTTTTAAGGGTGAGGGTGGAGCCATCTACCAACTTTCTTACGAATGTATTGTGATTTTAAAAATGATCATATTAAATGCTATAAAATTTCATTCAAATATCATACATTATTAAAGTATCAGTAAGATATCTATCGCCAAAATAAAGTTTGTCAACAAAATATTATTAATGGCGCCAAAATATAATCTTTACCAACATCAATGGAGGTCTTTAGCTCTTTGTGCATTACCACAAAAGTAATCTAACACGGATATACCGATTGAGGTGCACAATGTCGTATTCTGTGGACTATTGTGGACAATATATTTGGCGGCAGATCTATCATAATCTATGATGATGACCTCTTAAACTTATACCAGGCATTACATTGCCCATAACACTGACCAGTAGCCACATTGCCTCTCTGAATGGCGATGGCATCTTCACCGCGAAGGGAACGAAAGGAACTTTGAAATTAAATCAAGAAACAGTCTGTCAGACTAAAGAAATTCCATTTCAAATGTCAATCACTTAAAGCAATTATTGTGAATATAGAAAGCTGCGGTTAAAAACAAAGTTAAAATTAACATTTATTTAAAGAAACTTGTTTAATTGAGCCACTAGTTTAAGGTGAAATTGATATTTTATGCGTAAATTTTTAGTGCTTAGACCTTGATTTTTCGCGTCTGGTAATTGCTCAATTTAAGGAAAAAAGGCACTAGTGATGCGACTTATTTAAACTTAAATCGAGACAGTCCTGTACTTCTCATGATAGACAATTTCCCATTGGTTGTACAAATGTACAATCTTCACGTACCTGAAACAATAAAAACACCATTATTAGGACATTAGTTAAAAAAAAATAGCAAGATATGAAAAATTCATATCGATTCATCGACTAATTTCCTATTTTCGTGATCACAAACGTACGAGTACCTACTGTATTTTCTTTAATAGTAGCTTCACAGCTTATGCCGAGAAGCGAGTCAAACAATAGGACGTTATCAAAATACAATGCAAACCATGCTCTAGAATGTTAAAACGAGAAACAATGGCTGCAATGTCAAATCGATACATCGTAACCAGTAATCAGATATTTCGTTTTTGAAAATGGAAAGCTCGTTCGGGCGCAGTCGACTCATCTCGGCCGCGCCCGATTACATCACTAGTAATATCGCTTTCTATATAATACGTAATTTTGTTTAACACGAGGCGCGGTCCATACCTACAGGTGTTAGAACATACAAACCTGATTTTTGCCAAAACAAACATATAAAATGACGTAAGTATTGGTATTTTTTAAAAAGAAATATATTCAGTCCAAAAGTCATGAAAATAGTAGGTTAGTCGATTATTAAAGTAGGTAATCGACTATATTTGTTATTGGCCCTATCTATTTTTTCCAACACTATCTTTCTGAATTGGTCGATCTGACATTATGGGATTTTGGCGGGAAAGCATAGAGGACGCATCGCGGTATCTTATTTTATTTTCCGAAATTGGTGTGAATTCGATTTTTATGTATAAAAATTGAGAATTTTTAACCATAACGTTTTGGACAACGCATACACGTGTAGGAAAGTGGCATATTACAGTGAATTGTGACTCTACGTGTTGAATCTAAATCTACCCAGGGAGCTTTTATTAAAGTCCCCACAACTGTACTGAGGCAGCAATCATCTCATTCATCGTCATCAAAATCATCATCAACATCACTAAGTCATTATCGTCATCATCAAGAATTCTTTTAACTATTATAAGTAAATACAAAACAAGACTTGACATAAAGGTAATACGTTACCATGTCATAAAATCCCTTAAATAACTGATATTATTGGTGAGATATCCTCGTTCCCGCCAAAAAGTAAAATGTTTTATTGGAAGTATAACTGCCGGCAAATATATTGACGATGTGCTATGACAGGAACCGTTCTTAGGTCTGTTTAGTGACTGCGCGGGCCCTCCAGGCGCGCCAATTGACCAACCATAGATTATATTAAGCCAATTACAGGCTCAAAAGGCTTACCTCATTGGTTTATCTTTTTTTGCTTGGTTATTTGGTCCAATATTTTGAAATAGATTTTGGTTCTCGGTGGAGTAGAATAGGGTCACTCCATGTATTGGGGGTCGTAGAAGGCGAGTAAGGGATAGAACTGTTCTCCACCCGACAGTAAACATACAGTCCATGACTAAGTATCCGCTTGGCGGTATTAGGCTCGCCCCCTATTACGTAGGACCGAAGTTCATAACTGGCGAATTGTGGGTATTAATACACCTCTGCCTATCCCTTCGAAGATTTACAGGCATGAGTATATATGTATATATTTATACAAGTAAAGTTATATTTATTAATTTTATTAGCCTCCGTGGCGTGGTGGTAGTGAACGCGACTGCTACGCAGGAGGCGCGGGTTCGATTACCGCTCAGTGCAAATATTTGTATGCATGAATTTGGCTATTTGCATTAGTCTGGGTTTGTATAATATGTATGTATTTACAAAAAAAAATGTTTTTAAGTATGTTTATCCGTATTCTAGATTCCATAACACATCCTAGTTAAGCTATGCTTACCATGGGTCTATATAGCGTTGTGTAGAATGTTGGGAAATATTTATTATTATTTATTATATTTATTATTCATAAAATATATTTTTTTTTTTTTAAATAAATATTCCACAACATTCTACACAACGCTATCTAGAACCATGGTAAACTTAATTAGCTTGTGTTATGGAATCTAGAATGCGGATAAACATACATAGATACTTTTTTTTTTTTGTAAATACATACATATTATACATACAAACACCCAGACCAATGCAAATAGCCATATTCATGCATACAAATATTTGCACTGAGCGGGAATCGAACCCGCGCCTCCTGCGTAGCAGTCGCGTTCACTACCACCACGCCACGGAGGGACACTCTCACGGTACTTCTTAAGCGAGTAATTTATTCACGTTCAGAAGCAAAGACATCACGGTCCCTTAAATAGTTGTTAAACCATTTCATAATAATGACAAATCATTCATATAAGGATTTACTATTACAGAACTAGACATTTCTTGACAGTGTAGAAGGTTCTTTATCGTTAAAATAAGAGCGAAGTGGTACTTATAATATAGATAATAAGGTCTACTTGTGAAATGTGGTCCTCGGATGTAGGGACATCGCTATGCAGGTCGGATTACGACACTTTTGTGGTGCAAGTGATTTGAAATTAGCGTTTTTGCGACTACTGAGTAAGCCGCACCATTAAGACCTGAACTCTCTGCAAGCTCACGTGTTTCCTTCTTCCTACAGTCCCGGGTCCTTGGGCGTGAACAGGCATCTGATGAGACTGTCAAGCTGAGTGCCACCTCTGTTAACATGGTACATGTTTACGATGATGACCCTCTTTCCGAGACTTTGCCTTTAGCTTACCATCAGGCTGTATGAAGTCAAATTCACCCAGCTTGATGGTAAGCTAAACATTATAGAAAAAAAATGTGCTTACATAGATTTCCCGTAAGAAAGTGTTAGTTTTTAAGTGTATCATAATATCACGCTTCTCATAGCTTATCCCACGCATACAACTACCAAGTTTCAAAGAAATTAATCATTGGTATTCTTTGCGCGCGCGCATTAGGGCTGGCTCATAAGACGGCGTCAGTTTACTAATTAATATTGATGGCTGTTCGAGTTACGTAATCGAAAGCTTATGAGCCAATGGTAATTAATAATTTAAATATTTATGTAGATATGTAATAGGCTGAGTAGAAAAGTGCCACTTTCTCATAGTTTTATCATAGTTTTAGTGTTATTTGCTAACAAGAAAATGCTAAGCGATCAGTTTTGTTTATATCTGTACGTTTATTACTTGTAAGTTATGGAAATAATTGGGTATTTTCCTGTAGTTAAAATAAATCATTTAACTGAGCTCATTAAAATAAGAATGGTAAAAGAGCGGTAAAAGGTTTTTTTTTATATAGGACACGTCAATTTGACTTCACCTCACCTGATGTTACGCTAAAGGCGAAGTCTCGGAAAGAGGGTCACCATCGGAAACATGTACCATGTTAACAGTGGTGGCACTCAGCTTGACGGCCTCATTAGATGCCTTTTCACGCCCCGCTTAAAGGACCCGGGACTGTAGGAAGAGGGAAACACGTGAGCTGGCAGGGAGTTCCAGGTCTTAATGGTGCGACATAGGAATGAGTCACTGAAACGCTTGGTTCTAGCAGGTATACTCTGCACCGTAAATGAATGGCATCTTAGCCCTGCACGTGCCGTCCTGTGTAGGAAAGGAGAGGGTGGGACTAATTGGAAGAGCTCGTCAGAACATTGACCATGGTAGAGACGGTAGAAAACTGCCAAAGACGGCAACATCTCTACGCATCTGCAAAGGCTCGAGCGTAGAGATGTTGCGATACAATAGTTGCGTCTGTTCGTATTTTATCGTTTTTTTTTAATCATCCACCCAACCTATAATAGTAAATTATTGAATTATTAAATCCTACCCTATCCTACGAGATCTAATCCCAATAATTAAAGGCGAAAGTTTGTAAGTTGGGATGGTTGGATGTTTGTTACTCTTTCACGCCTAAACGGCTGAAGCGATTTTAATAAAATTTGGTAAGGAGTTAGCTGACACCCTGGATTACTTACTTACTTACTGGCCAACAAATTAGTCAAATATTCCACAACATTCTACACAACGCTATCTAGACCCATGGTAATTTTAACTAGGTTGTGTTATGGAATCTAGAATGCGGATAAACTTACAACTCGTGCGAGTTAACATGGCACCTGGCTCGGGGCTTTGCGCGGGGGAGCGGGAGGCGTGTACGCTGACGCTACTAGCCTCGCACGGCGAGAGCGGGGTCGCGCGCGGGGAAGCGGGAGGACGGTGTCTTCGAGGCAGGTGCCATGTTAACTCGCACGAGCTATACTTAGATATTTTTTTTTGTAAAAACAAACATACTATACATAGAAACACCCAGTCCAATCCAAATACCCATATTCATGCATTCAAATATTTGCACTGAGCGGGAATCGAACCCACGCCTCCTGCGTGGCAGTCGCGTTCACTACCGCCACGCCACAGGAGCTGGTAAACCATTACGAATAGATTTCTCAAAGGGATACCTTTCTTAATTGTCCTGCCAATAGATTTATAGACCGTGCAATAAAATCAGCTATATAGCTATAACTTCGCAAGCGATAATGACACTTGTTAATTAACGCCAATAGGCCGATAATCGCTTACGTATAATGACATAATATCGGTTATAATGTCAGTATTGACCTCGATTTCTATCAGCCAATTGATTTTATAGATTCTAACCGCTTTTGTAACGCGCTCATATTTTGTTAAGTAATAATACGGTTCTGATATGAATATTTTTGTATTAAGTTCTAGATAGCAGATTTTAGATAGAATTGTATGTTACTTTTTACTAAACGGCAAGTTATATATAAGTAAATTTCGTATACATAGGGAAAAAGAAGAATCATCTCGGGCAGGACTCGAACCCGCAGTCTTTCCCTTACAGGGGGAATGCCTTGACCAATTCGGCTACCGAGACACGCCCGATGTGATTCAAATTTCCCATCTTATACGTCTTTAAGGCGACCGTCGCCGTATTCGATTGGTATAGTTAGCATACTTAATGCTGTAAAAATCCATACTTCCATACTAATATTATAAATGCGAAAGTAACTCTGTCTGTCTGTCTGTCTGTCTGTAGGTTACACTTTCACGCCTAAACCACTGTACCGATTTTGATGAAATTTGGTACATGGGTAGAATAGACATTGAGAAAGGACATAGGCTATGTTTAGTCACGATAACCGACATCCACGCGGGCGGAGCCGCGGGCAAAAGCTAGTAAGAAATGAAGTATTGTGACCTTTATAGTATTGGTATCAACCGATGCAACTTTTACCGCTCTTTTACTATTCTTCATTTAATGAGATAAACTAAATAATTTAGTTTAACTACAGCTAAATACCTCAAAGTAAAGCCAACGAAGCGAGAGAAAAAAGGTAAACAATGTTTCAGCAGGTCCAAATATTTTTATTTGAAAATTATTACGTATCACTTCAAACTCATTCCAGACAGGAATGAAATTGCTCATAAGATGCCGGAGCTGACAGTTTTGAATCGCTGTGCTGACAGCTTTCCTGTACTACGTATCATTTTAAGACTTAGTAGTTAAAATATTTGTGACACTGACTATACAACCAGTCATAATACATAGAAATCATTGAATGTGAGACAAAAGTATTTCTTTTTCAGTTCTTCTCGAAAAGCCTTAGAACTGCAGCACTGTGCTCATTCTTTAAAAACTAAACAGACCATCGCCAATATTATCAATAGTGAGCAATTTCGCGTGCGTCTCGTGCGTGACGTAGTTCGATTCTGGCCCAGGTCACGTCAGTTAGTATAACGGATTTCACTCATTTTAGCACTACCACGGTAATTACTGTTGTAATGTTGTTATTGAGTAAATGTAGCCCTTATGGTTCACATGTGTTGCTTAATTTTGAAATGAAATAGTAAGACTTAGAAGTTATACGTTTCTACTTCTTTGTGGTATGTTCTTTCAATGAGATATTACGCAAGTTATTTAGCTACTTGGAGATTTATACTCGACAATATGACTTCACCTCGCCTGAAGGTAAACAGAAGTCTCAGGAAAGATAGTCCTCATTACAGAGTACAGACACGTAACATATTACAATGTCCGATGCTTTTTCAGGCTCCGCTTAAAGGGTTCCTTTAGGAAAGGACTGTAAGAAGAGGGAAACAAGTGCGCTGTTAAAGGATTTCAAGATTATGATGCGGGAAAGAAGAGTCACCAAACCGCTTGTTTATTGATGAATTATTCTGCATTATGTAGACTTCAAGACTTCAAGAAAAGAGCGTACCTACTCTCTATTGAAAGGAAGGCAACGCATTTGTGACTCCTCTGGTGTTGCGTATGTCCATGAGCGACGGTGATCACTTACCCATCAGGCGATCCGTCTGCTAGTTTGCCTCCCTCAAAATCTAAGCATTACATGTCTTGGATATTCTAAATTTTCCTATGCATCCGTCCAATACAATGTTATAGACGTCAGTCTCAGCTGGTCAAAAAATTCCCCCTTTAAATGTCTGGTCGGGAGTTTGAGTCCCGTTAACTTATTACGATTTAAATCTACAAGTTCATCTATTTACAAAGCAACAGATAAAAAAGAAGTCAATCATACAAAAAAGGGTGTGCTCTAATTTTAAAATCCGAAGGCCTCGTTAAGTTAAATTTCACCATAGACAATTACAAAACGTTTTAAAAACATCAGAACGCAGATAAAAAAACAACATTGAGTTAAACAGAGTAAACAGTATTTACTATTGTACAATGAATTTCTTTCTTTCTTTACTTCACAACTCGTCTCAGACCACTGACTGCGAAATCTATCTATAGGGTTTTAATTATTTGTTTGAAATCGTTGATGAAACTTCTCATTTGCGCCTAGGGCTATTACATAAAGTTTATATAAATTAAAAAAAGTTTTATAGCTTGGTGGTGGAGTGGTTGAATGCTGCGTTAGGGACAGTGGGTTTGATTGACGCTCAGTGCAAAAAAGTTATGCATGAATGTGTCTATTTGCTTGATTGTGAATGTTCAAAAATGAATATACAAGGCTTTAAATACTCTAGATTAATCTATATCTTATATAAGGTATGTTTAGTTTGGGTATAACACCAATGGGAGCTAACTTGCACTGCCAATTAATAAAAAAATAAAAGGGGCTTAGGAATATCAATTACATTACAATAATTAAATAATATCTATTTAACTAAATGACTAAGTATCAAAACCCATTACATTTATCTAAAAGAATTATCCAAGACCATTTATAAATAACAGAGTTTCTCCTTTTCATACCTATATTGGTTTGTTTACACGAGAGGGAGAAAAAATATCATCCTTTTTTTTGGAACTATTAAAAAATGACCTAAATCAATATAACTACCACGAGAAAAAGTTAAAATTACCATCAGAAGTAGTATTACCGTGTAATTAGTACAATAACAGGACACAATCCGTCGATTCGTTTCACAAGCAGTCCGTCTGTCGGTCGGTGTGCGCAGGAGTTTCGCAATGCGCCCGCGCCGGCTGCTGAGGCGGCTTTCACACGCAAACTGTTTTACTACATTGTTACTACGGGTTTGGGATGTGTATACGGAATACCGTATTATCGGTAATTTGTATTGTACTTGTAGGTACTATGGTGAAAGTGATGTAGGAAAAATGAAAACAAGTGTTGTTTGGTAAAAACGGTTATTGTATTAGAATTTGCGTAATATGGATATTGTTAAGAGATATGATCTGGTAATATTAGGATTTCTTTTTTTTCATACAGGACACGTCAATTTGACTTCACCTCGCCTGATGTTAAGCTAAAGGCAAAGTCTCGGAGAGAGGGTCATCATCGCAAACATGTACCATGTTAACAGTGGTGGCACTCAGCTTGACGGCCTCATTAGATGCCTTTTCACGCCCCGCTTAAAGGACCCGGGACTGTAGGAAGAAGGAAACACGTGAGCTGGCAGGGAGTTCCAGGTCTTAGTCGTGCGGCATAGGAATGAGTCACTGAAATGCTTGGTTTGTTTGTATTGTAAACTGTTGGTGTCCGTAATGGTGACCCTCTTTCCTGAGATTTTGCCTCCAGTTCACCTCCTTCTTCTTTTCAGTCTGCCTCCGTCCTATATATAAAAACTAGCTGACCCGGCAAACTTCGTACTGCCAATTATTTACCACCCACGTGGCGTCCGATCCCGTTCCCGCTGCACCCTCTTATACATATAGTTATCTAAACAGCAACAGAAATAACCACACTGTCACTTCTGCGTATATGCCGATGCCGACCGAATTTGTTGACATTAATGATCACTGCTGCGTTCCCTGGAGTAGTAGCGTGATGATATATAGCCTATGTGTTATTCTGATGTATAAGCTATGTTATTGAAAAGTTTCATGAAAATCCATTCAGTAGTTTTTACGTGAAAGACTAACAAACTTCTATCCATCCATACTCACAAACTTTTGCGTTTATAATATTAGTAGGATAACATACCTATAACTGTTGATGAAACAATGATTTCAAGAAACATTTTATTAGCCCCCAGGGAAGTTAAGAATACAGAAATGGAGAGAAAAATAAATTATTTCATAGCCTGAAAGATATTGACGATATTTACAATCAATGACCAATGATACAATCATTATGTAGTGTAAAATAAGTAAGTTTAATTTTAAAGTAATTATGGCTAATACAGTTTTGCCCATGCGAAGCTAAAAAGGTTTGCAATCGATTTAATAAACCAAATAAAGAATTTGTCGCCTAATTTACCTGGTAAATACATCACATATATCCTGCTATGAATTATTTAACACACATAAGGTAAACTCATTAATACCTGCTTCCTACAAGTCGCGAACAATTTGAGACAGATTGTGAAACCAGCCGAGAATATCATCGACTTAATTATGCGGTCATTGGAGCGCATTGGAGCATGCTGGCCGCCGACAATTTGTTTCCATTAATCTAATAATGTATAAAAAAAAAGAAGAACAAAGAAAGTATAAATAATAGTCTATGGTTAGGCAAAAAAGAGATTGGTTTTGATTTGATTTTGGAACGAGATGATGTAAATATTGACTGTTGCGTTTTTTTAACGTATTAATACAGTAATATTGAACGTGTTTACTGTTTTGTAAGCTACTTATTACATTCAAGATTATTTTTATTAGTAAAGACAATAGTTTATATGTCAGATAAATATTGTAACACGAGAGTAAATAATCTACGATGGACTCAATAATGTAGACTGTTCAGACAATACTCAAAGTTGTGATTGATAGGTTTTAGAACTTTAAACCACCTTATTGAAATTACTAATTATGTATTATGAATGAGTTCACGTTGTCAATGTAATGGCAAGGATTCGAACACCTGACCTCTCGATCGTAAGATCAACTCTAACCACCAAGCTATAGATAAAAATGTAAATATACGCGTGTAAGCCTTATGTAACCACCATTTAAATGTTTTTTTGATCTATCGACGCAGAAACTTTCTTCTCAACAATGTATGGCCTTGGGCATCTTATTAAAAGTTTGACATTTTGATGTACAGTCGCCCTCAGAAGTAGCTGAACGCTAACTAACGATTTAACATAGAAATTAATCATTATTTTTAAAGAGGAAATTTCTTTAGCCCGTCACTGTCACGCTGACGTCAGAATAGGCACAGGAATCTATTCTGACGTCACAACGATATAGTTTTTAAATTCCATACGGCCAGTAGTACACCTATTTGACAAATTGTGAAATGACTGCCCATATATAGTGGGTGGGGTGGTCAATGTTGTCAATCAGTAGGTTATGATTAAGACACTATATTTTCGGAGGTATACTCTTTGACATTTGACAGATTATGAGACATAGTATTAAGAAATTTGAAAGGTGTTCCAAGTTGAACTTTAGGCGTTGATAAAAATTTGGAGGTACATTACTAAAATGTAGTTTTTTTTTAAACGAACTTAAGTACTACGTATATAAATAAGGTATTTAAGCTGTGATTCCTTTAGCAGAGCGGAGATGAGTGGCGCAAAACGAAGTGGCAATGAAGGAGTATATTATTCATATCTAATTGTATAGTTATTAAAATGAATTCAGCCATAACTTGAGAACAACTTTGCAGATTTCATTCCTATTTTTTCTTTTTCTTTTTTTTTCTACCTACTACTTTGTAGAAGATATTTACGGAAAGGACAGCAACTATTTTTTTAGTTTAGCCATTCTGTTGTAATAAGTAGGTATACTTTAGAATTATATGCATATCTGTACATCAATCTATTCATAAATACTTTCTCATTTCTAACAACAGCAATATTTTGTTTAGTATTCGGTAATCTTGTTGATATTTGTCTGTCTGTGTATTCTTAACGATAATGTGCTGCATCACGCTACTATTATCTGTTCTGTGATCACGTCACGTCGTAACTAAGTACCTAGTTGTCCGATCACTATAGGGAAGTGAGAGGAGAAAATAATGGTTACTGGCATAGTCTTGTAAGTATAGCGTGCCTCGAAAGTGTATGGCGATCAGTAATCAGTATCAAAGTGTAACACTCACTGGGATATTAACCATGTTTTTTTTTTTAATTTAAAAAAAAATAATTTTTATTTGGTAATCGATATTATGACAGTACACCGTGATGATGGCGCTTGAAACAGCGCCGAAATATCGGTTACCAAATAAAAATTATGAACATGGTAAATATCCCGGTGAGTGTTACACTATTCATGTTAATGACCATGTCAATCTTAAGTCATACAGTATCAAGTAAGTGATCTTCGAAGGATCGAAGAAGAAGATGGGAACTGGCACTTGTTAAGGTGTGACCTTAACACGCTTGAGGTGGTATGATCGTCATGAAGGAATGGCTCTAGAGGCACTATGGTAACTTTTCCTAACGGATGATGATGAAAAAAAACTGGGTTCACCAGGCGTCACAGTTTTGGGGAGTCATTCAAGGAGAATGCAGGGAGCATTATCTATTTTCGTATAAATGGGCAAACTTGGTGTTTGCACAGAAGTCATTAAAATAATAAATAAATTGAATATTACAAATTAACACACCGAATTATAAATGTTTAATCAAAACCAATGATTTTACATTGTCATTGAAATCATGCATTGGCCAAGTAATAAAGAATAAAAGAAAATGGTTGCAATATTTGCATTCCATTTTTAAATATGTTCACATTTGACACGTAAGGATGTTACCAAATACCATTCACACATTCGAAATTACAAAAATCGAATGAACTCATTTGCATTACATATTCGATATCAAATCGACTATTTTTAAACCGACCTAAGTTTGCGTAACCTTTGACAGCTGTCAGTGATCAATAATTTTATTAGTAACTACAGATTATAAATGTAATAAAATTCAATAGTTTTACTTGTATTTGTAATATGATTTTGAACTTTAAGGTTCTAGTTTTAGAGTAAATTTTAGAGTTCAAAGATATTTTTATTTTGTCTTATTCGACTTGTTTGATCACTATCTCACCTGATAATTGAAATGCGGTTTTTAATGGAGCACACTCGTCTAATGATACCTATTCACTCGTGCGTGATACGTCGATAATAATTACATAACTTGATTTAGGAGTTCCGTAAACCATCAAGGTTTGATTTAGACGACATCTTAATTAAATTAATATAATTATATAAAACATTTTAATAAAAAAAAACGTCATAATTACTAATTAATACATGGGTATCTGAATGAAAAATTCAATCTTTTCTTTTCATATCGACGTTAAATATTGTATTTATATTGTAGATGAGAAGTTCCGAGGCCTTTTCTCTCTTTTTCCTTCCCCTCTTTGCCTTACCTCAGTACATCAAGCAGCCCATTACCTACTGTATAACGATCATTTTATTTTTAAATCAAGAAATAAACTTGTACCTACACATATTCACAATTAAGATAATTGACAACACTTTTTGCGTATTTCTGCACGAAACTCCTGTTCGATGACTTCTAGACTCATCTTCTCATTTTGCAATTCCTCAACGAGTTCTCGTAATGTCAAAGTTGACATAAACAGGTATATAACCTTGCAAAAGGCCACATTCTTATAAGCACGCTGACTTGACATTTGAATTTTACATTTAAATGGTTCACCATAAGGTTACTTTTCCTTTTTGTCATATGTTATAAAAATATCGTTCGTTATTATGAGATGTTTGGATTTTCCCATTAACATAAAAAATGTCGCCTCTCTATCGGGTTTGTCCGTGACAATTAATTTAATAGTATTCAAGTTCCATTATATTTGATAAATTTTTATTTTTTTAGATAATAAAATTACCTTTGAACCTACTAATATTAAGTTTGATAATATCCAATACATCACCTAAATCACCTGCCTCTATGTTCGCCTTAGTAACTCGACGTCATTTTCATCTTCAGACGCGATATTTTTATTAAACGTCTTCAGTAACAGCCGATAGAATTAAAAAAACTCAGTTTTTAATTCTATCGGCTTATTCTAGTGGATTGAACTAAATAGTTTGGTGACGAGATCAGCGTTAGGTGACGAGCCAAGCATTGGGTGACGATGACGAGAATTCCATAATTTTTGTTCACCCAAAAAGTGTTCAACACTATCCTTAAAATTGCGTTGCAAATCCCTAATATTGGCGCCTAGTTTTTGTTCGAAGTTTAAGGTATTGACGCTAAAACAAAGTTATAACGACCATTGTGTGTCAGTTGTCAAAAACAAAATAGACGCATGGATTCATTGGATTCCAGGGGTGAGTCGAAGACACCGTTGTCCCCCCTCCCGAGGAGGGTCAGACCGTAAGGGATGGCCCTGGGTCAGCCGGGGTGCGAGGGATATGTCAAAGACAACCTCACCTCCGGCCTAGCACCACGACCCAAAGTCAGCGTGTGGTGTTAGTCGGTTCAAGTCCGACATAACCTCACCTTCCAGCTCTGGCAGGGGAGGTATCCGAGGGGATTTCCGCGCGAAAAAAAGGGGCATAATGGAGAATAATGAAAAATAAAGGAATCTTTGAAGTAGGAAGCGGCTTATATCATTTCAAATTTGAGCTTAATCAATGCATATATTTTTGAGTTCTTGAAGCGTTATACCCAAATCAATTTATGATTTTTACATAGGTAAATAGAAGATAAAAGATATACTTAGATATCGAATGCTAATGCCCACTCGTCCTAGAAATCAGTTCATATTTAGTAACTAATGTCAAAGGTGAGAGAATGCACGACTTTGACTTTTATCTTAGAAAAGCTATTTTTAATGCCAGAATGCTTTATATAATTGCTGTGTCGTCTATGGGTGACAGATGGCGTCCATTCTACTAAGGCCAAACCACAATCGTACCTCAGCAACTGCAAAAACGGCATTAAATAATAGACCCCAAAGCTATTCAGTTAAAGTTTAAAATTAAATGACTTTTTGCAAAGTGAATGAAAAAGTTTTATGAAACGTTTTTCCTTTCATTTTGGACTTTAAGAGTTTTGAAATAAAGTCTAAAATTGTATAACATTTTTCTTAGTGACTGCAGCGCCACAGTGGTTTAGCTTTAGTAGAATCGAAAGCCTTACAAGTGAGGTAAGTGATCGCTCATCAATGTCAGGATTGCAAAGCGATGGTTATGAGCTTTTGATATTATAAGTCATGTCATAATACAAGCCGAGCCAAATATCGATCGTTTCATGTTTAATCCTTCAAATGACAGCATTATACATATATAAGTACATTAGTATAAGCATAAGTACATATATAAGTACTTATTAACATCAGCCAAATGATATACAGCCCAGAGTGAGTCTCAGGTGCATGGCTCGAGTTGATAGTAGTGTCCGGAATGCGGCAACAGGCTCACACTTTACGTGGGACCGAATACAATGTTAGGTGAAATAGATACATACAGGCACGCCTTTTTCCCAGTGGGGTAGGCAGAGACTACAGTTTTTAACTTGCTTCACCTGACATAGATCTTTCGCTTCTTCTACTCTCATAATTGTTTACAAAGTGCACGCTCGCCGGTTTTTGGTAGGTACTCCTTACATGTCCTTTCTTTAAAATGTGGGTATTAATTCACCTCTGCCTAACCCTCCGGAGATAAAGGCGTGATTATATGTATATATGTATGTGTATGATCAGTGTATTATACGGATGGAATCACGTGGAACCAGTATTAGATAATGATGACTTTTCTATGACTTCTAGTTTACGTTTAGGATAAACAAAAGACCTCACACTTTCTATTGTTGTCGAATTATTGTCTGTATTATTTACAAATAAAAGGCTTTGCTTATTATTGACAAATACAAATTATGTATGCAAGACTGTAGATATGATCTAATATTGTTTTTACAATAGACCCTCTAAAAAGGGCCCGTGATTCATTAAAAACAGTGAATAATACACTCTTTTTTCACTGAGTGAAAAATATTTGAATTTGGAACTATGCGTATAGGTTTAGAAAAAAAAACATGCAAAGAGGTTGCACACTCTCTGTATAAAAACCACCAAAAAAAAAACAGAACAGGCTATATGGAATATGGCTCAGTTTAAATTTTAAATTAAGAAAAATTGATTAATAATCAGAGTGTAATTATTTTCACGTAGTCAATCATAAAAAGTAGAGTAACGAACAACTGAAAAAGAATTCATCTCGGCTCTTGTATTCCTCGATCAGCTTAGGTTTCTATCTAGAATCCCACACTACACTCGGGATTCTACCGTAGAAACCTTCGCTGCTGTCGGGATACAACTTAGTGCCTCGAAAATAATTCACCTTTTTTCACTTCTTGGGTAGTCTATTATAGATACATTATTAGATACAAGCGCACATACCTGGACCAAATCGGGGAAGTTTTATAAAAGGGGCAGGTCAGGAGTACTCGAAACCGACGAGCATGCATGAAGAATGTAATGAGAGTGAATGAAGCGAGAGTAGTATGTCAGGATCTTAGCAAATGGAGATCCGTGATCTCTGCCTACCCCTATGGGAAACAGGCGTGGTTTATGTATGTATTATCATTATCATTAGATACAAAAAATATAACATCATCGTCATAATCCTGGCGTTAATACCGATCGTATCCGAAGCATTTATCTCGTAGTCCAGGGTCCGCTATTATCAGTCTAACTGCAATGCGACTGAACTTCAATATTGTCCTTGAAGTGACTGCCATCTGACCTCCACAGCCCATTGGTGATATCAAAGTTCTGTAGTTAGACTGAACTTTTTAGAGCTCCAACTATCCTGTTCAAAATAACAGCTGTAGAAATCTGGGCGTATAATATGCATGAATGTGGCATAATATAGGTGTCTAATTTTGCATTTGTTATGGAATAGTGAGGAAAATGAGCAGACGGATCGCCTGATGGTAAGCGATCACCGCCGCCCATGGACACCCGCAACACAACAAGAGTCACAAGTGCGTTGCCTTCCTTTTAAAAGAGAGTACGCTCTTTTCTTGAAGGTTTGAAGTTCGTATTGTTTCGGAAATACCGCTGGCGACAGTTCATTCCACAGTTTATGTGGTAACATACTAAATTACTATTACATCTATTATAGATAGAGCAATGACCTAGATATAAGAAGGTAGACACTAGCCACAGTTGAAGGTAGCAGAGAATGTTGCACCGGAAAACAGAGCGCAATATAGGAAAAGTTATATCCGGCAACAGTTGTAATACTTGCAACAGAATGACTCACGGAGAGATAGAATTATTGCACTATATAATACAGGCAATATACCCGATAATTTCTTAACACAGACACTCTTGTGTACAATTTATATTACCAACTAATGACGTTTTGTATTAATAGACGCGTTATCCACATACATTTTCAGTCTTAGAAACGGCGCAAAAGATATAGCCGGGAAGAAATGAAAAGAAAATAGTATAGGTATCCATATCCATACTAATATTATAAATGTGAAAGTAACTCTGTCTGTCTGCCTGTCTGTATGTTACGCTATCACGCCTGAACCACTGTACCCGTTTTGATGAAATTTGGTATAGTGGTAGATTAGACTTTGAGAAAGGACATAGGCTGTTTGGTTGTGATAATCGACATCCACGCGGGTGGAGCCGCGGGCAGAAGCTAGTAATTAAATATAAGGCTGAGGTAATCGCGGAAAAAAACAACAAAAAGTAGCTCATTTCTTATTTCAGACTGTAAACTATCCTTTTAGTTAGATCTGTTCAATCCTTTCCGCGTGATTTGGGAACAAACATTCTAAAATATTAGTAGAGCAGTAAATAATAGATATAAAAATATAGTCAATCAATCAATCAATCAAACAATTAGCCCACCGCAGTCCACTGCTGGACATAGGTCTCTCCCAATGTACACCATTTCACCAGATCCTCCGCCTTCCGCATCCAGTCTGTCCCAGCCACCTTTTTCAGGTCGTCAGTCCATCTGGCTACTTGGTGTTCTACCTTGCGTTTGCCTTCTCTCGGTCTCCACTCTAGGACTCGTCTGCTCCAACGGCCATCGGTCCTTCGACAGACGTAGCCAGCCCATTTCCACTTGAGTGTAAAGTTAAGTAAAGTAAAGTAAAGTCTGATAAAGCATACCCCAGACTCAGAGGCAAAGCCTCGGATTTGACTGGGATTTACGCTAACATAAAGAAGATGGCAAGACTGTAGAAAGAAAAATGCCTTGACATATTTCGATTTTAATACTTACATAGTCACAGGCAATAACTAATAAATCGTATATTCTTTCAGTAAACTAGGTCAAATAAAACAACACTGAAAAAATATTACATAAAAAAATAAAACTAAATATTTAGATTTCATACAGTTTTTTCATTTCCAATTATTATATTAACGCAATTTTTAGTGTTCCATAAAAAGAAGTTGGCAATAGTTTACTTGCAAAATGACAAGCACTTTCATTACCGCCGAATATTCTAGGTCGAACATTCAATTACAATAATTTAAATGAAATGCAACAAAGACAGAAATAAATGAACTTGCATAATAACGACACTTCCGAGATATTCGTGTTTTTGGGGAAGTACCCAGAAGAGTAGTAGAGCGAGATAAGTAACCGACTGAATTAGTTATTACATTTTTATGATGGTCTGTGTTCCGTGACAGAATATTCCACTGCTAATTAAAAAAAACTTTTTTTTATTGTCACAAACAAACAAGAATACAATTCAATTGCTCCCTGGATCCCACAATAGGATCCCTGTGTCGTGGCCTAGCGTAAATAGGTATTTGTACGCAACCAACTCAAGTTTTTTTATACAAATACTAGGTACGAATGATTACAATATCAAAGTGCGAGTTATTTAGGTAACAAAATCTTTGTTGCCTAATAACCTTTCGTCCGTGGAGTGTCAAAATGTCATTATGCCCTATCTGTGGATCCCATTAATGGACTTTCAACAGATAGGGGTTTTAGCACATTTTTTGCAAACATGGGAGTAGAAAAACATTATTTTCTCTAAATCTAATTGGAATTTAGAGTAATTCCTATTGGAATTATCATTTTAATAAATGTCTTTTTCTTATTCCTTATACTACACTTGACTTTGAATTGCCTTGTAACCGTTATAAGAGAAATATATGGGTTCGTACCACAGACGTGTAACGTTGCATGTCAGAGGGAAAAGTCGTTCATTCTTATACGATTTTTAACGTGTGCGAAAGAGTAAGAATCCTCTTTACTTGTTAAAATAAGGCGCGAAATTAACATCTGGTAGGTCAAGTGGCGAGTCCCACCACGGGAGGCGCCACAGACAAGCACTTTTTAAAAAGTGCCATAATGGTATCCTCCACAGACGAGGGGTTAAACATTTTGTAATTTATTTGACATTTAATTTTTGCACTGAGAGGCATGAAAAAGCATCTGATAAGGCCGTCAAGCTGAGTGCCACGTTTGTAACATTGTAAATGACTCTTTGCTTCCTTCTTACCATCAGGCAAGGTGAAGTCACTAGAGGTGTCCTATATAAAAAAAATTACAATTTCAATGATTAGTATCTTATAGTCTAAGGGCCGTATTCTAGAACGACACTCAGTCTGAATCGCGATTTATCTAAAGACAGTTTGTATAGGCCATATGTTAAACTATCTATCTGTCTTATACATCATCCGATAAATCGTGATTCAGGCAGAGTGTGATTTTAGAATACGAGCCTAGGTCTCCTAATGTAACAAAGTGGGAAGGAAACGTATCACAGTATAATAAATGTCTACGTAACCAAAGGTCACGCGTCGACGCGTGCGTAATACGCGTCGGCGCAGGTTGGATAACCGCTCTTAGCAATACTAACGAGTTCTAGATTCAACTAAGAGAAATCGATAAACAGGTTGACGGAAGTGCTTGCGCCTTATTGACGTGAATACGTTGTAATTTGCTTGAAAGGGGTGGGGGGGAGGTGGTATGGTTGGATCCTGAAATGTGGTGATAACAAAGGAAGCGCCTCAATTATGAGCAGAACAGAGCTGGGGTAGCCAAAAATTTGAATTAACACTTCATAAAATAATTATCAGAAGTGTAACTGTTAAGTTCGAAAAACATTGGAAAAAATGAAATGCTCAAGTGAGACTCGAACTCACGACCTTTCGCTTACAGGGCGACGGCTTTTTCGAACTTAACAGTTAGCATAATAAATGCTATAAAAAATTCATTCAAAAAAAAAAAAAAAGTGTAACTGTTAGATAGAAATTACAGTACTGACACAATAACATAATTATATTAAAAATAAAAGGGCGCGACTACACGTCAAACTCGTATGCTATCCCGAATAGTTGTATCCTTTTCGATCGCTTCACTCGATCGATAGCTCTGCGCATAGAGTTGGGTGAGTCATCGAAATATTGTTTACAGTTCCATCTCAATGCCGCGCCGCCAAAATACAGGGATACCCCGCGTGAGCTCACCTAGGTAGTCGCTGGTAGAGAATGAAAATAACGTGGATGACCAAATCACATAGGTATTTTGAGACGTATCAAAAAGTATTCTAACGTCCGACTTTTGCGACTGATTTTGATGATAACTTAAACAGTATCATTGAATTTTTCCAAATATGTATCATAGTCCCCTAATCAGGGACTGATTTTGAAAACATTGTATTGTTGGTAAGACCCATAGACCGCATTCATGAAAATACAATGAAACAGATCGAATACATAGGAAAGATGAAACTTCTCGGGCGGGACTCGAACCCGCGATCATTCGTTGGTTCCGATAGTTCGTAAGAATATCGGTAGATGACTCCACCGTCGCCTTAAAGACGGATATGAAGGGAAATTTGAATCACATCGGGTGTATCTCGGTAGCCGAGTTGGTCGAGCCATTCCCCCTGTAAGGGAAAGCTCGCGGGTTCGAGTACCGCCCGTAATGTTTCATTTTTCCTATGTATTCGATTTGTATAGTTAGCATACTTAATGTAATTCATTCACAGTAAAACAGCATAATTCTTTGGCATTAACCATCACTCTAAACTAACGCAAGTACCTTACACACAAAACTAACATATTAGCGCAAATATTTCCAATTGTCACACACATTTTAACCCAAAAACGATCTGGGCCGATGTGTTCACCTCACGATACCAGAGCTATGGGAAAGTGGGTTTTCTGTGGCGAAATAATAAAGATCAGAGTACCGTGCATGTGTGAGATGCCTAAATATTACGAGTGCTCAAGAGTCATGCAATGTTTGTGATGATGAAGGCTTAGGTTTGGTAACTGGTGTTATGTTAATTATGCTAACAGATATGGTAGTGGGCTGTTGTTAGAGATATTTTTAAATGGGTGAAGAATAATTGCCATGCAGGTGGAGCTTGAACCCACGACCTTTCCCTTAGAGAGGAATGCTCTTCGAAATGTGCTAATGAGCCACACCTGAATCAATTCAAATATCCTTTCTCTATATATCTTTAAGGCGACGACGGTTCAAGCCCCAGCTGAGTAATTCAATTTTCCTGATGTAATCTAATTTATTATATGCTACTAGCTGTTGCCCGCGGCTCCGCCCGCGTGGATATCGGTTATCGTGACCAAACATAGCCTATGTCCTTTCTCATGGTTAAATCTACCCCTATACCAAATTTCATCAAAATCAGTTCACTGGTTTAGGCATGAACGCGTAACATACAGAAAGACATGGTAGATTAGACCATGAGAAAGGACATAGGTTATGTTTGGTCGCGATAACCGACATCCACGTGGGCGGAGCCACGGGCAAAAGCTTGTCAGTAATACTTATCAAAACCTATCGGTATACTTTTAAGAGTTATCTTTTTTATTTCGTCTTCTACAGTGCTAACATTGTCTACTTTTATCTTAATTATTAATTATTTTTTAAAATACTTACATTTCTTTCACTTAAACACACCTTTTGTACAAACAACTACAGAACAACCTGTATCAAAATTCAGATCTCGTTTGCACTTTCATTTTCTATAGATAAGCCGGTAGTGTAGAAATCACAGACATTGCGTTGATGTCGCAAAATTCTAGTGCAAAGTGAAAGAATATTTCTATCATTGAGTACTCAGCACACGTTGCACTTTCTCTGCTAACACCCATTGCGGAAACACAGGTTGATACAGTTTCTAATCTATGAATGAACTGCAGGTGAATTTATAATGTTTACTATGAATGATTAATCTCTGTTTCAGTTTATAGTCACGGGTCCGCTCTCCACTTCACCTTTCCATATTGATTTTCCATATTTATATTCGGTTTTAACGAGAACTACTGGTTCGATAACCGAACGATTGACCTCCACATTCAGTCAATGTGGCAATGTTGCCAGTCTTCTGGGAACAATGCCACAAGAAGCATGCGAGGCAGAGGAATTCTTCGACGCGTTTTAATTTTAGTCTTAGTTTTTAATTGATTTCTTTTATTTTGATTTGTAATACGTAATTGTTTATAAATGTCATTTGATTTAAGAAAAATGAGTGCGTAAATCAATGCGTTATCAGTGTTTTTTTAAATTATATCACACCTTTTTCGTTTTGGGGTTAGACAGGGAGAAGCCTACAATTTGCATCTATATTACATACCTACCTACGTACTTCATAAGTTTCCACTAATATCATTTAATGCTCAACTTGCCCACTTTATAAGATTAAAGAATTTATTCCACGAAGTTTTGAGATTAACCTCAACTGACCTGCGGCCTTACAAACACTTCCTTCACAACCAAATTCATTAAAAAAAACAATGCATACCGCCTACTTTAGACCTTATATTGCATAGCCATGGGTCTCTGATGTAATAATGACCCAAGCACAATAAGATTCAGGGCCAGTCTCACAGTAAACAAACGACGTATATACATCATGTCTATTATAAATAGAGTCTACGAACCATTGCTGGCTTTGCACAAGGCTCTCGTCCATTTTACAATAGAACTTCGCATGTGATAAGAAACAATGCTGATATTATCGTTCTAACAATAGTAGCTTCTTAATACCTCTTAATTGTGTTGGTTTATTCGGTGGATTTAGATAAGGTTTACGACCTTTTGATGTTGAGCGATAAAGATGTGTAGTTCTTGAATATATGTGACATGTGACCCTAGTTAGAAGAATAAGGTCATCCTATCACTTTACAGTCTTAGTCGGAGCCTTCTTCCAACTCGTCAGGGTTCGGCTTCTGGGTTCGAGATCTGTATAACCCCCAAATGGCGCAACGTTTATGCTTACTCAACTTTGAATGTTAACCTACTCAGCTGCCACTTAGCTACGACGCCCAATCTATTATTTAAGTTTCCTGTAATTGAAGTAATTAGATTTTTTTTTTTAGGTTGAGTTAAGCTACTCCTAACAAGAAAAGGTCGTCTCGACTGGGAAAATACCATTCTCTAAGTACTCGTAAGGGCGAAATAAAAACATTTCATTAGCGATGATAGTCTGCTTAGTATGATTTTGTCAGATTTTAGAAGACGACCACCTTTGGTTGACTGGTAGAGAATGTCTATGGCATTAAGTCCGCCTATGTTCTTGTGCATGAAGTTTTATATAAAATGGTAGAAAATGTCTATGGCATTAACGAGTTATTATTAACCGGCTTCTTTTTGAATTTCGTTCGTCACGTATTTCAGGCTTCGCTCCATTCACGTGCGTTTAGAAATGAGGTAATTATCACCTGCTGTGACGGCAAAGAAAACATCGTGTTGAAACCTGCATACCGGCGAGGTTTCCGAACTGTTTGTTTGCTTTTTTATATACCAGTAGGGTAGCAAACAATAGCAATATGCGTGACTTGTAAACGACTAAAAATCTTCGCACGTTCGCCATGAAATGAATCATGAACCTTTTTTTATAAGGTAGTAGCCGTTGTCTGCGACTCCGCCCGCGTGGGTGTTGGTTATCGTGACCAAACATAACCTATGTCCTTTCTCAAGGTCTAATCTATCTCTATACCAAATTTCATTAAAATCAGTTTAGTGGTTTAGGCTAGAAAGAGTAACAAACAGACAGAGTTACTTTCGTAATTATGCTGACCCGCGAACTTCGTACCTCCAATTTATTTCCGCGTGGTGTCTCCCGCTGCTCTCTTCTAAATTAAGCATGTATTATACATATAAACCTTTTTCTTAAATTACTATATCTACTAAAAGAAACCGCACCAAAATCTCTCGCGTAGTTTTGAAGATATAAGCATACATAGGGATGGACAAACGCAGAAAGCGACTTTGCGTTATACTGTCAACAATTTGATTTCACCTCGCCTGATGGTAATCATCGAAACTGAGAGAAAAAAAAAGGAAATAAGAGAGCTATAAATCTATCAAATGTTGCCATAGTATGAAGAATGTTATACCAGCTTCTCGAGAACGACACGCGATGCGTAGCAATAGCATCGCGTGTGTATTCAACGTCCGCACAATTACAGCCATGAATACAACTGACAAATACCTCCTGTTGTTAACCTAATTTCATTGTAGGAATTATAAAAACGTGTGTTATATAACATCGGAAGTGTATGCATAATGTTTGTTAATTGGCTCTTCCTTTACCAAGTAAATACATAGTATATACACAGCGTTTCTCAAACTTTAATACCACTGTTAACATGGTACATGTTTACGATGGTGACCTTCTTTCCGAACTTTGCCTTTAGCTTACCATCAGGTGAGGTGAAGTCAAATTGACTTTTGCCCGCGACTCCGCCCGCGAGGATGTCGGTTATCGCGACCAAACATAGCCTATGTCCTTTCTCATGGTCTAATCTACCCCTATACCAAATTTCATCAATATCGGTTCAGTGGTTGAGGCGTGAAAGCGTAACATACAGACAGACAGACAGACAGACAGACAGAGTTACTTTCGCATTTATAATATTAGTATGGATTATTACATTCAAACGTGTTGACTCGAGAAGTTCGTTCGAGTCGATTAAAATCTAGGTGACCGCGAAATTATTTTTTTTTAACTTTAAGATTACTTTCTGGAAGAAATAAACAAGTTTATAAGTAAACTTGCTTTGATAAATGTATGTATGTATGAAGGTTTGCAGCGAAACCTGTAATTCGTGAATATCTGCACGCTATCACGAGGTCAGAGGTGGCAGCGAAAGTCCAATGGCTTGTATGATTGCTCAGTTAGAAACTATGCAAGCCTGTTTTGATGCAATTTATATAAATCACTAGCTGTCCCGGCAAACTTCGTTTCGCCTTAGAAATTAGAATCAATTAACTGTATCAAATTCTCCTAATTATTTTGAGAACGGAAAGCATTTCGATTCGGGCCCCATACGCCCACGGAGCTCCCGACACTAATAGGTCACCGGGTCCATACTTACACCTACGCAGCCTATCTACCTATGGGACCCATACAACCATATACCTCTACGCTCAAGGGCGTTCATAGTACCATAAACCATCAATTTTTCGCGGCCCAAGCAACGGGCACTTTGTTAATTCAGAAGAATGTCTACTAATCACCCTCTGACGATATTTGCACGCATTATATCAATTCTATATCAAACGTCAGATAACATAGAAGAATATCATACAGCAGTATTAGAATAATACAAACATTTTTTTCCAATTCGTATTCCAAATTCAAAATTTAGACATGGCGTATGTCGGATCAGCTATTTTATATGGTGGTTATGCAATGTATTCTTAAATTTTCTATTTTTCCGCGCAATTTTCTTCATTTTTTCTTTCATAAGGACCTTCTCCTAACAATAACGAACACAACATTAAAAAACCCCCGTCACAAAAAACACCAAAAAGTTGAAAATAAATGAATAAATTTTAATTCAACGGTTGCCATGTCGGGGGACCGTAACTGGTTAAGTGCTCATTTATATCGTAAGGTCCCCCGACATGGCAACCGTTGAATTAAAATTTATTCATTTATTTTCAACTTTTTGGTGTTTTTTGTGACGGGGGTTTTTTAAATTTTTAATTTAATTTTTATTTTATACTTTTTGAATTGATCTACTAGTCAAGCTCTTTCATTTGATACCCATATTGAGGGAATTATAAAGAAATATGTATTCCAACATGTTGTGGCGGCGGACATCTTGGACCGATTTTTTTCAAACATAGCTAAGAACACTCCCGACTAATATACCTTTCAAACAAAAAAAACTAAATCCAAATCGGTTCATCCGTTTGGGTGCTACGATGCCACAGACAGACACACACACACACACACACACACACACACACACACACAGACACGTCAAACCTATAACACCCCGTCGTTTTTGCGTCGGGGGTTAAAAAAAAGAATTAGCGTAATCGGTTCAGCCGTTCAGGCGTGATGTCGTGACCAAGGGAAATAGGGGTTCATTTTTATATATATAGATTTATGGAGAGACGGTTGAAGTTGTCCTAGCGGTTGATAATGGTTACCGGTATGGTAGATCAACCACCCTAGACAAGTGGCAATTCGTTAGGTTATATTGTAGAATATGATAAGGAATGTAAGGAATTGACACTTATTTTGAATAGATATGCAATTAATCATTCAATTCTATTCTACAAATGTATTGTCACTTGTCTAGCGGGGCAGGTAGCTCGTGAAGTGTGTTAAAATAGTCATAGTAATAGTCATTTATTTTAAATGTTGAACAATAAAATTGTTTCTTATTGACGTCAATTTTAATTCTACTTAATCTAAGTTTACCACCGCTTCCAAGGCGCTGGTGGAGAAGAAACGGCGCAACAAACTCCACCGCGGCATTTTTTGGACGTCAATTTACAATATTTATTTTCTTGAAGCTAAATGTGAACGAATGTAAATAGAAGTAGATAGTGGGCGTTGTCCCTGTCTATCCTGGAGGGAAGAAGGCGTAATTAGCAAACAAGTCTTACCAAGTCTGTAACAATTACAGTTAACAATTAAAACAAAACATTGTTTAATCGTTCCGTTAAGGATAAGCTTCGATCTCTGTTCCCGGATTCTAGCTATTTGGTTAAAATTACATTTTAGAAAGTCTATGATTACTGATTACATATAATTGATGTAACCGTACCGGAATTTCATTATTACCTCGTTATTCCCGTGATAAAGTTTCCGTCTTAGTTTAAACTAGCCTTTTGCTCTCGGCTTCGCCCGCGTGGATGTCGGTTACCGCGACAAAACATTTCTCAAAAGACAGTAGGTGTACGAAGTTTCATGCTTCTAACTTTGAAAATGACGAACTTTCCAGACAAAAGTTTATCACCTATTTTACCCTCTTAGTAGTAAAATTTTGAAAAACGCTGATGCTTTGAACGACGCTGAAAAAATTTAGGGCATCTAGCTCTGAAAATGACGTAAAATGACATACAAACTTCCATCCCTTACTTTACCCCTTTAGTAGCAGAATTTCCGAAAATCCTTTCTTAGCGGATGCCTACGTCATAACATCTACCTGCATGCCAAATTTCAGCCCGATCCGTCCAGTGGTTTGGGCTGTGCGTTGATAGATCACTATATCAGTCAGTCAGTCAGTCACCTTTGAGTTATATATATTTAGAAGATTGAATTACACTGTCCAAACATGAAATAAATTTTCAGCTTTGTTCGAAAATTTGAAGTAAGAGAGTTGAAGATATATTGTGAAAATTATTTTTTAGTCTTTGAGTGTACAGTCGACAAAGAAGAATCAGTTGCACTTTTTCATATAAAATTGTTTGTAAATATGCAATCGTATCTCTTTTCTCGACTGTACATCCGTTTTCCTTCTGAGAAGCACTCACTTCAAATAAAAATGCCGCATGTTGCCATCGCTTTGCATCGCCCCGACTGCATTAGCATATGCGGACAATTGACATCCGTTCACTTCATCCGTCCGTTTATTTAATTAAATATTGGTGGAGTATACTTGTCACGCTGTCACGCCTTTTTCTTTGACAGACATTGACAATAGTTTACCATGTACATTTATGTATAATATACATAGGTAGTATTAAACAAAGTCGCTGTCACTGTCTGTCCGTCCCTATGTATACTTAAATCTACAAAACTGCGCAACCGATATTAAACCGGTTTTTTTAATGGATAGAGTGATCCAATAGGAAGGTTAAAAAGGAAATACACGCTTAATATAGTAGAGGGTACAGCGGGAACAGGATTAGACGCCACGCGGTCGGGAAAATAATTAGCGCTACGAAGTTCGCCGCGTTAGATAATATAATCAATTAATAAAATGCTACAACTAATTCACACGGTGTTAATAACAAAAATACTATTTTTAAAATAAATGTCAGTCTGTCTGTCATCTTTTCTGTTTAGCCAGGCTAATCTCCGAAGTAACTGAGTCGAATTTTATGATACATAGCTGAAGTGATGAGGCATAAGAGTAATAGGTTCCGTGAAAAAAATATTAAAACCTATGATCATTCGGACTAGCAAATAATAATATGTGGGTGCTAGCACCTCTGCCTACCCCTTCGAGGAATACAGGCGTGAGTTTATGTTATGTTTATGTTTATCATTCGGACTAAGTCATTGGAACAGTTACTTGCTCAATGTTTTCAAGAGTTTTAAGTCCGTATCTTGATTTGTAAATAGATCTGAAGAGAAATTGTATACTACATTTCTAATGTCATTGTGAGGGTCTATTCACAACTAAGCGGTGTTTTGGAATACGGTTCTTGGTGTGCCACCGGCCTTAATTTTATTAGTTCACACAATTAACACGGCTGCCGTGTTAGACAACAGCGCCCAGCATCTTACGTAAGATGAGCTGTGGTCCTTAGCGTCTTTAGCAGATTTCTAATCGATTTGTATGGAAGAGATTTGCTAATTAAACTTAACGTTTGAGTGAAACTTATAAAATACATCTGAATACGAACTATTTTTAGATCACTTTCTTTTCTAATAAGCCCTAGGAATCTTCGAACAGAAATTGCAAGACTTAACTTTAATTCAATAGCTAATTTTACTATTAACATTTCATATACCTATCGAACTATTAAAACCTATTAAGACACCAATCATCACCTATATCGAAAATTTTTAATGTCTAATTATTCAAAAAACATCGGAAAAAATGAAATGCTCAAGTGAGACTTGAACTCACGACCTTTCCCTTACAGGGGAATGCTAGTTGCCCCTGGTGTTACGTCTATAGGCCACGGTAACCACTTTCCATCAGGTGGGCCGTGTGCCTATCTTCCACCTAATTGGTACAAAAAATTCAAAGATTCAAGTTCCATCTTTTTTTTCATACTAAAATATCAGCTTTCAGAGTACCGTGATTCTCGCAAATAAATACTACGAGAATATCATCCCACTGTCTTACCGGAAAACATGACCCCAAAAAGAGATAAAATAAACTATAATTAAGGTAGTCGCGACTCAGGTCGTTGATCACAAGATACTGGTGAGGTATCCTTATAGAGGCTTTCAAGGAAGACGAGAAATTAATAGCCAGTCGCATACCTACCTTAAAAATAAAGTTCCTTAACCACAATACTTCTTGTTTTGGATTATCGGTTTTTTGTTTTGTTCGTTTTTAAGTGGCAATTATTTATCGCATATATTTCGAAGGTTTCTTTTGACGCTGTTTTTATTTTATGGATACGATTTTTAGGAAATTCTCAGTGCTATATATGTGAGGGTAGTTTCGCGCAAGTAGTGAGAGTGTGTGACGTGTATGACATATAAAATTATACCATGAAATTAGGTAAAAATATTTGGTTGATGACATTAAGTAGTATTAAAAAATACAGCTAACGAACATACAAACGAACACAAAAAATACATTATTTTCTAACATCAACCTCTCCCCCTATTAGGCAAAGACACTTCGTCGCTTCCTTAGAAGCCAAAATAGTTTAAATCAAGAAAAATAGTAGGAGGGAGTCTAAATATCTATATAACTCAAAGATGACTGACTGACATAGTGATCTATCAACGCACAGCCCCAACCAGAACGACTGGACGGATCGGGCTGAAATTTGGCATGACGTAGGCATCCGCTAAGAAAGGATTTTAATTAATTCTACCCCCAAGCGGATAAGATAGGGGATGAAAGTTTGCATGAAACTTTGTCAATTTTAAACCGATCGGGCTGAGACTTTGCATGTATAAAGCTACTATGACGTAGGCATCCCCTAAGAAAGGATTTTGAGATGCAGGCTTTATGCTCAATAGCGTTGAGTCAACACTAATCGATAACTGACATCCACGTGGGCCGAGCCGCAGGCAACAGCTAGTATCCAATAAATCTCAAATATAAGCTTTAGATGCTAACGCTGTAATTGATGGAATATAAAAGATAACGATGTTGAATTTTGTTTTCCTCAATTCAATAAAAATCTCTTTAGGTAACTACAGCCAGTTACGGGTACATTATCTTAATACCGTATATTTAAGTGTTTTAGCGTTTGATAATATCAAAGGAAGGCTTTTAAACCTTAACCGCATGCCGCAGACAAAATTGCTATACTACTTATAATATAGCTAGTAATCCGCCCGGCTTCACACGTGTGCAATCCGTTCTTGAAAAGCTTTTTAATTATCATATAAACCTCCAGTATTGCTTTTTTTTCAGAGACTCACGCCTTTATTCCCCCAGGGTTAGGCAAAGGTGACTTAACACCCACATTTCACCAGTAATTTTATTCGGTCCCACGTAATAGGATGAGCCTATTGCCGTATTCCGGGCACTATTGTTAACTCGAGCCATGCATTTGGGTCTGAGCTGTATATATCTGTCTGATGTTAAACAGCCCTATCCCTTAGTCCCTAGCAGAAGCAGGCCGCGGCGGCGGCGCAAAGTGCGCCTCCCCGTAACCGGGGCTAGATGGGGACATTTTGGTCCCCACAACCCGAAGGGGGCCATCTCGAAAGAGATGGTCCTGGGTCTGCCGGGGTGCGAGAGATATGCTTTTGGCAATCTCACCTCCGGCAGCCAAGGACCCAAGACGGCGTGCGTTTTAGTCGGTTCGAGTCCGACATAACCGCCTCCACCGGCTCCGTGGGGGTGGTATCCGTGGGGATTTTTCGCACGATAAAAAAAAAAACCCCTTAGTCACCTTGTACGACACCGCATGGGAAGAGATGGGGTGGACCAAATTCTATTCTGAGTGAACCACGCGGATAATAAAACACCTAAATAGATAAATATGCATCGAAACATTTGATCTAAGCGGGCATCGAACCAGCGCTCCTAACGGACGAGAGCTAACGCGACACGACGAACCCACAATTAACGAGTACTTTTTGGTACTAATTAGTACTGGTACAAACATCTCCTGGTAAAAAAATCTTTAATAACTCGACAAATTGCAGTAACGACACGGAGCTGTTCTGCAACGTATGTCGACACAAGTTGCGCCAGGGCAGCGGGCTTTGCCGGTATGGCTGCGGCATCCACAGACTCTCAAATGGTGCAAGCAGAAGTGCCTATCCGCATTTTTAATTGTAATACTCATTCGAACACATTGGAAAAAATGGTGACCCTCTGAATGAAAGATTGGTAGATGGCTCCAACGTCGCCCTTTAGGCAATCTCACCTCCGGCAACCAAGGACCCCAAGACTGCGTGCGTTTTAGTCGGTTCGAGTCCGACATAACCACCTCCACCGGCACCGTGGAGATTTATCGCACGATAAAGAAAAACGTCGCCCTTTAACACGGACATAAAGAGGAGGGAAATTTGAAGTGATTCAGGTGTGGCTCAATAGCTCAGTTGGAAGAGCATTCCCCCTGTAAGGGAAAGGTCGTGGGTTCAAGTCCCACTTAGGCATTTCATTTTTCTCGATGTATTCGAACTATTTCTAAGTCTTACCTTAAAAAGATAAGGTAAGGTAAGGTAAGGTACCTTAAGTTTACTATCAGGTGAGGTGAAGTCAAATTGACGTGTTCTTTCATAAAAAAAAAATGGTAACTTCCCGGATAATACACAAAAACAAAAAGTCAAGCAATATGTATTATGGCTGTCAGAACCGAGTAATGACGCTGAAAACGCAGTGTATATTAGAAAATTTTTATACAGACTAACTTTTGCCTGCCGCTCCGCCCGCGTGGATGTCGGTTCCCGGTAATTATTTGAATTTTTCTCACCTTTTAAACCTTCCCTAGACCTCCACGAACATTTCAAGACCAAGATAAGATAAATCCGTTCAGCCTTTCTCGAGTTTTAGCGAGACTAACGAATAGCAATTGATTTATATATATATAGATTGTATCCTAGTCAACCTAAACTAGAAATACACCTATTAATAACCTTTCAGCTATAAAACAACATTCTCAATTTGGTCACAAACGTATCAAAATTCAACCACAAGCTTGCGTCACCACGGATTTACCTTTGTCGAGCGCCAATCGACTGATAAACCGAATCACATTTTTTGTTCAACATTATTGAGTCGCATTGTATCATGCAGTCAGCTCCCCAACTGGGCTGTATCATAACAAACTGACAGTTGTATTATATTTTAGTAGAAAGTGTTAAACTCTTTTGAAAGTTTTTAAAGGGCTCGGTTAAGCTGCGAATTGTAGCAAATCGATAGGTTTTTTTGACTGTATAAAGTCAACAATGTTTAGTGATTACCTCTGAACGCTTGTTTTTTTTTTTTTTTTTTTAATTTATTGATACACAACAAGTTACAATCAAAAATCATTAGCAAGACATAAACAATTGGCAAACATTTTGAACTGGACTGTAACTCATGACAGTGTATACATATAAAACAATAGTATGGTGTACCGAGTTGACTGCGTAGAATTACAATATATTTATTATTTTAACATACGAGTACGAGTAATAGTGGAACGGTTCACCCGGACACAGCGTGTCGGCTGCGCCCTAGTCACCCTGTTCAGATTGGAGGATACCTTTTATGGTTTTGATGTAACTGTTGTATAGGAAATGATATTTGCGTGTTGAGAGGTGCAGAATATAACTTCTAAAACCAAGCGTTCAGTGACTCATTCCAATGCCGCACCATTAAGACCTGGAACTCCCTACCAGCTCACGTGTTTCCTTCTTCCTACAGTCCCGGGTCCTTTAAGCGGGGGTGAAAAGGCATCAGATGAGGCCTAGACTGGCTGGACCTACAAACTTGAAATTTTGAGCATCTAATAAGGAAGGATTTTTGGAAATTCTGCTACTAAAGGCATAAAATAAGGGATGGAAGTTTGTATGAAAGTCCGTTATTTTCAGAGCTAGATGCACTAAATTTCATAAACCTGTTTCATTTAAGAAATAAACGAACACGTATATCAGCGTTTTTCGAAATTTAACTACTAAGAGGGTAAAATCCATACTAATATTACAAATGCGAAAGTAACTCTGTCTGTCTGTCTGTCTGCCTGTCTGTATGTTACGCTTTCACGCCTGAACCACTGAACCGATTTTGATGAAATTTGGTATAGGGGTAGATTAGACCGTGAGAAAGGACATAGGCTATGTTTGGTCGCGATAACCGACATCCACGCGGGCGGAGCCGCGGGCAAAAGCTAGTAGGTGATAAACGTTTGTATGTAAAGTTCTTCATTTTCAAAGTTCTTACTTCTGAAACTATACCTACGTCTTTTGAGAAATGTTTTGTCCCGATAACCAATATCCACGCAGGCAAAGCGGTGGGCAAAAGCTAGTTATGAATAGTTTCGTTATCGTTATCAAGTGTCTGTCTCGTCACACTCGAGTGGCACTTGTTGACATTGCATCGGTACCGCTGGTACCTTAAAGGTCGACCAGTATAACCCTTTACTTGCAAACCTGTTTCTTGCATCAATATGTGCACGTTTGTCAACCCTGTATGCGTTTATTTTTCTGTTAGAGATTGCTGCAACTTCGAGATATCTGATGGAGATACAGGTGTTCAATACAGTAGCATGCGGCCGCTACGCAGCAAGTGCGGGTTCGATCCCCGCTCAGTGCAAATATTTGTATGCATGAATATAGTATTTGCATTGGTCTGGTCGTGCCGCACCATTAAGACCTGGAACTCCCTGCCAGCTCACGTGTTTCCTTCTTCCTACAGTCCCGGGTCTTTTAAGCGGGGCGTGAAAAGGCAACTAACGAGGCCGTCAAGCTGAGTGCCACCACTGTTAACATGGTACATGTTTCCGATGGTGACCCTCTTTCCGACACTTTGCCTTTAGCTTAACATCAGGCGAGGTGAAGTCAAATTGATGTGTCCAATATAAAAAAAACGTTAAGCCGTCGGTCCCGATTGCCATACAAACATCTATGGCAGTCGTTACGGGTAGTTGGAGCCCTCAAAAGTCCAACAACTGGTCTAGCTGCAATGCTTCGATATCGCCTTTGGGTTGTGGAGGTCAGATGGCAATTGCTTCACAGAAAATATTGAAGTTTAGCCAAATCCGGATTAAATTTAAACCGGAGTGTCTTATTCAAATCTATCAATAATCACGCCCCCAAATCGGCTATAAAAAATATATTACCTTGTTTCAAACAAAGATTGAATATGAACTGTGACGAATCAAAAATACCTACTAATCAGTGTTTTTTTAATAATATATCACTGTACGAAATATAATGACACAGTCCATACCAGTTTTTATCAAACGTAGTGTAATATATTATGTAATGATCCCATTAATGTCTTAAAATATAAATATAAGTATAAAAAAACTAGTAATAATGATATACCTATTCATTGTACTTAATTATCCTTTGAAGGCTGATTAGATTCGATAGGGTAAATAAAAACTAAACTAGACTTGGATGGTATAACTTGGGACATATTTAATAGGACAGTGGAGTGGTCTACCCTATATAATACTAGCTTTTGCCCGCGGCTCCGCTCGCGTGGATGTCGGTTCCCGGCAATTATTCGAATTTTTGTCAACGTACAAACCTTTCCTGGAATTCCACAAAATAATTCAAGACCAAAATTAGCCAAATAGGTTCGTGCGTTCTGGAGTTATAGCGTCAGGAAGGAAAACCCGACTTATTTTTATATATAACTAGCTGTGCCCGCGACTTCGTCCGCGTGGAATGTACTTAATAAAAAAAATTTTTGTTTTTTTTTTAGCCTAAGTTACTCCTTATTACATAAGCTATCTGCCAGTGAAAGTCCCGGCCAAATCGGTCCAGCCGTTCCAGAGATTAGCCAAAACAAACAGACAGACAGACAGACAGACAGACAGACAGACAGACAGACAAAAAATTTAAAAATATATATTTTGGTATGTGTACCGTATATACATTCATATGCATGTAGTAGAAAGCGGTTATTTTAATATTACAAACAGACACTCCAATTTTATTTATTTGTATAGATATAAAAACCAAAAAAAAAAGCTGGTGAGGTTACCTTGGACCCTAAAAACGGGGTCCCATACAGGTTGTTTGCCATCTAACAGTGAACATAGTACAGCTTAAAACAAAGTGCCCACTAGACGTCAATAGGTTTGCCTCCCATTACATCGTGGGAAAAATCATAATTGGCGAAAAATGGGTGCTAATACAACTCTGCTTACCCCTTCAGGGATTTACAGACGTGAGTATGTATGTGTATTTCTAATATTGAGAAGTTATATAACAAATATAATGGTGTAAATATTACTAGTAAAGTTATATAATTGTTTGTAGAAAATGTATGACGTCCATACATTGTATGGGCGTATGTTTGTTCATACATTTTGGAATGCGGTTGTATTGACTGGGTTTTGTTTATAATAATCTTTGAAAAAAAAGCTTTTATTTGCTATACTTGTAACTATGGGGATTTATTTTTTTGACAGCTTCGTTGGCGTGGCGGCAGTGCACGCGACTGCTACGCAGGAGGCGCGGGTTCGATCCCCGCTTAGTGCAAATATTTGTATGCATGAATATGGGTATTTGCATTGGTCTGGGTATTTCTATGTATAATATGTATGTATTTACAACAAAAAAAGTATCTAAGTATGTTTATCCGCATTCTAGATTCCATAACACAAGCTAGTTAAGCTTGCCATGGGTCTAGATAGTGTTGTGTAGAATGTTGTGATTTTTTTATAAAAAAGCTTTTATTTTCTACTAGCTTTTGCCCGCGGCTCCGCCCCCGTGGATGTCGGTTATCGTGACAAAACATAGCCTATGTCTTTTCTCAAGGTCTAATCTACCCCTATACCAAATTTGATCAAAATCGGTTCAGTGGTTTAGGCGTGAAAGCATAACATACAGACTGACAGACAGACAGACAGAGTTACTTTCGCATTTATAATATTAGTATGGATACAAGTAATTATTGCTTGGTAAGTTAAAAGTTGCCAGTTCAATTCCCGTGTATTGCAAATAATTGTTACCAAATAATTATGTCTATTAAAATTGATTTGTTTTATAATCCTACTAATATTATAAACGCGAAAGCTTTTAAGTATGTATGTATGTTTGTTACTCTTTCACGTCTAAACGGCTGGAGCGATTTTAATAAAATTTGGTATGGAGTTAGCTGACACCCTGGATTAACACATAGGCTATGTTTGAATGCGATAACCGACATCCATACGGGCGGAGCCGCGGGTTACTCTTGTTAGGTATATCACAAAATAATGTATGTATACAATGTTTATCAGTATTCTAGAAAGCATAAGATATCTTAAAAGAGTATTCCGAATAATTATCTAGCACACATAACACAGTATAGCTTAGTCCCAAACTCCGCAGAGCTTGTCATACTATAGGTTTTAGAATACGGAAATATACATACTTCACAAACATTATATTTCGGAACATTTTTTTTTGAATGAGTTAATCAATAAGCTCATAATTATCATAATTACACTATTTTTTAAATATTAGGTTATTACAACTGAAGTTTCACAGTTTTCTCCTTAACGATTTAAAAAATTACAAATTAATGAACAAAATATACACATAACGCGTTGATGTCTTTTGTACGAAAAAATGAAACTAGTACAAAATTAGCTGAATTTTATAAAAGCTCTCACTGGTAGAGTATAGAAAGCGAAAGTTTAGTGTAGAGACGACTTTATATTATATGTGTTGCGTCTTTATCTCATTATTTTAATCTTTTGAACACCTAGTTATGAAAATCCCGGGTTTGATTCTACTTCTTATAATTAGGTTTATTTTGACTTCCACGGGAGTGACTCCAGTCTGATGCTTTAAACCTCAAAAAAAGCCTATATAAGAGTCTTGTCTATAAATAAGTAGGCTTTTCTCTCGAATTTGGGGTGTCAGTTCATATTTTTTTGCTTTAAAATACAAAAATTTGCGAAAAAAGACGCAGCCTTGGAAGTTTAAAATCTTAAGTATCTACATTATTGTAAAGCTAAAATATAATCAATGAATAACTCTAACTCGTTTGACACAGCTCTACGTAGAGTAGTATCGGCGACGCGGAATGCTTCACGCGACGGGGAATGTTCGCGCCAAGGACGTAGCGCGAATGTAGAGACATACCGTAGGTATATATGGTAGAGCTCAGTTTAATATAGAGTTTTGATACGTACTAAATATGTGAGACTAGCTTTTGCCCGCGGCTCCGCCCGCGTGGATGTCGGTTATCGCGTCCAAACATAGCTTATGTCCTTTCTCATGGTCTAATCTACCCCTATACCAAATTTAATCAAAATCGGATCAGTGGTTTAGGCGTGAAAGCGCAACATACAGACAGACAGACAGTTACTTTCGCATTTATAATGTTAAGTATGGATTTGCGTATCATACTAGTAGCTAAAAGGGTACTGACTGCTTGCTTACATAATATTTTACAAGACAATCAATTACGATTTGGTGAATCCATACTAATATTATAAATGCGAAAGTAACTCTGTCTGTCTGTCTGTCTGTCTGTATGTTACACTTTCACGCCTAAACCACTGAACCGATTGTGATGAAATTTGGTATAGAGGTAGATTAGACCATGAGAAAGGACATAGGCTATGTTTGGTCGCGATAACAGATATCCACGCGGGCGGAGCCGCCGGCAAAAGATAGTAATAAAAAAATAATATTCCGCAACATTCTATACATCGCTATCTAGACCCCAAGCTTGTGTTATGGAATCTAGAATGGGGATGAACATGCTTAGATACTTTGTTTTTGTAAATACATACATATTATACATAGAAAACACCCAGACCAACACACATAGCCATATTCATGCATACAAATATTTGCACTGAGCGGGGATCGAGCCCGCGCCTTCTGCGTGGCAGTCGCGTTCACTACGGCTACGCCACAGAGGCTGTCAAATTTTAATAATGGTCATCAGAATTTTACCATATTAATTAATCATTGTATTTTGTTCATTCAACCAAACTTATTAAGATTAAAATCAAATAAAATTGTACTTCTTTTTGTTATTTGTGTATGATCAGCCGTAAATAAATATATAATTTACAAAAAAACAACATAATTGATATTCAGGCAGTGTTGTTTAACCAAATTGCTGTTTTTTTAATTTATTATATTATAATAGTTGCGGAAGCTGTAGAACGTTCAAAGGTTGAATACTTTAAGATAACTGTACGCCATCTTGGTCTTCCCGTGACCATGGATGCTGATAAGCAACCGGAATATTGGGAATTATATAAAATACAAAATAATTAAGATTATTTTTAATTCACAGGATAATTACGATAAAATTAATTTGACGGATAATTTTATTTTATTGTGATATTATTTAGTGAATTAAAAAATGTGTACATATAATCCATACTACTAATGCGAAAGTAACTCTGTCTGTCTGTCTGTCTGTATGTTACGCTTTCACGCCTAAACTACAGAACCGATTTTGAAGAAATTTGGTATAGGGGTAGATTAGACCATGAGAAAGGACATAGGCTATGTTTGGTCGCGATAACCGACATCCACACGGGCGGAGCCGCGGGCGAAAGCTAGTACTTACTAAATTTGAAATCCAATTTTAGTTTATGAATGCCAGCCAATATAGCAATGGGGTGATAATAACTGGCGGCTGCTATTAATCCTTGGTTCGATTCCCGTAGTACCGCCAACTTTTATCCGCCCGCGAGGCATCAGACCCCGTTCCCGCTGCACCCTCTACTATATTAAGCTTGCATTATACATATAAAACTTCTTCTAGAATTACTCTATCTATTAAAAGAAACCGCATCAAAATCTGTAGCGTAGTTTTGAAGATATAAGCATACATAGGGACGCGGAACGCGATAAAGTGATGCTATTTTCCAATAAAATCTACAATTAATGATTGGTAAAAATTAATGTAACCGATAAAATAAGAACGCACGCCATGTCCTCCTATATTTATCTATTATAATTTATTTAATAATCTGATGTAAATAATTAATTTGATCTAGGGGAAACTACCTAATGAAATAAAAATGACGTATTATCATTTAGATGTGTCATTTTTATTGTACAGCTCACGAAGCAGTTCAATTAGTCGCATCGTCAATTGCCACTGCGTGACCGATTACGGATTCGATTCCCAATTGATGAAAAAAATATTTTGAACCATAACTATTCCGAACGAATTTAATCGTAATTTATTTTTGGTAATTTCATAGACTTGTTAATATAACCTATCTAAACCTGTTATACTATATAATCAATACAATTCCACAAACTATTAGCTTAGTTTTCATTTTAAAAACTGGTTGACTAATAATTAATAATTACGTAACTAGTGGTCGAATAACATTTGGAATAATAATTTGAGAGTGGTAAAGTTTTATGACTTCGAATAAAATAACTTAGTAACTATATAATAATTTTGAATGAATTTTACAGCATTAAGTATGCTTACAATACAAATCGAATGTAAAAAGGTACATAGGGAAATTTGAAACCCGTGATCTTTAATGTGGGTATTAATTCACGTCTGCCTAACCCTCCAGAGATGGAGGCGTGATTGTATGTATATATGTAGAATGTGTTTTTCAATCTGCGGTAGCCTAGTGGTATGGGTAATGGACTACTGAGACGAGGTCTTGGGTTCGATCCCAGGTTTACCATGGCACACACCAATGACTTTTCGATGCTTTTCGAAGTTATGTGTGTATTTATCGCAGGTTTATAAGTGCCCGGTTAATGGCAATAGGCTCGCCACCTATTACATTGGGACCTAAACATAAACTGGCGAAATGTGGGTGCTAGCACCTTTGCCTACCCCTTCGGGAATACAGGCGTGAATTTATGAGATGAGATGAGTGTTTTTCAATTGGAATATTTGAGATCATTCAGATTATATACCTTTATAGTAAAACCTACATAACCAAATAACTATACGTTATGTCAAGTATGTTAAAATTTGTGTTATTATTTCGTGTTATTATTTATTAATAACCAGTTAAGTGGCAGTGGGCCGTGTGATTTAAGCTACCAACTTTGTGTACAAGTTGTAGAACGAATCACAATGAGTATTAAATCATGCATACACTGTATATGTATTGTATTATGTCATATCACTAACATCTGACGGAATGTTTGGTGTATAGAAATATAGATTTTGTCAACAGGAAATTAGTGATGCAAGTTCCTTTTTTCCATAACATTACATAACATAAACTCACGCCTGTATTCCCCGAAGGGGTAGGCAGAGGTGCTAGCACCCACATTTCACCAGTTTATGTTTTAGGTTCCAATGTAATAGGTGTCGAGCCTATTGCCATTAACCGGGCACTTATAAACCTGCGATAAATACACACATAACTTCGAAAAGCACCGAAAAGTCATTGGTGTGTGCCATGGTAAACCTGGGATCGAACCCGAGACCTCGTCTCAGCAGTCCATTACCTAACTGCTAACACCCACATTTCGCCAGTTTATGTTTTAGGTCCCAATGTAATAGGTGGCGAGCCTATTGCCATTAACCGGGCGCTTATAAACCTGCGATAAATACACACATAACTTCGAAAAGCATCGAAAAGTCATTGGTGTGTGCCATGGTAAACTTGGGATCGAACCCGAGACCTCGTCTCAGCAGTCCATTACCCATACCACTAGGCTACCGCAGATATGTCCTTTTTCCGACTTGGGTTGTAGCTGACATACGGTTACTGTACGTGTAGGCTGACATTTTAAGAAAGGGACATTTCGGGAAGGGGGCATTCTGGGCAATGGACATTATAGGAAAGGAACATTTCAGCAAGGGGACTATTTGGAACCTAGGGACATTTCGGGAAAGGGACATTCTGAGCCTAAACCATCCCGGAATCTTATTTCTGAGACTTTGTTGTCCGAGTGTCCGGTCCCTTTGGACAAATGGCGAATGTATGGGATTTGACGTATAAGACATTCGTTGACAACTGTCATATATGTCAAATCACATACATTGTCATTCTATTCCATGATGCACTAGCCACCAAATTGCCACTTGTCTAGAGGCAGGCAATCTCATGAGCCATAATAGATAGACAGTGAAAATCGTTTAAGTTTAAGTTTTCGCATATGATGTATCAATTACAGCTATACCTAACAAAAAGTACTAAAGACAGACTTATATGTGCGCGAGTTCTAAATTTTTATTGGAAGCCCACTTATGGTTGTGCTAAGTGGAATACTTCAGGTTTGTTTCGTCTGGATGTGCTATAATTGGGTGTGTTTCACAGAATACCTCGACCGATTCGCTCTTGTCAGGTTTTTTTAAATGTTTGCAGCACAGAACTCTGTCATTTTATGAACCGATTTGGAAAATTATAAATATATCTACCTCATATTAATTTCGTTGTCATAAAAAATATGTTAACTAAATCGTCGGTAGTAGTTAAAGCTGGCGTGAGGTCCAGAGTTCAAATCCTGGCGATTACACTACCAACGTGAACAAACTCCTAGCACAAACAATTCAGCTTAGTTGGAAGGGTTAGAGGGAATATTAGTAATTTTAGTTCTAATATTCTTTAAAAAAACCTATAAGTCTATAAGGCTGGCGTGAGGTCCAGGGTTCGAATCCTGGCCATTGTAGGTACTATCCTATCAGTTTCACTACGTCTAACTCACAAGTGGGCAATCACTACTTAGTGACATATTGCCTTTACGTAACGCCATGTGTTGCCAACGGCGAAAAAAAAACTTTTTTTAATTGTGTAGAAATAGTAATTATTTGTAATTAAGCATTACAAGACAATGATTGAGGAAAATTGGTGACATATGTGTAAAAAATTACTTTCTTCAAAGATTTATGTATTTCTTCACATATAAGTACCCAGTGGTTTACGCTTATATTGGTGTGTAATTGTGAGATTTTAGGTTCGAGTCTCAGGTTGGACAATGTTTTTGGAAATCTTTTATCGTTTCTTTATACCAATTAGGTGGTAGACTAGCACAAGGCCCACCTGATGGAAAGTGGTAACCGTGTCCTATGGACGTATGCAACACCAGGGACTTGTAAAGCTGACCCTGAAGAAATCTTCTCATGACCTTCACGAAGAGTGGAGAAGTAGTCACATTATCATAAAATATTATTAACAAGATAGGGATCTCCATTTCGGAATACTGACCGTTTGAAATGGTAGTCCATTTTTTTTTTTTTTTTAATATTGGGCACGTCAATTTGACTTCACCTCCTGATGTTAAGCTAAAGGCGAAGTCTCGGAAAGAGGGTCACCATCGGAAACATGTACCATGTTAACAGTGGTGGCACTCAGCTTGACGGCCTCATTAGATGCCTTTTCACGCCCCGCTTAAAGGACCCGGGACTATAGGAAGAGGGAAACACGTGAGCTGGCAGGGAGTTCCAGGTCTTAATGGTGCGACATAGGAATGAGTCACTGAAACGCTTGGTTCTAGCAGGTATACTCTGCACCGTAAATGAATGGCATCTTAGCCCTGCACGTGTCGTCCTGTGAAGGAAAGGAGAGGGTGGGACTAATTGGAAGAGCTCGTCAGAACATTCACCATGGTAGAGACGGTAGAAAACTGCCTGCTCCCCTGCATCCTGCTCACCATTTAGCAGGGCGTAGCCAACTCATCTTCATCTTAGCGTTAATCCCAGTCGCCTCCGAAGCTTCCAGCTTGGAGTCTGGTGTCTGCTTTACCAGTCTAACTGCAGATTTGGCTAAACTTCGATATTTTCTGTGAAGCGATTGCCATCTGACCACCACAACCCAAAGGCGATATCGAAGCATTGCAGCTAGACCAGTTGTTGGACTTTTGAGGGCTCCAACTACCCGTAACGACTGCCATAAATGTTTGTATGACAACCGGGTCGCAGTAAATTGACAGGCTGAATGTAAAAAAAAATAACGAACAAAAATATGGCACGGGTGTATTCTATAACAGGCTGTAAAAAAATACAAGAGAAATGAAAATTTTATGGCAAGATTTCAATAACTCTCTCCTAGCACACAGGTGGTAAGGATGTACGCGATCAGAATTGAAATACTTGCTTAAATGACATTGAAGGAAACACGATTCTAAAACAAGTTCTGAATGTTAATTTTTAATGGATTTCGGCCAATAAAAGTGAGACCTATCTCATTGTGGGGAATATAAATTTTATTTATTATTCATTTAGTAGTGTTCATAATAGAACCAAGCGTTTCAGTGACTCATTGCTATGCTAACCTGGAACTCCCTGCCAGCTCACGTTTTTCCTTACTCCTACAGTCCCGGGTCCTATAAGCGGGGCGTGAAAAGGCAACTGACAAGGCCGTCAAGTAGAGTGCCACCACTGTTAACATGGTACATGTTTACGATGGTGACCCTGGTTCCGAGACTTTGCCTTTAGCTTAACATCAGGCGAGGTGAAGTCAAAACCCAATAACACTCGATCGTACGCAACTCCTTAACTGCTTAGTTATGTTACCAAACAAATAATCATTCAATCAACGACAACAACAACCTCTGTGGCGTGGCGGTAGTGCACGCGACTGCCACGCAGGAGACGCGGGTTCCATCCCGCTCGGTGCAAATATTTGTATGCATGAATTTGGCTATTTGCATTGGTCTGGATGTTTCTATGTATATTTATGTATTTACAAAAAAAAAGTATCTAAGTATGTTTATTCGCATTCTAGATTTCATAACACAAGCTAGTTAAGCTTACCATGGGTCTAGATAGCGTTGTGTAGAATGTTGTGGAATATTATTATTATAAATAAGCTATGTCCCTGTAATAAGTTCCCATGAGTTGCGGAAATAGGATCAAAGTTCCACGCGGGTGAAGCTGCAGGCAATGGATTGTTTATAATATTGATAGAAGCAGCGGATATTCAATTCTTGTGCGGCTATTGATAACCATTTTGTTTTTAGTTAGGCAGTTGTTTTTGTTTGTACAGCACATCGATATGACTTCATCCCGTCTTGTGGTAGGCCGTTGATCTATAGATTGCATATGGCACCCATTATGTCATGAATAAATGGAAATTTCTATTTGAACGACTTGGGTCCTGGGATCGTAGAATGATAATATCTATGTAGAATGAAATTTTTATAGCATTTACTATGCTAACTTTTAAAATCGAAATACATCGGGAAAAATGAAGTGCTCAAGTGGGACTAGAACACACGACCTTTCCCTTATAGTGGGAATGCTCTTCCTACTGAGCTATTGAGCCACGCCTGAATCACTTTCCCTTCTCTTTTAATATTTTCCCGTCTTTAAGGGCGACGTGGAGCCATCTACCAACTTTCTTACGAACTGTTTGAACCAATGAATGATTCTTCAACCATTTTTAAACATTGATTTTTGATGACACTGATATTTCATATTAAGAATGAATAAATGAAATAGGGCAACGGATAACTAATGGATAGGCCTGTTTTCCATCCGACAGTAAACATACAGCCTATAACAAAGTGTTTAAGGGCAATGAGCTCAGCCTACATTACGGGGTACCGAAAATCATTAGTTGTTGAAGTGTAGAGTTAAAATGCCTCTGCCTACCCTGGATTTACAGACGTGAATATATTTCACGTCAACGTACGGCAATGATATTTTCTTGTCCAAACGAGAAGTGTGAACTTTTTGGTGACTGCCTAAGTTCACGCTTATTATATTCTAGCTTTTGCCCACGGCTCCGCCCGCGTGGATGTCGGTTATCGCGACGAAACATAGCCTACCTATGTCCTTTATCAAGGTCTAACCTATACCTATAACAAATTTCATCAAAATCGGTTCAGTGGCGGTTTAGGCGTGAAAGCGTAACATACAGACAGACAGACAGACAGACAGTATGGATTTGAGTGCGAATATGAGGATGAGGTGTGGCTCAATAGCTCAGTTGGAATAGCATTCCCCCTGTAAGGGAAAGTTCGTGGGTTCAAGTCCCACTTGAGCGCTTCATTTTTCCCGATGTATTTCAAATAAGGACCAATGTTTGATTTCGGGATGGGTAATGTGTTATTGAGGTATTTTGTTCTCGGACTTTTTCAGTAAAGAAGATTTGGAAGGGTATTCGACTTATCAAAATGTAGGCTATAAGTACTTAAATTTAATCACGTTATAGTTCTGTAACTTTTTATCTACATATGTACATGAAAAATCACGTTTAAATTCTGTAACTTTTTTATCTACACGAAAAATGCACGGTGTCACACGGATGGCAACTTTTCCCTGTAAATTTTCATAAAAACAAATATTTCCTGAGAAACTGTAAGTGAAACAATCCAAATCGGTCAAGCGGTTTTGTTGTGAACTCAGCAATAAATTACAAAGTACCAACATAATAAATGAAATAAAAAAATGAAATAATTTATTTACTACCCGCGCATAAGCGAACAGAGAAATCGCAAAAACAACTCGAGTGAAATTCCAAAGTGGAACCTTTTCCAAAGTAAACAACGATTACAACGATTAAATTATTAACCAGTTTGTTACCCAACTAATGCGGACGCAGATGAGTCTCTACGCCTTTCGTAAAAGTGACCAATTTCAAATGATTACGTATGAGTTATGGAAATAAAAATCATAATATCGTTACGAAACGTATACCTAGTGCAGATTAATTAGGCTGTATCACACTAATGACGCTTTCTTGCATACAATTTAAAAAATAAAAGTCTTATTTTTTTTTATATTACCAACTCACAAATATGAAAAGTTTTCACTTTTTTTTTATTATGAAAAATGTCGACTTACCATTTTAAATACTGAATAATACCACCGCGTCCTGTCAAAGTTCCCCATCCTTTCAAAATATATCACAAAGTATCTTTAGATTGTACTATTTTTTTTAAACTGTTTTTTCACATTATTCACAACATCACAAGCGAAGATCCGATGCACATTGGATAATAAAAAAAACTATATTGACACTGGCAAAGAACACGCGAGAGAAAAATAAAAGTCGCGTTCGAATTTCAAGTTTCGGCGGGAAGCGTCGACTCGCGCGGACTGCGCGCCACAGACTGCCAACATGGCGGAGGTTTTTTTGACGGTTCACACGAGTCGATTCACTTTCTACGACCTTACGGCGTATACGACTTGTATTAAGCATAAAGATTTACGTAACCCGCCGATGTAACCCATGCCAAAATTAAATTTCCGCGAATATTTGTTACCATTATAAGACACCTACAATTAGTAATGATCCGAAGAAATGATAACTCCCGGCTCCCGGGGACAAAAAAATTTAGATTTTTATTTACAATTATCGAAAATTACTCGTAATTGTATAACTTTCAGTGGATATCCACAGGGATATATATAAAATGAGACTCATTCCTATGCCGCACCACTAAGACCTGGAAATCCCTGTCAGCTCACGTGTTTCCTTCTTCCTACAGTCCCGGTCCTTTAAGCGGGGCGTGAAAAGGCATCTGATGAGGCCGTCAAGCTGAGTGCCACCACTGTTAACATGGTACGTTTGCGATGGTGACCCTCTTTCCGAGACTTTGCCTTTAGCTTAACATCAGGCGAGGTGAAGCCAAATTGACGTGTCCTTTATAAAAAAAAAGAGAGAAGGCGACTATAATGACCTTATAGGGGATTTCTCCACCATCATAGTTAGCGAAACGGGTGTTAATACATGAAAAATTCATTTCAATAACACGTTGGTATATAGCACTATTAGTTCTAAAGTTGAATACCGTGAATTGACAAATGGAAGGTGGGATCACCCCAGTTACCTAAATAATTTAGCTGGGTTAGACTAAATGCGGATGAAGGAAAATGTGGTGCACATTGTGAGAGGGCTATGTTCAGCAGTGGTTTTTTTTTTATGGGATCGGGAGGCAAACGAGCAGACGGATCGCCTGATGATAAGCGATCACCACCGCCCATGGTAACAACAGAGGAGTCACAAGTGCATTGCCTTCCTTTTAAAAGAGAGTACGCTCTTTTCTTGAAGGTTTGAAGGATTGCAATTGACGGGTGTTGAGGATTGATTGATTGCTGGATATAGCAGACTACTGAAATTGACAGTCTTTGTTTCAAACTGCTACCCCAAATAAAAAAAAAGTATTTTTTTTAATTGTTTTAGACCAATATAAAGTGAGATATATGCCTACATAATGTAATGAATACTAAAAGCGCGCGTCTATTCTGAAATCTAAAAGAAACCGTTCATTAAATTACATTAATTTTTAACTGATTTTATGAAATACATCGGGAAAATGATCATTTTTCCTTATGTATTTCCAATTTAAAAGTTAGCATAATAAATGCTATAAAAATTTCATTCAAAAAAATTTATCACGTTTTATTTTATGTTAGTAATTATTATTTACAAACACCGTTTCCGATGTTTTGGTGGCATTCCACCAGCTATGGTCACGGGGAAACTGTCTGATGCAATGACCTTCATAAACTTGGCTGCCGAAAACCAACCGAAACGTCAAGAAAAACATAAATAATCCTTTCAAAAAGTTATACACACATACATACATACATAAAATCACGCCTGTTTCCCATAGGGGTAGGCAGAGATCACGGATCTCCATTTGCTACGATACTTTTTTTTTCTGTGCTGAAATCCCCTCGGATACCTCCCCTACCGGAGCCGGAAGGGGAGGTTATATTGGACTCAAACCGACTAAAACCGCACGCCGACTGTGGGTCGTGGTGCTAGGCCGGAGGTGAGGTTGTCATCGACATATCCCTCGCACCCCAGCTGACCCAGACCCCATTTGCTACGATCCTGACATACTACTCTCGTTTCATTCACTCTCATTACATTCTTTATGCATGCTCGTCGGTTTAGGGTATTATTATCTCTATAAATAATTTCATATATACATTCGTAATGCCTGAGCCTGTGTTCAAATTGTTTTTTTTTCTTTTAATTGTTATTATTGCACAGAAAAAAAAAATATAATATAGCTTCGCTCTTTCCTATTGTTAGGAACCTTAGCCAGCCTGGCTATATCCGGCTGAGTGAACGGCACGACACTGATATCATCTTATATTTAATAAATAAACACTAGCTATACGACTTCCTCTGCGAACACAATGCTTTAATTTTTTTCACGAGAATGCCTGATACTTTTCTGAAATAAAAGCCTAAGATACGGTTTAAAACATTAGCTATCTACAAGTGAAAAATTTGTTAGCCAGCCACTTTGGACATTATCAGAACACTTAAAGAAAGACAGATGGACAGACAGACAAACATTCATTAAACATTTATTAAAAAGCTATTTTTATAATACTACAGACTCTTCAATTTTACTTATTTTTAAAGATAATATAATAATTAGAACTCCAAAGATATTCGTAATAGCAAAATTTCTTCATCAACATTTAGCATCGTAGCGAAAGTCTTCGAATTATTGGCTACTGTTACTAAAAAATGTCATAATTGTTTGAAAAGATAATACGAAATTGTTTTGGCGTAGTTTAAAAGATAATACGAAATTGTTTTGGCGTAGTTTAAAAGATAATACGAAATTGTTTTGGCGTAGTATAAAAGACTTCGAATACTGCGATTTGGATGTTTATCACTTAATCACAACCACAACTAAGACCTGGAACTCCCTGCCAGCTCACGTGTTCCGGGTCCTTTAAGCGGGGCGTGAAAAGGCATTTAATGAGGCCCTCAAGCTGAGTGCCACCACTGTTAACATGGTACATGTTTACGATGGTGACCCTCTTTCCGAGACTTTGCCTTTAGCTTAACATCAGGCGATGTGAAGTCAAATTGACGTGTCCTGTATAAAAAAAAGCTGCTGACCGAATCTGGCAGAAAAACGATTATCCTTGAACAGGGATAAATTATTTTAGAACAGATTCCCATTAATAACGGAAGGGAAATCGAAATGACTAGTTATTCTGAGTTACATACCTACATACATATACACACGTCTGTAAATCCCTGAAGGGGTAGGCACAGGTTTATTAGCACCTACGTTTCGCCAATTATGATTTTCGGTCGCACGACGAAATAGGGGGTGAGCTTATTCCCGTCTAGCGGGTCCTTTGTCTTGGGCTGTATGTTTACTGTCGGATGGAGAACAGCCCTATCTCTTATTCGCCTTTTACGACACCCACGGGAAGAGCTGGGGTCCTATTCTACTAGCCCAGGAACCGACACGGCATTTAGAGTAAGTTAGGAGCAAATTCACGTCCTAGCAACGTACCAAGTCCAGGATTCGAACCCGGGATTTCTCGATCGTAAGGCCGACTCGTTCTAGAACTCAGTTTACAAGCTATGCTTAATTATTTTTTTAAGATTACTGGTAATTTTTAAGTAATGTTATTTCGGTAACACCGTGGATGAGGGGTCCTTAAAACGTATATTGACTCTAATAGTACCTACAGGTTTTCCTCGTTTCAGATTTGGAGATACCTACACTAAATGTAATAAATAACTAAAGCCCAAAATCACTGTAATATGTGTAAAGAAGGATCAAATAAATAAATCATTCATTCATTCATTCATTCATTCATTCATTCATATCCTTTTACCAACCTTATTCCTAACGGCTTCCCAATGGGCTGCAAATTAAAAAGAGGTAAGAGCTTTTTACCAGCTTCCCTTAAAATATTCATCTTTTTACCAATCAGTAACACAACTAAGCTGCTTGTGTTAGGAGTGGGTTCACTTCAGTAGTTTAACGTCCAGGATTCGAACCCAAGACCTCTCAATCATAATTCCAAATCGTTAACAACTAAGCTACCTATTTAACTCCTAGAATATTTTCTCTTCTACAACATTTTGAGGAGATCAAATCTCTCTCACCTGTGAAAAACCAAAATGTAATACCATCACCACTTACTGGCCAGACTCTGCCTCGAATTCATGGCTCGAATCAACAAGAGTATCTATGACAATAGGCACGCCCCCTATTACGTGGGATCGATTACAATGATGAGTGTTAATTCAACTCTGCCTAACCCTCCGGGAATGGAGGCCTAATTGTATGTACCTATGCATATTGCAAAGGCAACAGGCAACTCTATTAACTCCAAGAACGCTGGGCGTTGGACGCTATTAAAAAGATCTGACTAATTATAAGCATTCTGTTACTTCCTCTGCGATTTGTAACAATTAATTTCCCAACTAAGTTATGGCTAGAAAAGACACAATTTATAACTGTATTGTTCGACAAGAACAATAAAGAATTATCACTCTTATCGTGGTTCATATCACAGGTGTTTTATAGCTGCAAACGTAAATTGGGTATGTGTTTTGAGTCCTTGCCTGGGATCCGATTCAGTGCGGCGCAAGCGAGAGATTCTTAATTGGATTAGAAAGAAAGAACTAAATATTTGTGGTATTCAGTACGGTCTTTCGAAGCCTGTGACCGTGGTTGCTGTAAGTCAACTGTAAGGCGTCAAAATGTAAATAGTGAAATAGTTAACTATGTACCTAATATCAAATAAAAATAGCAATGCAGTTCAATGCATTTCCAAGGTTTCAACCAAATTAATTTTAATAAAATATTAAAAATGACATCACAATGCCTACCGGGCATTTTTACCTCAATAAAATGTGTTTCATCAAATATTGTAGGTTATTATTCAAATCCTGGTTTCTTTTTTCTATTTTTTTAAAGAATATTATAATCCAAGTAACTAATATTCACTCTAATCCCTCCAACTAAGCTAAATTGCTTGTGCTAGGAGTGTGTTCACGACGGTAGTGTAATGGCCAGGATTCGAACCCAGGACCTCTCGATCGTTAAGCCGACTCCTTAACCGCTAAGCTACCGACGCTTTCTTGATGTATCGATGTTGAAGGACAGTCCTGATTAATTTAATGAAGAACTATGTTATGTAAAGGAAATTCGTCACGGACATCTCTACTCAACTGGCTTTTTTCCTCTAAACTACCTGGAAGTTTCCACCTCATACTAGCAAGATTCGCACTGGTGGCGAGTTGATGAATGACTCAAATAAACAGGCAAGATGTAAACTGCTAGTCTAATATTACATAGAACTTAGATAGTTTTAATTCTTTAATATTAATAAAATTGCTTGACCATAGATATTTGCCGCCTTTAATAAATTGGAGCGTGCTAAAGTGCTATAAATTGAAAAGATTTTTAAGTACAAGGCTGTATAGCGTGCAATCTTTGTCAAAAAAGGCGGCAATCACATTCCAAAGAACCTTTCACAATTGGACCTGCGCTGAATTAGGTAGATTCTTGATAATATTTATTTACTAATTTTATTAAGTGTTTATCCGGCTCTGCATAAAACCGAGGCCATGTTCTTTCATGGGCCTCGGCGCGTGCCAGCGGAGGATTCCAGCCTCATAGCGGGAGACATTTCCATCGGCATCAAGCCCCAGATGAAATATCTGGGGCTCGTGCTCGACGGCCGGTGGAACTTCGGGGAGCAACTCCGAAGACTGGCCCCTAAATTGAAGGACACAGCTGCCGCTTTGGGGCGGCTGCTGCCCAACATGAGGGGGCCGAATGACTCCTGCAGGAGACTCTACGCGGGAGTCGTGCGGTCCATGGCCCTATATGGGTGCCCAATATGGGCGGACACCCTGACGGTATCCTTGGGGGTTTATCGTTTGAGGTGAATCTGCGAACAATCCCTAATGAAGCTATGCTATGGCAATATGTGATCGTTTCTGATGTCCTACGCTATGTAGCTAAGCGGTCGATCTATTTTTCCTACAAATTTTGTAAATTCGAATTTGCAGATGCGTAGAGATGTTGCGTCTTTGGCAGTTTTCTACCGTCTCTACCATGGTGAATGTTCTGACGAGCTCTTCCAATTAGTCCCACCCTCCCCTTTCCTTCACAGGACGACACGTGCAGGGCTAAGATGTCATCCATTTACGGTGCAGAGTATACCTGCTAGAACCAAGCGTTTCAGTGATTCATTCCTATGCCGCACCACTAAGGCCTGGAATTTCCTGCCAGTTCACGTGTTTCCTTCTTCCTACAGTCCTGGGTCCTTTAAGCGGGGCGTGAAAAGGCATCTAATGAGGCCGTCAAGCTGAGTGCCACCACTGTTAACATGGTAAATGTTTACGATGGTGACCCTCTTTCCGAGACTTTGCCTTTAGCTTAACATCAGGCGAGGTGAAGTCAAATTGACGTGTCCAGTATAAAAAAAAAAAAAAAAAAAAAAAAAATTCTCATAGGCATGGCACGCATCCGTAGCACGGATCTTTCTATATAAAAACATAGCGAATATGATTGGTGGGTTCAACTCATTCCACTTAGCATAGCACATCTGGTAGGACGTGTAAATAGTCCGACCACTGGTGTGTTTGCACACAGAGCGTGTAAGAACCTGTGACCTGAAGTTTGGTTGAAATAAAAGAAAATACACATGTGACCGCTTCTATGAATGAAAACGCAAGAGAACCGGCACTGACCTGAGTTCCACCTCGTGAGCATTCAGCTGCAGACAGGCGTGGTTCCTGGCACGTGCTGGTGGGTAGGTAGGTGTCGACCGGCCGGTGACTTTCTTGAGTTAGTCGTTTTCTTCCGATACACTTCACTTATACTGACTTGAGAATGTGGCCAAAGGAACTTATAGAATTACACAGAAAAAGAAACGAGGAGTTGAAGTACTCAACTTCCGTTCGGAGCGGCAGCGGGTTGAGAGACAAGTAAAATGGGCGGGGAGATCGTCCGCCGTGAAGCTTGAGAGTGTCGCTCGTAGGAACTTCAGTCTCAAAGTATAGTTCGAAAAATCTGTGCACAGCGCCATCTATTGGCCTTCTTCAACACTAAGTGGTCAACAAATGAGCGCCAATACTCAAACATTATTCGATCACAGAAGCGGTTTTTTTAAATTACAAAAATTGAAATACAATTAAATTATGTGGGAAATAATTAAGAAAGTACATAAGCGCTCCACCAACATCTTCAGTGAAAAGGAAGTCATACTTTCGTAATGGTTACAGAAAACTACCGATATTTTTACGAACTATCGGTATAAAATTGAGTTTTATAGTAATCGGACGAACGCGAAAAGTATTAGTTGTTACAGCGTAGGTATAAATTACGAACAGACAAAAAATACATTGATTCATATATTCCAATAATTATATACATGAAACACTCGCCAGGATATTTACAACGTTTTTTAATTTTTTTGAGTATTTTTTGTTGCAGTACATCCGTGATCATTGCGCTTGTAACAGCGTCTAAATATCAGATATTCAAAAAAATTAAAAAACATGGTAAATATCCCGGCCAGTGTTTTATCTACTATGAATATAAAGGACCATATTAATCTCAAGTCATACATATAAACACGAAATCTGACGTCATAATTAATTACAATTAATTATTTCTTGATATGTTTTCGTGAGGCGGGGCTGTCTAGTTCGGTGACATTCTTGGCGCCTTTTTAAAACCAGTCGCGAGTCACGCGTGATCTAGGACATATCGAAGGCCTATATGGAGAAGGGCGCTTAGCAACGATAGGTATGTGGTGGTCGTACATTCGATTCTGATATACTTACAAATAAGAGTTTATAACTACTACGACTGCCTGGACTTTATATCCGCATGAAATGAAGCGAGGAAGGTTATGTGGAGGTGAATTTCACACCTATATTTTACTGTTTTCAGATAGGTGTACGTATTTTATGTTGTCGTCTTTTAAATATTAAGCACCTAAATTAATAACAAAAAAACAGAATATGGAATGCTTAAGGTGTGGTAGCTACTCAGTGGTCAGATAATTTCCCCTGTAAGGGATTAGTGGTCGGATTCAAGTCCAAACGAACATTTACTCGTTTTGATTCTTCACACTATTCCATTCTCATTTATGATAGATATCTACTTACTACTTATGAATACGTACTTACCTACGTAAGTATTTTTTTCCTATCAGCCAGTATTAGGTACTCCATACCTTCTGTGCAAGGTCTGGAAGACAACATTTTTCTTTAAATATTTTTTTTAAGAATTTTAGTAACCAAAATTATTAAACAAAAGAAAGAAAGAAACGAAACAAAAAATTAAACACACGAAATCCGGATTCACTCTTCTTTTAGAGGATATGATTTTTCTGCGATACACAATCGCGAATTGCAAAAGGGCGACGCTACGAGTGTTCTACGAAACCGTTACACTAAGGATATTCCTGCAAATAATGCAAAATATGTGTATGTTTGATTACCTACATTAATGCTAAGGGGTATGTCGTAGAATACCTACCTATTACTAGAATTCCTTGTCCTTTTTCTCGTGTCAATGGCAGCAATTTAAATATCTACCTATTACTAGAATTCCTACTCAGGAACACAGACCAATACAAATGTCATGCATACAAAATATAATATGAATATTATTCTGTTGCAAACGAAGGTTGAACAATACATCTATATGTATATTAGCCATTTCACCGCAATACCCGTACAAAATTACATATACTTAACTAGCTCTTCTTTCACCTAACGAAACATTACAACACCAGTAGCAACAAATAGGCAATTTCTCCGGACAAAAGACTGTATTTTTTGTAAATTCATTGACAAATATACTTTCGTTGGCCGTGGTCGTAGTATTCCGAGCACGACGCATGCGCGGAACAAAGACCGCCATCTTGAATCACGCGCCCGTGCCGCGGTTACCGATCATACGAAATTCTGAAAGAGTCAGTGAACTTGAATATTTACAAAACTGTATCTTTTTTTTATTATATTTTGACGACAAACACTTTGAAGCCTGTAAAACCCCGAAGAGGTAGGCAGAGGTGAATTAACGCGCACATTTCGGGGACAATGATTTTCGGTCCCATGCACCTACCTACCCTAATGAATGGGGCGGGCGAGTCTTTTGCCTAAAAGATATAAAAGATGGTAGGTAGGTATTTTGTCATGGGCTGTATTTTACTGTCAGATGGAGACCAGTCCTTTTATCCTTTAGTCACCTTCTGCGACACCCATGGGCAGAGACGAATGACCGTATTCTAATCTACTCCACTGAAAAATAATAAATACGACGCAACCCCTATGGTGTGACGGTAGAACCTCCAACTAATATGACAGTTTTGCAGGTTCGATTCCCGCTCAGTGTCAGTACTTATTTGTATGCTTGATTATTTTGCAAATAATACGTATAATGTTATCTAGATACTCAGAGATTCTTCTCTTCCGTGAGAAGAACGCCAAAATATGTATCAAACTTGGTTGTGAGGACTTTATGTAAGACTAAAAAAATAAACAAACAGACTATTACAAATTGTCCGGTAATAGTTTGAGTAAGTTAATGAAATTGTAAGTAGAAATTACTAACTACTTTCACAGTAACACTGAAACGTTAAATCTTGCTAATATTTATGAAGAAAGTGCCGAATTTGCATTTTTTAAATTCGGTTTAAAATAATGTACACTGACGGACTCATAAACTGCATCAAAGTTCAGGTTTACTCTAAAAGGATTTTTTATAATAAGTATGCAAACTTTTTAGATTAAATTATATAAATATGGAAAGACTGGCTCTTAATCTTAAAAAAAAAATTAAATTTAAAAATAGAACTGCAGTAAAACAAATGAATATAGCCGGGAAAAGAAAATTTACTTGTAGTATCAGATTTGCGTGTTATTTATAGCAAAGTTTTAAATTGATTCTCATTGATTTTTTTTGTTTTGTCAATTGAATTATTGTTACCAGCATAATTGTTGGGTTAGTTTTTTAACACATCGAGAGTTTTTGAACCATAATATGGATACTTCGTCCGAACAAGCGGCACAAATTGTAGCATTGGTGCGAAAGGGCTTGGATCAACGAACGATTGGTAGAAATTTAAATTTAAACCAGTCTACGGTTTCTAGAATATACAGAAGGTTTGTAGAGACAGGTTCTTACAGGAGGAGACGTGGTACAGGCAGAACTCGAGCAACCACAGGTCGTGATGACCGATTTATTGTTATAACTTCCCTGCGAAATCGTTTCCTCACGTCAGTTAACATCAAAACCGAGCTTAATGAAGTGCGTGGAGTAAACGTGTGTGCACGAACAATAAGAAGAAGGTTAAAGGAAGTTGATATCACCCCTTTTAGACCAGCAAATGGTCCAAAGTTGTCTACAGCTCACAGACAAGCTCGCTTAAGATTTGCGCGTCATCACCTGAATTGGACAGAAGAGCAGTGGGCCTCTGTATTGTTCACGGACGAGTGTAGGACATGTTTATATGGTGCAGATGGTCGCAGAAGAGTCTATCGTCGACGTGGGGAGCGATATGCTCAAAGTTGCATTGAGGAGCGTGTTCCTTTTGGAGGCGGTTCATGTATGGTCTGGGGTGGCATATCGATGAACGGGCGAACAGAACTTGTGTTCATAGACATGGTCCGTCAAAACGGTAATAGAGGGGGTTTGACAGCACATCGCTACATAACAGAGATATTAGAAGATCACGTGGTGCCTTACATGGGATTCATAGGCGAAAATTTTACTTTAATGCAGGATAATGCCCGGCCGCATGCAGCTGCACAAGTTCAACATTATTGCGAAGAGGTTGGGATACGTACAATGAATTGGCCAGCACGCAGCCCGGATCTTAATCCCATCGAGCATGTTTGGGACAATTTAAAAAGAGCTGTATATGCGAGAAACCCTTCGCCCACGACAGTGGCAGCACTAAGAACAGCACTTTCAGAAGAATGAGACAATATTCCGCAAGATCTTTTGAAAACCCTTATAAAATCTATGCGGAACCGATTAGAATCCGTAATAAGGGCACGTGGGGGTAATACACCTTATTAAAACACAAATAAACCCTTGCATAAAGTTTGTGTCTATTGTTAAAACCAATTTTTTTATTAAACCAATTTTTCTTAAATTTCTGTTTTTTCTTCAAAAAAAGTCTTAAGGTCCTTTCCAGTACATAAACTTAAACTTAAAGATATGACCCTACGCTGTTTTAAAGTTCACGAACCAATCTAGAGGTTTCAATTTAAATCTGTATAGAAAGTATGCATACTTGGTTAAAATATTTATTTCAAAGTCGTCTATTACTTTGATGCAGTTTATGAGTCCGTCAGTGTATAAGATTTCATAATTTAAAATAATAATCCAAATTAATGCTTTACCCAATTAATTCTAATGCAGTGCTAAGACCATCACTAAGACCTCGTTTGCATTCAAGACCAAGGCCGCCTAGGCATGCACTTTGAAACTCAGGTTAATATGCTCTCCTCCTCTCCATAATTTAGTTTATTTTGACTTCAACGAAAGCGAATGTATCCTTCTCCTAAACCTGCAACGGCTCTAATCCCGAGAGGAAATCGTCCGTCAGTAAGCAGGTGTACCGGTTACCGGTGGCAGTGTGCTCTTAAATGGGCACCAAACTTGACAGAGAAATTCAGCCAAAGCTCCTGTCGTTATTAAACTAGCAATATTTTGTCAGGACATAACTTGAAATCGTGTGTTTACCGCCATCTACTGAATATCTTTTGAAACATTTACTATCTGACCTGTGCATTTACTTATCAAAAAATATATGAGATATTTTGTTAAATTTAATCATTTCTAATAATTAACAACGTATTAAGTTTTTAGCTTTCAAAATAATTAAGTTATAAAATAATTAAAAATATTAAACAATAATATATATTAAAATGATAAGATGTTAATGATAGCAACATTATAAAAAAACATGAAGTGTCAAATCAGATATCGTCGAGCACGGTCGGTCGCATATTTAACAATAAAAATATGAAAATAAACGAAACATTGCCAATCAATTAACGTTTTTATCAATATTGTAAATAAGTGCGTTTGAAATGGTGTAAATAACATTGTTTTTATTGTGAAGTGGGACGAGAACACCGTTCATAATGGCAAAGTGAGTGGAAAAAATTAATTGTCTTAGATTATAAGGAGATTATTTAATAGTAATTTGATACAAGCTGTGGCCTACAACCGTTGCGGTTGATTACACACTTCTGATCAAATTTCAGGACATTCACGTGCACGATCTTCGACAAAATAATCATTTTGTATGTGCTCTTATTTCGTAGGTACAATACTAAAAAAATATTTATTAATCTAATTTAATATCTAATCATAATTTCTAAATTTTCTAATGATAGTGCAGCTGTAACTATATGTTCACATATTATGCTTTGTAAGAATTTCTAGTGTTGTTCTGTCTTTATTTACATTGGGAAAAAATTAACTTTAAATTAGGACAAGAAATGAATCTTTTCTCTGGAGAAAATTATGGCCTTGTAATCTAAGTAAAAAAAAACATTTTATTATTTTAGCTGCATATTTTATATTCATGTGTCTATAATTCTGTTCATACTGCATGGTGAGTATGATGAATTTTAACCCTCTATATCAGAATGTCAAACTAGTAAAATGACCATGAGGTCCACTGTATTAAATACCGGATTATACACATTGCCGATAAAATGTACACTAATATCATAAAGCAGTGTAAAATCTGATATTAATCTATTTCCTCTACATCAACAGGGAGATGATGATAGTGTTTGTCTACGACACCCTGTGCTGCACGGGTGAAGAAGACGATCCTATCAATGCGGTGCTATATTTCCATCCCGGATGGGTGTCCGATACACAGAGACATGCTCTGGCTGGACAGGTAAGTCTCTAAAGAACATTATAGTACTTACTTCCAGCGGGGGACACCATAGACCAGACAGCTAATCTGCCCTTTTTATGTGGGCCATTTCACCCAAATCCCCTATGCCTTCCCTGGGGAGGCCAAGGTGTGTCCGGCAACACCTACTTGTATCTTTGCAGAACCTTATGATCTGTTCCACCTTCAGATCCTCGAGGTCTGATGGTTCTAGTGTGTCTGTCCCCATATTTTCCCATCTTATCATAGTAAGTAGTTTACTATTATTACTATTATACTAATAGTAATAGTAAATAAGTAGTTTATCCATTAGGAAGCAATTTGAAGAACTGTCATGTCGTAAAACATCGGAAAGGTATTGGTTTCATACATTTGATATGGTAGCGTTCAGACGTCCCTGATGCAGTGTGCTGTGACAGCTTGTGTTGTTTGTGTCGGAAGGGACCAGAAGGACGAGTACAGAGAGCACCATCACATAACACAACAGAAAATGTGTTTTTAAAATTTATGACAGCACATGAAGAAACTAGACTAGTGCAAATATTTTGCACTTAGTGAATATCAAATTCACAAGATTCAATAGCCTGGGCTATAATAACAACATTTTTATCTATGCATTAGGAGGTAAGTATATTATGTCAATGTATATTTTCACCCCTGACAAAATATTATGGGTGCTATAAGTTGGGCCAGCTTGTCTATTACATGTGTATTTTTGTATCTGTTTGTACCATCTTAACTCTCCAACGGCTGAACCGATTTTAAAACAGTTTTGCGCCTTGTTATGCAATGTTGCTCAACATTGCACTCGATCTTCTATATCTTACTTACATATCCATATTTGAAATGCTATCTCCGAAATGAACCCCAAAATTAACGTCGGGTATAACTGCAAGGTGTAGCCAGTATTAATATCGTATTAATTATTCAGAAGAACATTTTGCGAGGTTCAAGCAGTCAACTATATTCCCATAAGACGGGAATAATCACGTTAAGAGGAATGTTACGTATCAAATTAACTGAATGAACATCCGACAGGCCTGAAGTTGCCAAGTATTTGAATTACTTATTAGTCCCAGTTTGTTTTTGTTGCTGTAACTTTCGTTATACAATTAAATAAATATTTCCACAACATTCTACACAACGCTACCTAGACCCATGGTAAGCATAGCGTAACTAGCTTGTGTTATGGAAACTAGAATGCGGAAAAACATACTTACCTACTTTTTTTTTAAATACAGACCTAGAAACGCCCAGACCAATGCAAATACCCATATTCATGCATACAAGTATTTGCACTGGTGATGGTGTGCCGAGTGCCGTGTTTTTCGGAGTCTTCTCTGCCAGCGAAGTGGTATAAGAAAGTATAGCTGGAACCATATATTATATTGGACCTAAAATGTGCTCTATCGGCCGTTCCCAATACCGTAGGTACTGTCAGTTAAAGATAGATCGCATCTACGGATAAAGTGCTCGATGTTTAAATTCAAAACATAGTAACTCCTGTTTCACACCAATTTCGGAAAATAAAATTATACCGCGATGCGCTTTCCCGCAAAAATCTGTTACCATGTTTTCAACTTAAACAGCCGATACGTAAAATTTGACTGCTGCGATCTATCTTCAACTGTAAGTATGTTATTGGGAACGGCCGTAAACGATATTGAAGCATTGCAGTTACACTAGTTGTTAGAATTTGGAGGACTCTACAAGGTAGTTACCCATAACGACTGCCATAGATGTTATTATGGTACCGGGACCGAGACGGCTTAACGTGCTCTTCTAGGAGCGGCTGCGTCCACTACCGCTATGCCACAGAGGCAAAGGCCTGTTCGTATATAATGCTGGGGTCGCGGTAATAGACTTTTGTTGACTGTGTCAACAGGAAATATCACTATAATATGACAACGGCATTCATACCTATTGCCCTTTTATGTTAAACTATAACTCCAGAGTATGGGGTGGACAGTTCTGTCCATGATAGGTATTGTAACGAGGGTGGCCCCAGGGTAAGGCATATTTGATTTCATAGCTATTTAAATACACAGGTGGTTGGAGTAGCGCACTGCGTGAAGAGCCTCTTCTCACAACCCATCGCCATCACGCTGCAGAGCGGGAAGTTCATCCTTCGAGAGTATGGCAGATATGTATTGGTGAGTCATTAATAGTTTACATACATAACTACTGGAGATTTATTAAGAGGCTTTGGTGTTAGATTACCATACTGGCTTTACACTAAGGCCCGTATTCTAGAATGACACTCAGCCTGAATCTCAATTTATCTTAGGACAGATTGTATAGGCAATATACATATTATACATAGAAACACCCAGACCAATGCAAATAGCCATATTCATTCATACGAATATTTGCACTGAGCGGGAATCGAACCCGCGCCTCCTGCGTAGCAGTCGCGTTCACTAAAGCCATGGCCACGGAGGCTGTCAAACTATCAACCTGTCTGTACAATCTGTCCTCAGACAAATCGCAATTCATGCTGAGTGTCATTCTAGAATATGGACCTAAGTTTTTGAATGCCTACCCAGAAAAGCATCTGTTGAGGTTGTCAAGTTTACAAGTAGTATACGAATCAAACGTAATGGCGTCGTCAAACGTAGTGGTGAACCTCTTTTCTGTGACTTTGCCTTCAGCTTACTATCAGGCGAGGTGAAGTCAAATTGACGTGTCCTACATAAGAAAAATGGTTTTATTAATAGAATGGCAGGTTCAGAGTGCTTAGCTAGAATATTCTACAAAGCAGTTAGTAAAATTATCGAATTAGGAAGTAATCGAAACCGGTTGCCGATAACGATGTGATTCTTTCATAATAACCAGTCCTTATTTATTTCTAAACCTGTCTGACAATAAACCACTGTTAATTGTAATAAAATGCGGTTAGAGTAGGTAAACTAGGGTAACATTCATATGCGATACATCTATTAAATGAGGTCGGCCTAGCTATTAACAGTACAATGTGCAGGGCTAAGATGCCATCCATATACGGTGAAGAGTATACCTGCTAGAACCAAGCGTTTCAGTGTCTCATTCCTATGCCGCACCATTAAAACCTGGAACTCCTTGCCAGCTCACGTGTTTCCTTCTTCCTACAGTCCCGGATCTTTTAAGCGGGGCGTGAAAAGGCATCTAATGAGGCTGTCAAGCTGTGTGCCACCACTTTTAATATGGTACTTACATGTTTGCGATGGTGACCCTCTTTCCGAGACTTTGCTTAACGTCAGGCGAGGTGAAGTCAAATTGTCGTGTCCTATATAAAAAAGAAAATATTGCCAAGAGTTGCATTTTCATCCTAGCGTAAATCCCAGTCGTATTCTCAGAGCTGCATCCGCAGGTTTTCACTTCGGATCCAGCACTGCAATTCACTAAGCGAGCACAACGATGCGAGTCGCAACGTTGTGCTCGATAGAGATTGTCATTGGTCGGATTGTATCACGTCACTGGAGATCGACCAATGACAATCTCTATCGAGCACAGCTGGTTTCGCTTTTCCAGTTAACTGCGGTTTTGGTTGAACTTCGATCTTCCTCTTCTTCTACATCTTAGCGTTGATCCTATTCACATCGGCAGCTTTCACTTTGTGGTCTGTGGTCCGCTCTTTCCAGTCTAAATGCTGTTTCGGCTAAACTTCGATATTTTCCATAAAGCGATTGCCACCTGACCTCCTCAACCCATAAGCGATATTGAAGCATTGCAGTTAGACTGTTATTGGAATTTTTAGGACTCCAACTACCCGTAAGGATTACCATAGATGTTCGTATGGCAACCGGGTGATACCCTTCTATCACATTTGTACCGGGCACTTTTCATTGATTGTATACTGTTGGTAAAAATGTCTATTCCTTAGTTCCTCACCCTTAGATGTGGGAACGCTGCACAGATATACTTGTTAGCCCTGTGGTTCCGGAGAAAGAATACAAGTATCACCACCCCATCTTATCCAAAGGGTGTCGTAAGTGACGACTTACTGAAAAATGCGCTGGGTGGGTAGACGGCATGAAGAAGGAAATGATAGCGGAGTTGTTGCAAGGCAATCGAGTCGCGTGCCATCCAAACGTCAAATGGACTCATTCGGTAGGAACGTTATACCTATGACGTCCTTCGACTTTTGACACCCCGCGCGTCTCTTCCCACCCGCATTCGGCGACGCGTTTTTATTAGGCGAGTTATCAATGGGGCATCTCCGTTACTTAATCATATTCTGTCCTCCGTGGTATACGGGGTTTTATTTCGAGTTTAACTTCTCTCGCAGTCATATCGTCTTCATATTTTTCCCTTAGTCACCTCTCATGAATTGGGAAGTTGGTGAAGTGGGAATTTGGCGAATTGGGAAGTTAATGAAATGGGAAATAGAATTGGTGGGATGGCTATATGGGAAGTTGTCTATTTGGGACAGTTGTCCAGGTGATCCTAAAGGACGATACCATTCGGATGTGAGATGAGCTAGTGATACTTGTATTCTTTCTTCCTCACCGTATATTTAGCATGGGTATGTGTAATTAGTATGGATGATAAGATGTACAGCTTCATCCCTCGTTTTCGCTCGGAACACGGGCGTAGTAGGTCGTAAGAATAACAAAAACGTCTCTGTTCATGCTTGTGCGATGTTTATCGTTAAATAATTTAGCTGTATGGTTTCTTATCTCTATTAACTGAAGTGAGCCTGTTTGCAATATTATAACAATCATGCCTTACTTTGCTAATCGTACGTTAACCTTGCATTACATTGTATGTAATAATATAGGAATCTAAAGTGGACTATTACAGGGAGTTAGGTACTTCAAGAACTAAGTTAGAGAGAATGTAAAATATAGACAGCCTCCGTGGCGTAGCGGAAGTGAATGCGGCCGCTTCGCAGGAGGCTCGGGTTCGATCCCCGCTCAGTGCAGATATTTGTTTGCATGAATACCTATAGACATTTTCAATGGTAACCGACCGTTTCGGAAAGCACATCAAGTCGGTCCCGGTTGCCATACTAACATCTATGGTAGTCGTTACGGGTAGTTAGAGCCCACAAAAGTCCAAATAATTGGTTTAACTGCAATGCTTCGATATCCCCTTCGGGTTGTGGAGTTCATATGGCAGTCGCTTTCCGGAAAATATCGAAGTTCAGCCAAATCCGCAGTTAGTCTGGTAAAGCGGACCCCAACCTGAAAGCTTAGGATGCGACGCAACTGGGATTAACGCAAAGAGAAGAATATAAAATTTTAAAATTAGGCAAAATTTAATTATAGCCCTATTTTCAATGGGAACTATTACATGCCTTATCCACTAAATATATCGCAATTATGCGAAAGTCAAGACCCCAGGCAGCAAGTGTTAACTTTTTGAAGCAACCGATGTTTCCAGATGTTCTATGTGCATCCATACTTTGCTTTGCAAGAATAGTCTAACCGGGGAAGTAATCGTACTTAATATCGGCGGTAGGAATTAATATACTGCATCTTGAAACTGCCCAACGCCACCTATATATAGGTGTCTAGTGCTTGAACTTGAAAAAGTATCAATTTACCAATTACCTTTGTGCAGTCCACTTCCGAACTAGGCCTCAGATGGCAGACATGCACAGCGCCTACCTGATGAAAAGTGGTTACCTTGGCCTATGAAAGTATGCAACAACAGGGGAGTCGCACTCGTGCTGCCAACCCTGTAAGAACAGAATTTCTGTGCAAAAGACAGAGCAGGACAAGCCTTTGGTCTTCCCACTGATAGCACTAAAACTCTCCAGTGAGCTCTGGCTATCCTACTCACCGTCGGGAACACAACACGAGATTATTATGGCCGCGGTATTCTGTAGGGCGGAGGTACTTCCCCAGTCGGACTGATCAATTGGTACAGGGATACTGTCGTGCCCTACCTCCTAAACCTTTTTTTTCCTTCTACCAGGCCATCGGCAGTGACAGAAACATCCCAGACTGGGTTCTCAAGAACCGCGCGAACCTCCTCACTTCCATGATCAAGGTGTACCACGGTGATCTGCAAGTCCTGGCCGGACAGATGGACGACCAGCGGCGGCTGTCTGAGAAGCTGTACCAGGTGTTCGAGACCTACCTTCCAGTTCTGCAGTACGGCTGCCATATCTTCCAAAGAGTGCCAATGTTAAGTTTGCCAAAGGTATGTTACAAAATATTATTTGTGTTTTTTGTAAGGAATAGGAAGGCAAACGAGCAGACGGATCGCCTGATGTTAAGCGATCACCGCCGCCCATGGACACCCGCAACACCAGAGGAGTCACAAGAGCGTTGCGTTCCTTTTAAAAGAGAGTACGCTCTTTTCTTGAAGGCTGTATTGGTTCGGAAATATCGCTGGTGACAGTTCATTCCACAGTTTAGTTGTGCGAGGCAGAAAGTTTCTCGAGAAACGTACAGTTGTGGACCGCCAGCTGTTTTCAATTAGTCTATTGTATTTTACTACTGGACTTCCTTAATATCCTGGGGCGACGGAGCGGTGCGCACCCTCATTTTCTGGGGGCTAGATGGGGACGCCTTCACAATTTCGATGGGGCCACCTAGAACCCTTAGGCAGTTTTATACCTCGTCATCTGAAGAATCAAGACAGATGTGGTTTTATTCGGTTCAAGTCCGTCAATAGCGTCTCCTGCAGAAGGGTCATTCGAGGAAAAATGGTCTCTCATATCCGGCACTGCATCTAACTTTTCGCCATCTGCTTTTAACTGTTTCAATTGAGTTTCGGTAAACATAGTTAGATAAGTGATGGTATGACTCCATTGGTGTAATCGATATTTATTCATCTACCCTCTCGCTTTTAGTGACCGTAGCCAAAAGGTAACTTAGAATCCTTTTAAAAGGATACTCGTTACTAATATAGGTTTAGCAACTAACTTTATATTCAACTAGCTTTCGCCCGTGGCTCCGCCTGCTTGGATGTTGGTTATCGCGACCAAACATAGTCCTTTCTAAAGGTCTAATATACCAAATTTCATCAAAATCGGTTTATTTGCTTAGGCGTGAAAGCATACAGACAGACAGACAACAGATTTACGAGCTACTTTCGCATTTATAATATTAGTATGGAGTATGGATGTCCTTTCTCAAGGTGTAACCTGCCTCTAAGTACCTATACCAAATTTAATCAAAATCGGTTTAGTGGCTTAAGTGTGAAAGCGTAACATTTCGTATTTATAATATTAGTATGGATTCTTACTATAATGGGACAAGATTTGTTAGGTCTATCTCTTAATAGGTACATACGACCTTCTCAAATTGCAATACTATAAAGTTAAGTCAATGACATACTGTTTCCTTCATATCCTTGATAACATGATAGTGTAAACACTCCACAACGACCATAGTCATCAAGTGTTTGTCTACCTTCTTATCGCGCAGGTGTGGTCTGTTCTATGGTTTGTACCAGACGTATCCCACTTCTGATTCGTAGACTTGTAGCTTGATTTATATATCTTGGACCTAAATAGCGAGATATAAAAAGCTCGCGCAGATTTTTTTGTAATCCACATACTAATATTATAAATGCGAAAGTAACCCTGTCTGACTGTATGTTACGCTTTCACGCCTAAGCCACTGAACTGATTTTGATGAAATTTGGTATAAGGGTAGATTAGACCATGAGAAAAGACAAAGGCTATGTTTGGTCGCGATAACCGAGATCCACGCGGGCAGAACCGCGGGCAAAAGCTAGTAATTTATACTTGCTGAATTTGAACTCGTGCTAACACCGCATGCTACTGTCCCGTGCTATCTTCAAAGTTGATTCAAGAAACGTGTACTACGCGTACAGAGCACATTTTAGGTCCAAGATATATAAATCGTACTATACGTTTCACAGGTACTGGTTTTTTTTTTTGAAAGAGAACATGATATGCTGTAAAAAAATGCTTTAAATTTCTGCTCCTAGCGAACTAAAGTCTACTAAACGACTTTAGGTCATATGTCCGGTTCCTGCTAGTGTAACATCCGTGTTTCCATCGATCCATCCATATACAGAGGTAGGCAGAGGTGTATTATTAGTTTAAGCACCCACGTTTCGCCAATTATGATTGAGACCCTAAATTTATCAAGCTATCTTTAAAAATGACGAATATTCATACAAATATTTATCCTCAATTTGACCCGTTGGTCGCGATAAAAGATAGCCTTTCTTCCTTTCCCAAGCTTTATTCAATCTTTCTACCAATTTCATAAAGATCAGTTCAGAGGGCAAATATAATAGGATAGAATATACCCCAAATATAGCGAAGCTCCTAACACTTCCAAAGATATACTTTTATTAAACTACTAGCTTTTGTCCGCGGCTCCGCCCGCGTAGATGTCGGTTATCGCGACCAAACATAGCCTATGTCCTTTCTCATGGTCTAATCTACCACTATACCAAATTTCATCAAAATCAGTTCAGTGGTTTAAACGTGAAAGCGTAACATACAAACAGATAGACAGACAGAGTTACTTTCGTATTTATAATATTAGTATGGATATCATATACAAGTACAGAAACATCCCCATTACCCGAATGTTTATCTATATCGGCGTACACATCAGATTTTACGCGTTACTTCCCGCCTACCCAGTCATACAATATTCACTGTTTCAGAGTGCAACATCTATTTACATGGAGTCTATGCAGATATTGGAGCACTGTCGGAAAAGCAGGGGCGTGCTCGGCGGCGTCATTTTATATAACAACAAGTATGTTTCTTTAGTTGAAATTTATTTATTTTTTCTTTCAAAGAGTAGGTACCTACTATAGGCCGTGTCAGATCGATTAACAATAAAGTTTGCAGTAAATATAAAGCAAAGTACTATACGTGAGAAAAAAGGTAAACAAAGCGACCATTACTGAGTTATGTTGCGATAACTAGCGATTATTTTCTCTGTCCTTGTCGCACATGGCACACGTAGCCACAATGGCCGAGCGACAACTGTCGTTGCGTGTTTCATAGTACAGGAACGCTGTCAGCACAGCGGTTCTAAACTGTCAGATCCGCCATCTTATGAGCAATTCTCATTACTGTCTGGAATACGCTTGAAGTGATACGTAATAATTTTCAAATGAAAATGTTTGGAACCGCTGATACTTTGTTTACCTATTTTCTCTCGCTTCGTTGGCTTTACTTTATTATTATAAGTAGATTTGTGTAACACTGGTTTGGAAGGTTCACGAGGCTGCTATGTGGCACTGCAGTCAGTTTCGCTACGGCGGTGTGTAAAATATTTACAACCCCTAAGTAACCGATACAAACTGGTCGCGAGGTCAACAAACTTTATTCTCAATCCATTTGACACGAGGAATAGTTACCGAAATGCTTAGTAGTCACGCTAACCCCTCCAGCTACGCTAAGCTGCTACTTGTGTTAGGAGTGGGTTCACATCAGTAAAGTAATGGCCTAATAGTCACTGATTTGACTATTAAATTTAATGACGTCACAATATCTTTTTTCATTCAAGTAACTTATCGTTTTGACGTTTAGTATAAAGTAACTAATTTGACTACTCAGTGAAATATCCAATTAATTATTATTTAACATGAAAACATAGTGAATATTAGTTTAATAAAGATTAGTTTGTGTTTATCTACAATGTACTTATAGTACAATTACTTATACTCGTACTGACCTACAGATACCTGCTCTTATCGCCATATCAGTTAGGAAAACTACACTAATCGTAAAATCGGTAAACATCGATAAAAACCATTCAAGATGACTCAGTTTGACCAATGTTTAGATTAACGAAAGTGTTTTAAAGGTACTAACTAATTCCATTTATGACTTTCTTTGCCATATCATAAAGACTTAAAGATCAATTGACTTATATGTGAAAGGTGGCTAAAAAGAAAAAAAAAGCAGGAGACCACTACTTGACCAGTAGGTACTTTTTGTAGTTGTTGTATAGATGATAATACTAAAAGGCACGCTATGTCTATACAGATAGATGTCAAATTTCTTTATCTCATTTATCTGGTACCTGCATCCCGTTCCAAATTCAAAATTAATTCTGGTCTTACCCAAGAACCGCGACACAGTTCTACCGCTTATCTAGTACACATATAAGTCATAGGTACAGACCATGGAGAAGGAAATGATAGCGGAGTTGTTGCAAGGCAATCGAGTCGCGTGCCATCCAAACGTCAAATGGACTCTTTCGGTAGGAACGTTATACCTATGAAGTCCTTCGACTTTTGACACCCCGCGCGTCTCTCTTCCCACCCGCATTCGGCGCGCGTTTTTATTAGGAGAAATCCTTTTATCTTTGTGTGCCTAATTCGCTTTGAGCCTAAATCGCGTTATGCCTAGACTAAACGCTAGTTTGGCCAAACGCGAGTTTGACCAAAAACGAGTTAGGCAAAAGGCGAGTTAGACCGAAAACGAATTAGGCAGAAGGAGAGTTAGACCGAAAACGAGTTAGGCAGAAGGCGAGTTAGACCTTATGCGAGTAGTAGGTAGTATCGTTTGGGGTGACCCATGGCCAGTCCGGAGGATGTGAAAAAGTCCAAGGCCATAGTTCGGTTCATCAAACGCAGGACTTGGTGAGCAGATAGAGATAGTACAATAGATCTGCGAAAGGTCGCAGTGCAATGAGCTCTGCTCCTGCCCTCTTATAAAAAAAGTATACCACCTTTGGCATAGCATTCGACAATCAATCAATTAGCCCACCGCAGTCCATCTGGCTAGGGGGTGTCCTACCTTGCGTTTGCCTGCTCTCGGTCTCCACTCTAGGACTCGTCTGCTCCAACGGCCATCGGTCCTTCGACAGACGTGGCCAGCCCATTGCCACTTGAGCTTGCTTATTCAGCGAGCTATGTCGGTAACTTTGGTTCTGTGTCGGATGACCTCATTTTGAATTCTATCCTTCAAAGAAACTCCAAGCATAGCTCGCTCCATAGCCCGTTGCGCGACTTTTAGGTTATGGACTAGCCCTACCGCCAGTGTCCACGTTTCGGCACCGTAAGTCATAACAGGTACGACGCACTAGTTAAAGACCTTTGTTTTTAGGCATTGACAGGTGGCAGCTGCATTCGTAATCTTGTTCAAAGAAATTGTAAAAAAAATATAATTGGTATGTGAATGTCACGGTCCAAATAGTAACAATAATCTGATTGTTTTAATATTATTATGCAGAAATCGATTGAAACTGAATAAGAACAAGGTAGACTTTTAGACATAACGCGACTTAGGCTCAAAACGAACTAGGCATACAAGGAATTAGGCAAATAGCTAAATAGACCCAACGCTTTTTGGCATAATGCGAATTTGGCTCAAAGCGAATTAGGCAAATAGCTAAATAGACTCAACGCTTATTTAAAAATACATTTTGGCATAGCGCGACTTAGGCTCAAAGCGAATTAGGCACACAAAGATAAAAGGGGAGAAATATCAATGGGGCATCTCCGTTACTTAATCATATTCTGTCCTCCGTGGTACAGACCTACAGACAGAGAATCATATCCTGTACAATATTACAGAATCATCTCCACACAACTGCCTCCAGGCCTGACATCGTACCTATCAGTAGTAGACCCGTACCGAATAAAGTCTCCAGCAGAGACCCTGGACACGGACACCCCCCTGCCCCTCGGGGCTCAACTCCTGGTGGTCTACGTGGGAAGGAAGGTGTACCACAACCTCAAGAGACAGGTGGAGAAGCTGCAGGAGTTTTATCACAATGGAGAGGAGGTCATCGCTAGGTTTAAGAAGGTAATTTATTCTTGAAAGACGCTTTAAAGATGTATGTGCTAGTTATGTTATGTTATTTTTAGCTAAAGAGCGTCACCCGTGCGCTAAGTACGTATATGTTTCCAAATTTTTTTTTGTTTTCAATATCTGTAACCGAAATTAATGTATTCAGCATTTAGCTAAGCTAAATAGCTTTTTGTTAGGAGTGAGTTCACGTCGGCCCAAGACAGCGCCAGATTTTTCTCGGTTCGATTCCGACATAACTACCCCCACCGGCTCCAGGGGGGAAGGGTAATCGAAGGGTATTACCGCACTAAAAAAATTATTCGAACCCATGTTTTTTTCGATCGTAAGGTTGACTTCCCCACTAGGTTAAAACCATCAATCAAATATTTTACAGAACCAAGAAGCCGAACGCGAAAAACTTCGTGACTACCCTCAAACTGGGATGAAAAGAGACAAGTCGCTTCTGTTCACCGCTGTACCAGAAGAAGACCACAGCATGATTTCACCCCCCAGCAGAGAAGAACGCAGGACAGACGAAGAACGGAAGCCATCATCCATACCTGATGTAGTTCCATTCACGAACAAACCACGACAAAGACCAACAAAGCTGTCCCTCAGCTTCAAGAACCAAAAATCTCTAGACGAAGACATTCAAGAGAATGAAAAAGTCTTTACAGGTCAAACCAGCGTTTGCTCAACTCCGATGGTGGAATTCAAACGTCTCCACGGCAATATGCTATCGATCTGTCAAATTCCAGAAAGCCAACAAGACAAAATAGAACCAGATGTACTTAAAAATATCGAAAATTGTTCCAAAGTTAACTTCAGTATCGAAAAAAGAGATACGAAAATGGTTTTAGACGTCAATTGTATTGCTGACCACTATATCAATAAACCTGAGCCGATCAGAAAGCTGGCCAGCGTGACAGATCTCCAAGAAGTGGTCAAAAAACTGTCAAATCGTTCAACATCTAAATTCAAACTCAAAAGATCAAAAGGCTCTTTAAACGACGACACCCCTTCCCCAGAACATCTGTCTAAAAACCCTAGCACTATGACAATTAATGATCCACTATTCCCAGTGTTCAGAAATGATGGTGTTGCCATATCTGAATCATTGTTTAACCAGTATTTAGAACAGCATTATTCGGAAATGAAGAAAGATACAAAATGTAATATGTTTAATTTTAATATGAAATTGGTTGAGCAGGAGAAATTTGAGGGTTTTGACTCGGAATTGAATAGATCCCCTCAGAGAACTCCGAAGAAGTTAGCAAAGGATACTAATAAGAAATCTACGGATCAATCTAGAAGAAAATCTTTATCTTTACCTCTAAAGTCTTTGAATGAGAGTACGGATTCTCAGATAGGGTCAGAGTCGGAGGCCACTAGTTTTAAAAAGAAATTGACGGGGGTACAGTTGACGCCTCTGATGGAGAAGCTGAGTCATCTGGCGTTCTCTGACAAGTCTAGCGGGTATAGCAGCAGGGTTATGACTCCGTTGGAGCTGAGGGAGTTCACGCCAGCGGCTGAAAAACAGATCACGTTTGCTGATAGGTATGTTGAAAGGGTGTGTTAAATTCTATAATCTAATCTAGTGCAAATAGACGATATAGATACAAACCACATGTGTTTTCAGGCCAAAAGCCCAGCGGCAAGACTCAGAAAGCGATGAGGAGTCAGACTGTGACCTGGAGCTTCTACCGGAGTACAGTCGGCACGCCGTCAAGTGTGCTCTGTTTGTGAGTGGCCTGCACAATATGGCGTTACTTGCGTTACTCGATACTGAGGCCGCGAACGATGCTGATACTATCAATGCCTTGGTGAGTCTCAATAGATTTTATAAGTATTTTTTGGGATCTGTAGACCCAGTAGCTGATGCTGTTGAAAGAGATTCAAAACTGTTCATAACAACCTTTCTGACAGTGTACTTCAGCTGCGTAGTACCCATTTTAGATGCCCTCAGAGCTCAGGGTCCGCCTCCCGGCTCTTCCTCCTCCTTTTCGCACGATCTTGGGCGTCCATGGTAGTGAGACCGTTTGCACGCAAGTCACCCTGCATAACGTCCAGCCAGCTTCTTGGGCCTACCTATTTTATGTGGACCCGGCGGATGTGCCAAGCATTTGTTACCTCTGTAGCCTGGCGGTTGCAATTTAATTTTCTGACTTTTGTTCAAGAATTTCCGGTACTTACATATTTAACCTAACATAACCTGGCTGTTTTCTCGTGGACCCACGAATTTGTTCCACTAGTGGGACCACGAGGGAGAGTTATTTCTCGTAGACCCACTACTTATTAATCCACTAATTTGTCTCACTGGTGGAACCACGAGGGAGAATTATTCCCCTTCCGGCTCCGGCGGGGGAGGTATCAGAGGGGATTTCCGCACGGGAAAAGAAAAGGTGCTTACATATCTTGTGTTCGGTTCGCAGTGGGAAACATCTCTAAACGCCCTCGGGCCTATAGAACAGAAATGCATGGAGCCGTTAGCTGCCGACGCGGATTCAACGGACTACAGCTACCTGACGCTGGACCCGGACTGGGGCACCGTGCGTAAGGGCGGGCCCTGGAGGGCGCACGACATCGCCTCCATGGGGCTCATACACAACGAGTTCAGCGGGGACCCTGAACTGTCAGAGTTCATACTGAGGCAAGTGTTTCTACCACTAACCACAAAGATTGTTGGGATATTCACGAGCCGTTTCTAAATTGATGGCTCACTGGAAATTCACTCCATGTTCAATTTAGGTTAGGATATTGTATCCATTCACTCCATGTTCAATTTATGTTAGGATATTGTATCCAATATCTTTTTCGACAGTTCTGTTGTGACGCATATATGCGTCATCGGCATGTCTGAATCTTTTTCATGCATGATGATCTAACTAGCAAAGTCGTGCATATGTTAGGTTAAATCTTGCCTCGAGATTAAAAAGGTTATAGCAGATTTTTTATGAAGTTATTGGTGTTTAACTAAACTAACTCTTCATCACAAAATACTGACGTTTCGCTTTTTTTCTCACCTTTCATATCAGCTCAACTAACCCTCATATCTTCTCCATCATCTTCGAGAATCCCAGTTGCATCCAACACTTATTTCTGTATCCGTTCTTGCTCTATTTCGAGGTTATCAGGTGTACTAACCTATAAGGATATTTGATTTTCTATCCCTTGTCTAACAAGCCCTATACGTTGTCCCTAGGAGCGATGAGTCAGTAGTGCTAGGAGCCACAGTGGGTGGCGCACAGGTGTACTACCAAGAAAAGTGTGCTCGAGGCGCGGGGCCTCCTCCCCCTTCGGATGCTCTAGCCCTCGCGCCACTGCGCGCTCGACGACGTCTGCAGCGGGATCACGCCACGCTCCTGCTGTAGAGCCTCAGTATGTGATACTTTGTAAGTACTATACAGGTCAATGTGTGAACTTATACTTACATTGTAGAATATTATGTAATACATTATAATTTCAAGCCTCATTGGAAGAGGCCTGTGTCCAGCATGGATTGATTGATGTTATTAAAACTGTCGAAAACAATTTGAGATTACAAAATGTCATCGGAAATTACCTATAACGGATGCACTACGCGAGTAACTATCTTCCACATCATTCAAGTATAGCGTAGACCTTACCGCTCGACGTCTTAGCCTCATTTACAAACGATGGCGACGGGGCAACTTACTGTAGTCGACCGACTTTGATTTGTAGGAAACGTAACTCAAGTTTTAGATGGACGAGAAAAGCTGAAAAAGTTAAGAACATTCTCAATAACAAAGAATGTGACTGAAATGTTGTGAGATAGCTTCTCTCAACTGTTCGATTGAAGTTCAATAAAATGGCAAGCAAGATAAAACGTAAAGTACACAGGATAGTTACAGTAAAATGCTATTTCGTAGTATGTAAGAGTACAATATTACATATCTACCAATTCCAATTCAACCCAAAGATTTCGCTGAAGATTACATATGTTTTGTATGAATTCAATAATAATAATCTTTGGAAAATCCTTTAGATTCATTCCAATTTATTTACATACCTATTTTGTGATAATAAATTTTTAATTGCCATAATTGTGTAAGATAGCCAATAAGAGTCTTATCCGTGAAAACAAAAATAATGTTATAACTTTATTCATATATTATTTTTCTATTGTGTTACATGCTGTTGAGATTTTTTTATAATTTTATGGTAAAAAATAAATTATTTAAAGGATACCTTAGGAATGGAATGCCCGTAAAATGTGAAACTTGATTTACTAGAAGTAGGTAGGTACTTAGAACTAAGTTTTTGGGAAATCCGAGCAACGCCGGATGCAAACAGATAAATCAAATATAAATTGGGCTTGCATGTACTTACCATACAATTTCAAACTATGGCAACACAAAAACATACAACTGTATTTCCACAGATGGAAAATATTTTATTTCTGTATTGAAGCTTTCTGTAAAAATATAACTTTTTATAATATAAGGGCGATCTTCCAAATGGGAATTTAGTATATTACAATTGTATACATAACGCTTGTAGATATTGCCAAATGTTTGGTGCTATCGTGTTATGCATATTACAAAATTTGGGATTCAGATCGACTTTTCTTTTGAGACATTGGATAAAGTGTTTTTCGATAATTCTGTTGTGACGCATATGTGCGTCATGATATTTTTGACGCATATCTGCGACTTCGCCACGACTCGACTGTACAACTGCATCCAAGACTAAAGTTGTTTATGCTTAATATGATAGTACCTTTAGATAACAATACCGATATTAATTAAGTAGGTACATAATACTGAATGTTTTAGGTGTCTTGTATAACATCTGCAAAATAACATCATGGCAGCTAAATGCATGAATAAGTTATTGTTTGAATATTTTTTGTATAGCTGTAACTAAGGAATATACGTCAGAACTTTCACTGCATGCCTTGAAAGCGTTCTTGCCATCACCATGCGTCCTGATGAAGTAGATTGACCTATACGCTCTAGGAAATAGGGTCAACTATTTAAAATACATAATATATCCGAAACATTTATTGCTTCTCCAAAACAAATAAAACTGAGTAGGTACCTAATGCATAGAATTTTTCTTGGCATCTAGGGTAGGACACCAATATTTTTCCGCCGAGGCTTCCCAAATCCATGTAGAAGTATTTATATATTTTATTATTGCAGTAGTGTAGTAAGCTGCAGATGTAGTCAAAATTCATGCTCATACAATCTTGCCACTAGTTAATAAGTTAGTTTAGTGAGCTATTTACCGAATACTATGTTGCCAAATGCTTTTTACGAATACCCTACATAGATGGAATTTATTATTGAGATTAATCTACCCCCCAGTATGAAACACACAGGGCTCAGTTCACTCAAAATGCGGCTTCAGAAAGTTTTTTGTATGGGCTGAAGTCATTTTAATTTTTTATTTTCGTACGAGCACAAAATAGTCTCAAGGAAAATAAATTTTGGGTGGGCCCAGCTTTGTTATGGTTGCTTGGGTAGCTTTTTAGCTTGCCAACACTTGCCTATTATATGTTAAGATTTGTATGCCAAAAATAGTACCACAGATGAGAATTCTGCATGAAGTTAGTCCTTCTGGTCCATTATCGAATTAAGTCATTTTAGATGTTCTAACTATAGTCATGAGAGGATTATAAGCAGACCACTTGACATATGTTAATCGCTGGGTGCAGTCAAAATCAAAATCTGCGAATGTGGCTGCTAATAGTCTAAAATACTTCTTCATATCGGTGGGCTAACCGTGCAATATGTTAATTTTTTAGTGAATTATAATGACTATATTATAAACATTGATTGGTGAGGATAATCGAGGAGTGTTTTTAGTCAGATAGTGTAAAAAAATTGAAAATATACTTACTTTTTTTTTTTTTTTTTTTTTTTTTTTATATTTGGTCCGTCAATTGACTGCACCCCGCTAGATGGCAACAAAGCTGAAGTGCAGTCCAGAAGATACAGACCACCATTCCCGGTGCCAATTGGACGTAAAATGGTGGTCCCTAACTTGACGGCCTTGATAGATGCCTTTTCACGCCCCGCTTGAAGAACCCGGGACTGTAAGAAGAGGGAAACACGTATGCGGGCAGAGCATTCCAGCTCTTTATCGTGCGGCAGAGGAAAGAGCCCCCAAACCGTTTAGTGCGAGATGGTATGGATTCCACCGTGTGTGGATGGCACCGCAGACCAGCACGTGTTGTTCTGGATAGGAAGGGAGAGGGTGGGATCAGTTGAAATAACTCCTCAGAACACTCGCCGTGGTAGAGGCGGTAGAAAACGGCCAGAGAGGCAACGTCTCTACGCAACTGCAGAGGTTCCAAGGTGTTGGTAACCTCAGGATCACCTATGATACGAACTGCACGTCGCTGCATTCTGTCAAGAGCGTCTAACAGGTATTGCGCGGAACCATCCCAGAGATGAGAACAGTATTCCACACAAGAGCGAATCTGTGTCTTGTACAGAAGACACCGCTGCTCCGGCGTGAAAAACCGCTTCGCCCTGTTCAAGATCCCGAGTTTGCGCGACGCTGTTTTGATGACGCTCTCGATGTAATTCTTGTTGTTCAGGTTGCAGCGAACATCCATTCCGAGCATGTCAATGTTTTTTTCCTTTTTTTCCTTACCTGTATTTTCTGCTACATTTTTAGATGGAAAATGTGTAATTTAGGCGATGAGCAAACATTCCCGATAAAATTAGTTTCTTTCATAGTTGTGTAAAATTAATATTGTTCGCTCATTATTTCTATTGTATTTTGGTAGCTATAAGTGTTCGCTTTGTATCTAAGTGTACAATTATTTTAGCAGTATTATATGTATGCTGGTTAGGTCATTGAAATTAATAATTTTAAGACAAACGGCCTATTTACAAAATTATTACCATTTATTACCATAATGGCGATATTTTTGAAACTCCTGGTAAAAATTAAGTATGTGCCCTACAATCTCACCTACCAGCAAAGTCGATTTCGTACAACTACCCTACATACAAGTTTGTAATGGAAGTATCCTAAAAAAGATTTTAATACAGACTAAAAAAAGAATCAATGCTTGTAGGACACCTTAAAATGGTACCTACATACATTCAAGTTACAAAGACGTGCCCTTGTTCTTGTATACTAGACGTAGTAAATGATAGTAATTTTGGAAATAGGCCAAATAAACAGATTTCGTATGAAATATGAAATCAAAGCATATTGTATTTAATTTTAGGTCAAATTATAAGCCGTCTTACTGATATTTTAGGGTTTGTATTATCCAATCTGTTAGACGGATATAAATAAGCTCGTAGATCCTACCAATGTCTCGCAAATTCAGTCTTTAGCTTTCCAAATGTTATAATAATTTTAATTTTCAACGCGAGTGCATAGCAGGTACCTACGTAGCTCATCATAAATAGCTATATTCTATCGCATTCCACGTCCTGTAGCTTTAAGGAACACAAGTCCGCCATAATAAAAAGCGTCCAATGCAAAAATAATGCTATTCAAACCGTCATATATGTTGGCATGTATTGTTTTCCCTCAGGAGCGGTAGGTCTTATTCCCTGAACGTACACTGTGTATTTTTTTACTTTATTTCGGACCGTCTATTCCTGTATTAGTTACTTCACGAAACGTCTACTTCCCTAAATGTCTACTCCCTGAAAGTCTACATCAAATTTGTTTCTAAATGTGTTAAATTATTTGCATTTTATGTGAATTTACTTTACTTTACTTTCCAGGAAGTAGACGTTCTGGGAAGTAGACTTTCCAAGAAGTAGACCTTCCGGGATGTAGACGTTCACAGAAGTAGACCTTCCGAGAATAAGACAAAGTAAACCGAGTGTACGTTCAGGGAATAAGACCTACCACTCCTGAGGGATTGTTTTAACGTTGTTCGTATATTTTACGAGTATTTTGTTTTATTAGCGTTTAATGTAGTCGCCATATTAGGAGTGCCAATACGACACAATCATGTGGTATATTTATAATAATTATACATAAATAATTGTTAAGAATTTTAATAAAAATCTGATAGTGAGAAACTTTCGTTATTATTTCTATATCTAATGATAGGTACCCACTACAGCTACTCTGCATAAAAACTGTATATACTGCGTTCCTTTACTTACATTTTCCACTAAAAAGTATAGCTAATTTATACAACAAAATTCTAATTCACTGCTAGTGAGGAATTAATGTGTATATATGAGGTTAATTGCAAAAATATACCATTTTTATGCAGCCTTACACACTAAATCTACCTACATTACAGAAAATATACCATCAGATTCCACCAATATATATATCTATTATATACTTACTATATACAGATAATAAAAGCAAGTTTACACAAACATACCGTAACGCTCACGAAAGGTAATGAAATAATATTATATTACTGTTTAAACATATAACTCGTGCTTTTCGTCACAGTACAGAAATAACAGTAGAAGTATGAACCATAGCTATTTTATTAATAAGAGACCCAGCGTACACCAAAACCATTTCCAAGAATATATTTTTTAGTATTCCCTTACCTACAAGAATTGATAAATAAGAATATTAGAACTGAAATTACTAATTTTCCCTCTAACCCCTCCAGCTAAGCTAAATTGCTTGTAGGAGTGGGTTCACGTCGGTAGTGAACTGGATTTCGAACCCGGGACCTTTCGATCGTAAGGCCGACTCCTTAACCAATAGACAGATACATAATACAGAACTAATATTTAGACAATATTAGACCATCTGCAATGACCTACAGTTAATAAAATCTTGCATTATTTGTGGTGGGCAGTAAAACGTATTTTTAAAGGGCTGGCCTTACATAAGAAACTTAGGTCGACAAAGTACTTGACACTAATTCGCAAGTGTGTTGTTCCTCTCAGATGTCAACAAGGTAAAATTACTGATTTCCAGAAGCCCAAAAAGAGGTTTACCCTTTGAAAATTTTGTCTAAGTATATTTCTATACACGTATTTATTACCCTTTTGTTTTGCACCACAAAATATATAATAATAATTAATACATACATAATATGCCATATATTATCTTTTTGTTATGTTTAATTTAGCGTTACGAGGTCATTATTCGTACACGCCAACTAATTTAATTGAATACCAAAATACATTTTACTAAGTAAAGAATAAAGTCTATTTTTATTTGTCCCATTTATGATTATATATTTTTCACGGTACGTTTTTTACGGGCTACGCACACCCCATTTACTTGCTACTTCTACTGTTTTTTTCTGTTCTGAGATTTTCATTATAATTTGTAGATTTAAGATAAGATTTCCAAACTATCTGGCCCTCGATTCTACTAAAGCTTTAACATAAAATGACATTAAATTTCAGACTTTATATCTGTGTTAAGTCCAAAATGAAATGAAAACAGTTTCATTTCACTTTTTCGATTACTCTGCAAAAAGTCATTTAATTTTGAACTTAAACCGCATTGCTTTATAGCCTATTATTTAATGCCGATTTTTGCAGTGGCGATGGCACCATTGTGGTCTGGCTTTACCAGAATCGAGGCCCTGATTGCGTTAAAAAGTGGCTCTGTAGTTAGAAGCCCGAAGTGTGGGGAGGTGGGGACAGACTACTCCTGGCTTCCCAGCTCAATGATTTATCCCCATTTAAATAACCACAAATAAATACTATACCTTGTTCTACATGAATACTACTAATTCCAAGTTAGTTACCTACTTCAGTAAAATAATGATTGAGGAGAGAACTCTTACGTTAGTAACAAAAAATCATAATCATATCGATTGCTTTGAGAAGTATGTGCGTGACGAGTGGCAGGTACAGTAAAATAAAAGGCTCACCTGCTCCAGTAATACTTGTACTCAATTTCAAATTTTGTAATCTTATTTTTTTAAACACTATTCTCAATTATACCTTCAAATCTAATCCAAGAGCATGTAGTACGATACTACCTACTGCATGCTATACATACCATGTTAGCCATTGATTTCATGCAAGTATAAAATGTATGAAACTTACATAAAATAAATTACATTCCTAATGTTAATAGCTATTCCACATCCAGTGATGGTTCCTTATTACAATTTCTAGTACTTGTAGTATTCAATTATTACATTTCCAGCGACTGTATCCCTAATTCCTACTCAGAATTTTATTAATTTGCTATCCAACTCTGTACCATAATAATATGTAATAATCAGTTTAAGATTCGTTGTTTAGTTTCAAAATGATACAATTATAGATCATCTGTAATTAGCTTTTTAATGGTATATGCTGTATGCCTTGGAACGAAGGCTTGTGCGTAGATGTGACAACAAAGTCACGATTTCATATAATTTTGTTATATAATAAAAAATATACATACTTCACTTGTAAGGTACTGCAGACGTAGAGTTTCGCTCCTCAATCATTTCTTTACATCGGACACTCACGAGTTAGGTATCTCCTATTCGATAATCCCCACATTCCGTGATCTTACGTAGCGTCATCAAAAGATAGAAAGGATACGATGGAAAGAGAAAGGTGGGACGACAACCAACGTGAATGAAGAAAGAGCCATAATGACGTTACAAAACTATTATTTATTAAGTCTGTCACAACACAACGCTACGCTATCGTGAGGATACCAGACTGGATACATCCGAATACATAATAATACATATTGTAAACTAGCAACTCGAGAAATGCAATCGATCACGTCGCCACAACGCTAAGAATGTACGTTCAAAGTCAGAAGATAAAGAATATGATCAGTGCGCGCGACTTCTCTCTTGGCGTCTTCGACTTGTTTGTCTTCCTACTTCCTACAGAGCGGCTAGCTCGATCATATTCTTTTCGCTTCGACATGCCAGCCGTTGGCTCGATACCGCGCCGGTCCCGGACCCGGCGACCGCCATTTTGGAAAGGACTTTTCAATCAAACATTTTCAAAACTTCAACACAGTTAGTTTCAAGGAACTTCATCCTTTACTTCTTGTTTCAATACCTTTTCAAACAAACAAAATCAATATTAGACTTAGTGTTAATTCTTTATTAGAACTAGTTTTACATCCTAGAGGCAACTGAGCCCGTGGGCAGTTACAGCTAACTTATGTCTAGATAGACCCTCGTCACATTATAATTAACATAAAGAGCTTCTCTCGAGCGCGTGCAGTATTGCGGCGCGGCATATTGTATACAAAACAACAACAGGTCGATCGAGCCGACCGTTACAGGTACAATACAGTACAGTTAAATGCATAGGATACCGGACGACAATGTTTGGGGGGTGGTGTTGTATAAAATGCTATGCTATGCCTGAAGTTGACTCAGCTTGGCGAACTTACTAATAACGACCTGTAAAGTCAAAGACGGGAGTAACTATATGTTATATGGAAACATGTGGTGCTAGGCTAATGAGGTGACAACACACACTATCCGTTTTATTCACAATCAAACTATAATAGATCCCGTATATACTCACTACAATTTTATTGAAAGAAAAACTTTCTTGATACTTGAGTGTTATCTTTTAAGAGAAGTGAGACAATTGAGAATGTTTTACTAACGAACAGCTCGACACAAAATCGTTTCTTGTAGAGCTATCAGATATATCTTTTTTTTATTGGCCAGAAGTAAATAAGGTGTTAATTATAACAAAATACGCGAAAAACTATGCAGTTTTGTGAATAAACAGATAGACAAACAATGGTGACAATAACAATGTACTTAACTACACACTAAACCTAATGATAACCTTCCAATTCGCTTGTGAAAATAACGCCTAAGGATATGTAACATACCAATCCTGTCAGCTTTTTGGTATAAATAATAAAAAATTGTCTGAACACACTTAGTGTGAACTTTAAAAAAACCGCTAAATGTATTTTAGCGAGAAACAGATTAGGCTGGAGCCATATTTGCAATTTTATAGTACAACATATTATTCAAATACATTATTTTGGGTGTATTTGGTCCACAATTACATCAACTATGAGAAACTAAATCTCGTCACAAATTTACAATTATTTTCGCACATGTCTTGTTATTTTACATAAAAATAATTCTGTTTTATCCTATTTGAAACTTAAATTTATTACTGGAAACATTTTAGCACCTACTTATTGACTTTCATTGAAGCAGATATCGCTAAGAATCTTATCTAGTTGAAAATTTACAAGACTATGAAATCTAATTTACAAAAATCCACAACATACAAGGCAGTAAGTTTCAAGTAGCCTGATTTGTTATTTATTTTGGTTGAACCAAACTGTAAACAACTCATAACTATTTAAAGAAAAAAGAAATTTATTATATTTTCTTTTCAGTCTTTCAAATGCTGTGGATCGATATGGACCTGTTTTGTATACTATTTTTATGCACGGTGCAATGTGGTCTACGTTTAAACTTACGTATTTAATTATTTAAACTAGTCATGAGAAGTTAGTTTACAGTTTGTTTTTATACATTCCACACTGAATACACAAGTGCACAATATTTATGAACCATTTTCACTTTATGTTGAGCCACTTTAGACGTATAAAAATGATTACTGCAATACTATCGTTAACATCGACATAATATTATAACCAGTCAATAATAATGAGAATAACTTCAAGAAAGTATCAAAATTGACTGAGCGTATTATTTTTTTCAAAATAATTGATATTCAGTCAAAGAAGTATCAGAGTTTAGGCACATGAGCACATATGAATGTCAAAAAACAGTAGTAGAAGCAGATAGCGATCTGTCATCTCTGCTCTGGGACACCGTTGTCCCAGGCTCCCGAAGAGAGCCAAACCGTTAGGGATGGCCCTGGGTCAGCTGGGGTGAGAGGTATATGTCGATGACAACCTCACCTCCGGCTTAGTACCTCGACCATCAGTCGGCGTGCGATTATAGTCGGTTTGAGTCCGACATAACTTCCCCTTCCGGCTCCGGCGGGGGAGGTATCCGTGGGGATTTCCGCACGAAAAGAAGTACCTCTGCTCTAACATAGATGTTATTTATACCCCAGAGGGAGGAAACCTTATTCAATATTACAGCAATTACATGACTAGATGGCATTATAAGAACAAGTGACTCAACAAAAAGTGTCAGGTAGCAAGGTACCTCGGGACACGTATCTTGGACCTAAATCGCGAGTCTAACTATACCCTTGCGCGCGGATTGTTCCGTCATAATCTATGCTTGGTGGTAATTTGAGCTAGTCAACCGCCATAGCACCCCGTGATATCCACCATATACCAATGCCGAAGGGTGAAATGAAACATTTTTAAAATGGGAATTTTCGATATAAATGTAAGACATCTCTTTCATAGCTTCCCTTTACAGAACAAGCTACCATAGCAAGTCTAAAAAAGTCACTTTATTGAAATCGTATTAGGATAATATTTCGTCTTTTACACGATATTAGAGAACTTTGTAAATTAATTGTTGTGATTCTGCTCATATAAGTGACCATTTTACGAATTTAATAGGAATCCGAAATACATCGGGAAAGAGAAGAACTCGAGTGGAACTTGAACCCAAACGAGCACATGGATCGCCTGATGGTAAGCAATCACCGCCGCCCATGGGGTGTCCATGGGCAATACCAGAGGAGTCACAAACTTCCTTTTAAAAGAGAGCTCTTTTCTTGAAGGTTTGAAGGTGAAAGACCGCTGGTGACAGTTCATTCCACAGTTCCGTTGTGCGAGGCAGAAAGTTTCTCGAGAAACGCACAGTTGTGGACCGCCAGCTGTCCAGATGGTGAGTGTGGAACTGCTGTCGCGTGGAACGATGGCGGAAAAAAGGCGGCGGGGATCAATCCGCACAGTTCCTCGGAGCACTCCACTTAGTTTAGGCGATAGAAGATCCCAGATACATGTCCCGAGATAAAAGAGGTGTAGTCGTCGTAGGCTGAAGGCGGGTAGGTGGTGCTAGGCGGCTAGGCGGCTAGGGGGGCTAGGGCTAGTGGCGGTACTCACGCGGCGAGTAGGAGCGCTCGCGCTCGTAGCGGCGGCGCCGGTAGTGCGGCGAGGGCGAGCGGTGGCGGTAGCCGCGGTGGTAGTAATCGCGCTCGCGGTAGCCGCCGCCGCCGCCGCGGTAGTAGTAGTCGCTGGAAGGAACAACACAACGTCAACACACGTGCACACATTCTAAGCTACATCTATATTCCCCGTATCCGGGGCTAGATGGGGACACCGAGGTCCCTACCCTTTGCGCTATGTATGTCTAATACGCAGTCCACCTAGCTCGCGTTATGTCTAAATGTAATTTTCAATAGCTTTTAGCCTAAGTGGACGTATACCTATAACGCTATTTGCCAATTTCGCATAAGGACTATTTCGACAAATGCCTAAATCTCAGTTCACCTAGCTCGCGATATGTCTAAATGTCCTAGTAAATTAGCATGTCCTAGCAAGCAAGTCCTATAAGTATACTACTACTGGTCATTCATTTAAGTTTAGTTTTCAACATAACATAATTTTTAAAGGACTAGTGTTTTACTCTCTGATCGCCGTCCTTTCCTCGCTGTTGAACTGATGCAGTAGGTTTATGACTCTTTTTGTCTTCCTGTGTTCTAACCTATATCGCAGTAGGTCTAATTAGCGTTATGCCTACTTATCCTTTAGACTAGTCATAACGCGAGCTAGGTGAACTGCGTCTTAGACATACATAGCGCAAAGGGTCCCTACAACCCAAAGGGGACCATCTCGAAAGAGATGATCCTGGGTCTGCCGGAGTGCGAGAGATATGCTTTCGGCAATCTCACCTCCGCCAACCAAGGACCCAAGACGGCGTGCGTTTTAGTCGGTTCGAGTCCACCGGCTCCGTGGGGCGGTATCCGTGGGGATTTTGCGCACGATAAAAAACAAAGCTGCATCTATATGATAGTGTGGAGGATTTAACTAACGCTGAGAGGCTACCGTTATTCTGCACAGCTGTGACGTGATATCTTATTATTTTTTTATCTTTTTCTATATACATTTTTGTTGGTCTGTGTAATGTGCTGAATAAAAAATATTGTCTATCTTTATTTTTTTAACTAATCATCGGATACACAGACACATCAGGTTTTGGAATTAACACGTTAATAATTAAACCTGATAGTTTTTTTGGGTGTATGAATGGACGTTACTCTTTCACGTAACGAAATTTGGAACAGATAATATATAATCTGGAATAAAGTATAGGTTACTTTTTAGTATACGGTATGCGTAGTAGCCGCGCGTGGTTCCCGGCAAAGAAGAATTTGGGCCAACCCATCTCTTTTCATGCGGTGTCGTACAAGCCGACTTAGAGATAGGACTGTTTTACATCAGACAGATATTTAGCCCGCACTCAGCCTCAGATATAGACTCGAGCCAACAATAGAACCCGAAATATAGCAAAAGGCTCTCCCCCAATTACGTAGGAACGAAAATAATTATTGGCGAAATGTAGATGTTAATTCACCTCTGCCTGACCCTTAAGGGATAAAGGCGTGATCATATGTATGTATGTACTTTTTACTCCGGATGCCTATAGGTTGCGGTAGATAGTACACGCCGGCGATGCCAGGGAATTTCACTCAGCTCTGGTCAAATTTAGTATGCCACCATTTCTGTCTGATTCAATAACCAATGAGTGTCATACACTAGCTAGAAGATAGTGACTAATTTCAATAGGAACAACTAACTATTCATCGAAATAAAGATCATCCCTAGTCTATCTATTTTTAAACTTAAACCAGAAAAATAATTCAAATAAAATGAAAACTCACTCTCTATCTCCTCGTCCACGTCTGTCGTAACCATTGTCTCCTCTGCTAACACTGAAAAGTAAAAAAAAAGTTTAAATCGGGATCATAATAAAAAAAAAAGCAAAGTCACTAATTTTTTTATGAATGTACGAACAGGCCTTTAGTAAGTCGCCTAAGCCTTTAGTCGATTCACTCTAAAACTGTTCAGTTCGTTCTGCCAACATCTAGGCGTCACTCACAATAGGTTATTAAGCGTGAATTTCTAATGTTGGCAAGTATCAGTCATTGAACTGGTTTCATTGTGTAGACTTCGTAGATTTACATATTTAATTCCTGAACAAACATGTAACTTCGCAAATGACGTTCACGTACGTAGTGTTCTAGAAATTTCACGGCAAAAGCTGTGTATATATTATCCATGTCAATTTAAATAAAGAAGATTGTCATTGTCACCTCAGTCGACATTGGTTGAAATGTCTATTTGTAACAATAAAATAACACGTTTTTAGAAGAAGCACATGCCATTATCGAAAAGAACTTGACGGTCTTTTTGACTATTTCTACCGTTTGACTTGGTTAATCTCTTCAATGAGTAAGCCGATCTTAACGAAACTTTCACTGACAGATATAGTTGATGTTATAAGTTGAAACTTAGGTGTTTATTTTGTAAAATTAAACACTATTATATGGACTGACAATCTAAAAGGGAGGCTGGCAAGGACTGGGAGTGAAAGGCGTAGGATCGAGTGCTTTGACGCATATTGGGAGATGATTTATGTCCAGCAGAGGTCAGAAGCTTGATAGATTGAAAAACTATCATAGTACGATTAAATTACAGGCACCAGTCACGTCCCTGGGTCAGCCGAGATGCGAGGGATGTGTCGAAGACATCCTTCGGCCTAGCACGACGACCCACAGACGGCGGTGCGGTTGTAGTCAGTTCGAGTCCAACATAACCTCGCCTCCCGACTCCGGCAGGGGAGGTATTCGAGGGGTTTTCCGCAAGTAAAAAAAAGGCAGGAACGTCACAAAATGTACTTTTTTATGTGTATTACGCGTTTTTTTGGGGTGTGTTTTGGGGATAGCACTGGGTGATACGGTGGCGGGGGAGTTAAAATCCTCTAATCATTGATTACTTCTAACCAATACGCGTGCCACAAAGGCTCGTTGCTATCGCGACTTGGGGTCAAGATATAAATAAATTCCACAAAATATTGCACAACATTCTACACAACGCTATCTAGACCCATGGTAAGCTTTTTATAATTTGTGTTATGGAATCTAGAATGTGGATAAACATACTTATATACTTTTTTTTGTAAATACATACATATTATACATATAAACACCCAAACCAATGCAAATAGCATACAAATATTTGCACTGAGCGGGGATCGAACCCACGCCTCCTACGTAGCAGTCGCGTGCACTACCGCCACGCCACAGAGGCTGTCAAAAATATACGCCGCTAACTGTAGCACACTTACGTAGGTTTCCCCATATAAATGCCGGGTGTGGGCGTGTGCGCGCGCTGCGTGATAGAGAAGTCGACGCGGATGCGACGCCCGTCGATCTCCATGCCGGTACACTCGTTCTTAGCCACTTTAGCGTCCTCTTGGTTCTCGAAGTACACGAAGCAGAATCCTCTAGAGCGGCCGGTCTAGAAAATAATACATGAACGTTAGTATGGCGATGAAGTAAATACAGCTCGGGAAAAGTGCCCGAGATTACTATATGATAATGATATGCTAACTATACAAATCGAATACATAGGGAAAAATGTATCTTCTCGGGCGGGACTCAAACCCGTGATCTTTCCCTTACAGGGGGAATGCCTTGACCAACTCAGCTGCCGAGACACGCCCGATGTGATTCAAATTTCCCTTCTACTTTTATCCGTCCTAACGGCGACGGTGGAGTCATCTACCGATCTTAATCGATCAATAAGGGAGGATATTATACCTCGAACCAAAATCTTAGACCTAAAACGTACTCTATATGCGCAGTACACCATTATTGAATTTATTTTGAAGATAGCACGGAGTGCTACTGCGGTAGACGAGCTCAAATTCACCAAGTATAGATTATTACAAAACAATCCACGCGCGCCAGCCTTTTAGATCTCGCGATTTAGGTCCACGATATATGGTTCTGGTTATACCTAACAGTTCTTTCAGCTATAGCCATAGCTCTAGAACCTCTGGATTTTGATGACTACACGGAGGACAGAATATTATTAAGTAACGGAGATGCCTCATTGATATTTCTTCTAATAAAAACGCGTCGCCGAATGCGGGTGGGAAGAGAGGCGCGCGGGGTGTCAAAAGTCGAAGGACGTCATAGGTATAACGTCCCTACCGAATGAGTCCATTTAACGTTTTTATTTTTATTTATAATATTTTATTTATAAAACATTAAAAAAAACCTTCCAATACGAGGTATTTATGTGCAATTTAAGTATGGGTATAAAATGTAACGTATAACGAACAATTTTATGATAAACGCGCCGGCGCGGCGCAGACCGTTATCAGCCAACATTAAATTTATTACAATTTCATGCCTAGTTTCACGATTTTAAAACAGAATTTAATGTTTAATGTTTGTACAGTACATAATAGTAATGATTCCATGGCATATTAAAGCATATATAGCTTGAACCACCTTGGACCTAAAATTTGCTTTTTTTAGCTGCGGTAGAAGATCTCAAATTCACCAATTATATTCGAAAATTTGAAGTGGTTCAGGTGTGGCTCAATAGCTCAGTTGGAAGAGCATTCCCCCTGTAAGGGAAAAATCGTGAGTTCAAGTCTCACTTGAGCATTTCATTTTTTCGGATGTTTTTCGAACTTAAAAGTTAGCTTAATAAATGCTATAAAAAATAATTCATATTCACCAATTATAGATTATTGCAAAACAATCCACGCGCGCCAGAGCCTGATGTATTCGATTTGTATACTTAGCATGCTTAATGTTTTTAAAAAAAAAAACATTCAAATGTAAAGTAAGAGAAAAATGTGAAAGAAATCTTACCTTAGCGTCAATAACGACTTGCACTTTATCTACGGGACCATACTTCGAGAAGATGTGGTTGATTTGCTGTTCAGTAGTGTACAGACTCAGGCCAAACACGCCGAGACATCTCGATGGAGTCGGGTTTTCCTGTTGATAAAAGAGAGACGCATTCTATATGGCTGCCTAGTGAGCTAGCTCTGAGCAACTAAACTACTCTGTTATTATGTATGCAATGAGACGTTATAAAAACGTTGTATATTATCAAATTGTGATTGAATGATTATCAAATTGTCAGTACTTGATAATTACGGCAAATAGAATTTGTTTTTGAGTAATTAGTGTATATTCAAGAGCAAAAATAACTACTAAAAGATAATACTGGCCAAGTGCGAGTCAGACTTACACGAATGGATCCATAACATTACTTTTTTCTGTTTAGCATGTTATTATAATATAGCGGCACTAAATATATTAAATTATTTTTGTAAATTTCAGTTGTCTAGCTACCACAGTTCATGAGAAAGACTCGATTCTACTACAGCTAAACCACTGTGGTGCCGCAGTCACTGCAAACAATGACATTAAATTTTATACTTTATTTCTATATGCCTAAAGTTCAAAATGAAATGAAAACAGTTTCATTACATATTTTCAATTACTCTGCAAAAAGTAAATTAATTTTTAACTTTAACCGAATCAAAGAAGAATTAAGACAGTTGAGTCATAGGGCTATATTTTCCCCCTGGGTACGGAAAAAGAGAGTGTAATGCTTTCAAGGTAGTATGTTTGAGTTATTTATTACACTATAAAACTGAAATGGCTTGAATAGTTTTTTTTTTATGTATGTGTTATCGTTGGAATTTTCACATCATTTTGAATGACACTTTTAACATTAAACGAAACTATTTGCCGTATATAAAAAGGTAATTTCATCTCGTTTTTGTGACGTCCCATTGCAATAAAGAAAACATTTTAAACTAAACTTTTTCATTAATTCAAGATTGCCTGGAGTAAAAATATATTTATATTTATTGAAGTGATAAATTACTGACTAGCAACAAATGGAGTTGCGGCCTTTAGTAAAGATAAAGAGTAAAAAATATCCACAGGCTATTTGAAAAAAAAAGCAAAAAAATAATCGGCCTTTGATTTGATACTCTGAGAAATAAAACGGCAAATAACATAAGTATATACCCCGTTTCATAGGACGGCAAAGTTGCGAATCTGTATTTTACAATTTTACAAAGAGAGCAAAAGAACTCTCATTTTCTTATTTGTAAAATAGTGTGCTTTATAATTCGATATTTTTTGTTATTGCATATATTATGTTTCTGCATTAAGAACAAAAACATATCGAATTAACTTATTAACAAAACGCGCCATTTTAAAAATAAGTGTATCTCTCCTGTAAAATTGAAAAAAAAAAACACAGTTTCGCAACTTTACCATTGAAGTGACGATTGTAATCGATAGGTGTATACTCATCTCCTTTGCCGTATGTACCATACCAAAAGCCGGGTATTGCAAACAAATCACTAGTTAACATAAAAAAATATGGTCATACAATTATCTCTCCCGTGCGGTGATTGACGCCGCGCCTTGTTTCTGGCTGCAACAAGTATAAAATAAACACGTTTTACATTTTACTAATACGTCCCGGCTATGCACCGGAAAATTCCAAAAAAAATATACACTCTAATTTTATAGTCGATACGGATAAAAAGATTTTGTACACAGCTTCGACGACAAGACAGTCTGGAAGTTTAACTTGTCAAAAAAAATGTAAGTATGGAAATAATTTTCAGGTGAATGGAATAATGTATGGGGTTGTAAATACCGGACAGTATGTAGCTTCAGATTTGCCCTGGTGACTAGAAGTCTTAGGCCAGTTATTCTAGAATACATACATACATACATATAATCACGCCTTTATCCCTGGAGGGTTAGGCAGAGGTGAATTAACACCCACATTTCACCAATAATTGTATTTGGTCCCACGTAATAGGGGGTGAGCCTATTGCCGTGTTCCGGGCACTATTATTGACTCGAGCCACGCATCTGAGGCTGGGTCTGGGCTGTACATATCTGTCTGATGTTAAACAGCCCTATCCCTTAGTCGCCTTGTACGACACCGCATGGGAAGAGATGGGGTGGCCCAAATTTTACTCTACGGAACCAGAGACCGCAGAAGCAAAGGCGATATGTGGAATCTATCAATCTGCCTATACAATCTGTCATCAAATAAATCGCGATTCAGGCTGAATGTCATTCTAGAATACGGACCTTAGATTAGATGCCCGAGTAAGGAAGTGTTAGTAGTTTTTGTTAGTTTCTCAGTACAGATCTGTTATCCAGTTGAGAGCAATAGGCACTCGTCGTTTATTAAGTGGAATCAATAAATGGATAGTGTTGAAACAAATCGGGAATATACAGGACGTGAGACATTTTTAATAATAATAGGATTTTTGTAGAAATTTTTATTTAACCTATTAACTTTTTTAAATTACCATAACTACACTTAATAACTTAAAAATCAATTTGTGCATGCAGTAACGCGTAATTTCCTAACAATTATAAACCCCTCTGATAAGAAAGTAATATAGAAATAACCTGCCTCAAACTTCCATTTTGTTGCTAGCCAGACTACCAATAAGCCTAATCCAGACAGTGTATCGTGTAATGAAACATGATTCCTTCGTGCGAACGGCACTAAGAAGATTAGCGCAGGGCATACTATCGGCATCGGCAAGGAAAGGGATCCTCTGGTAACCGTCGTATGCTCTGATGGAAACTATGCTTTGGCATGCTGTAACTTCCATATGGATGATACCGTGCCGACAATATGCGCTGGCCCTTAGCAACATGTATTGAAGCAAAATTATGCGTTATATTCGCCTTTATGGGCATGTATTTCTGACTATTTCATAGCGTTTGAAATCAACAGTAAAGTACAGTCAGCTAAGAAAATTATATATTTTTATTGATACAGGCTGCTGGTAAGCTGTTATCGTGAGTTACCGCTTGCAACAGCGGTAAAACGAATGTAAGGGAGGTAATGCATTAGATAATATTTTCCTGGTCGATATAATTAGTACATACTAGGAAAAAAGCATGGTTCTAACACCTACTGAAATATTATGTGTTTCAGTAGTAAGGACAAAGTGATCGAAACATTTTCATAGCCGACTTTACATAAAAGTAAAAAAAAAAACATTTCAACTGACAAGCACACAACGTAGTAGGTTCGAAGATCGCCGATAAATTAGCATACATATAGTAAATAGCCAATTATTTCTTTGCAAACAGCTAAATATACTTGTAAAATTTACAACAGGTTTAAACCTATTGTTTTTCAATTTTGTTGACCCTTTCAAACCTCACAGAATGAATGGAAGACGGTATATTTAGCTAAACATGCGATATACACTATGACGCAAGCCGAGAAACTTTGTGAATAGAATACTTGCGTTTCAGTTTAATCTAAATATTCTGACTTTGTACTAAACTTTATAAATTTTAAGCATAGGTCCTGGAAGCGAAGCCAGTTTAGTATCATCATAAAAAGTACAACGCACTTGCAGGAGCCGCATTACGGTTACCAAATGGATGGATGGCTATCGCGTTCATTCTAATACAATAGTAGACATGCAGGTACACGCAAGGGCACTATTGACATGTCCCAGTATGGTCTGCGCTTTAGACATGGATGTTCAAGAGAGGAAAGTGTAGGCAGGATCTCATCTTAAACAGTTAATAAGCAATAAAAGGTATTCACATAAACATCGCTCCTCACCCTTTCACCAAGATGGCGGCGGCGCGAGGACATGGGGCTGTGCGAGTGCGAGCGGCGCGAGTAGGAGCCCCGCGGCGAGTACGAGCGGCTGCGGCTGCGCGAGTAGCGCGAGCGGTAGCCGCGGCGCGGGGAGCCCGAGCGCGAACGCGTCCTGTGGACAACATTGTACAACTTAGTTTCATTTTCTGCCTACCCTTGTACTAGGATTGGCTTGTGCTATGCAGTATGAAAGGACGCTCAAGGTGTACAATGGACGCCTCTGTGGGTTTTCCAAACGACTACAGTAGTTGGACAAGGCTTTATTAGACCATACAGATTTTTTTTGCTACTTCGGTGGTAGACAACAACACGGTGGGAAGTGATTCATGGCCGATAGACTTATGCAACACCAGTGATGTCACACACTGGTGTTGCATAAGTCTATCATGATACCGAACCTGTAAGAACCTTTTGATGCCCATCCTGAAGAGCCCCATACGTTTCTGTTAGAAGCGCTCCCCTCAGTTACGACTCTCTGCTATAAAGACCGTAACTTTGAATCTTTCTAGCAAATTTTCATCTGTTTTCATAATATATCTACCATGACAGCTGCTCGCTTCTCAACTTACAACATTACGGTAACATACAATATCATTTTACAAGAATGGTAAAACTGTGATTTTCCCAGGTTCGATTGGATAATAAAAGTAACACATTGTTTAGGGCACACCAAGAAATTTTACATTCAATATACACTTCAAAATTATATGGCAGTCTCAAGACTCTTCTAGCTCAAGGTAATTTCTTGTGCATTTATTTATATTGATGGTTTCCGTAACGAAATGAGCGTTTCACCAATGTCATGCAAATATAAATTTCTATAAAATTATTAATGGCGAGACGCCAATGTCGAGTTTCAAGGTTTTTATTCCAGTAGTAAAAATTGAACGACGACAGTTTTAGAGACATATAAATAATGGAGATACGAAGTGACTAAAGGTATTGATGATATATCAATCAATACAAATGGAGTGGACGTCTTCCAAAAAATCGTTTGTGAATGTGATAATGTATGCCTTTTTTTTCGTGCGGAAATCATCACGGATACCTCCCTCGCCGGAGCCGGAAGGGGAGGTTATGTCGGACTCGGACCGACTAAAACAGCACACCGACTGAGGGTTGTGGTGCTAGGCCGGTGAGGTCTTCGACATATTCCTCGCACCTCGGCTGACCCATACTTTACGGTTTGGCCCTCCTCGGGAAGGTAATTGTATGCCAATGAAATGGACGTCTTCCAGCTTTGGATTTCCAAACGGATAGTAATTCATGAATCCAATGCATGAATTACTATCCATTGAAATGGACGTCATCCGCGGGAGAATGTCAATGTCCAAAACGTGCGCGATGGCGTAGAATTTCCGAGGTGGCTGTGCCGACGGGTACGTTCAAATGGAAGTAGGTCAATTTGCCTTTAATCTGAACTACATGCATTTGGAAGTATTCCATTTAGAAGCATTCCAAACAGATGGTCAATGGCTATCGTATCTACTTGAAAGCACAACCAAAGATGCAATACATAATTATTATGACATATTGTCCGTTTTTCTTCAGTCGAAGTTCTTAATATTTGGCCTATGGGCTTCTGAAATGGACCCTAACATCTCTTGATGGCAGAATAACGTCCAACTAATCCGTAGTTCGTCACATCAAACTCTCGAAGGTTTAGGCAGACGCAGAACAAATCACACTCGGCCCATGTATAATAGGATTTTTTATTTCTGCCGTATGTCATTACCAAACCTAATAAAAAATAAGCTGTCGCCCATAATTAAGAACTATTTTATCAGCACTGCATTATCAAGCCGACATTAACATCTCCGCAATCATAACAATCCGCGCCAACATTACTGTGGTCGGATATTTCAAGTTTGTTACTGTTTGTCAAAGGTTGTGATTATATCATTGTTCCAACTCTGTGGGTCATTGTGTCAAATTGTGAGAATTCCAATTACGTCAGAGCACTTGGGAATATGACAACTTGTAGTAAGCATTTTGGATAATAAAGATTGATTTATCGCAGACCACTGTTGGACATAGACCTCTCCCAATGTTGGCAGGCCTTGGCCTACCGTTTCCACGTTGGCCAGACTAAGGCCCGTATTCTAGAATGACACTCGACCTGAATCGCGATTTATCCGAGGACAGATGGCGCGATCGTATAGACAGATTGATAGTTTGACATATTGCCTATACAATCTGTCCTCAGATAAATCGAGATTCAGTCTGAGTGTCATTCTAGAATACGGATCTGAGATGCTGGGTTGGTGCAGGGTTTTATTTCGAGGTTTCTTTCTCTCGCAGTGATATCGTTTGTGTGTATTTCCGTTAGTCGCCTCTTACGACACCCTTCGGATGAGATGGGGTGGTTATACTTGTATTTTTTCTGCGTCATCACACCGATACTTAAGGTAATACGCCTGGATTTTTTAATACAGCCGAACATGCAAAGGTATCCGGTGTATTTTCATCCGCTAGCATTAAAAAAAGCATAACATGCATGAATTCACTGATGCATAGCACATCCGAAATCACTCATACAGAAACTGTTTTTATTATTATTCAATCAACCGGAAAACAGATGTTAAAATAACTGCCATGATAATATCTTCTTTTGTTTTGGCTTACGGCTTTTATGGCAGCTACTACCCTCTGAACTTCCAACCCCTGAGAGGAAAGCTGGCTCCAGAGCCTAATCTGTCAATGTACTGGTGCGAGAATCGTCATTAGCGTCTGTATCTATCGTACCCTTCTTGAGCAATAAAATAGTCTATAGTTGGTGTGGAAGAAATATGGTCTGTGAGTATTTACAATGTGTTCTTTATATCCTTCGTAGGTTTTAACACCCGCCCTAACTACTGACTGTGCTTTCATTACCAAGAATTAAAAAGAAAAAAATTATTAAAATATAAACCAGAAGTGTAGTGGACTTAGAGTTGTAAAAAACTCAAGTCTTTTAGTCTTCATTTCGAGACTTGAGCCTTTTTTGAAGACTAGGACTCGTTAGTCACATGAGTTCCGAGTCCTTTGAGTCTTTTGAGTCTTCAGAGTCCTTTCGAGTCTTAAGTTCTTTGAAACTAGACTGAGTCATGAACTTAAGTTGGTGTATCACATTATTTATTAATTTTTTTATTTATTAATAAAACTTTATGCACAAGTACATAGGCGGACTTAATGTCATAGGCTTCTCTACCAGTCAACCAAAGGGTGCAGAAAAAGACTCAGTAGGTGCATTATTAGCAACATTGTATGAAGAGAGTGTACCGAATAAATTTTAGGGATTTACACTATAGGTACACACCTACCATGAGGCATGTATATATGTTACCGGAAATGTATAAAATCAAGGAATTGTATACAAATCCTAGGAAATGTGTGTTAATACATAGAATGCCTGCAGTTCCACCGGCAATGTGTGAAATAAATGGGTTATTGTCTATATTTGCGGATGATTTTGTGGAAAATTTATATTTTTGAATGAATAAAAAAAAATAACCACGAAGATTAATGCGGGAGCTACGCTTCGCTCCGCTCCCGCATTAATCTTCTAACCCAATCTATCCAAGTTAAATTGCGTGGTGTGGACACTGCGCCCCGACCTGGATATATTACAGGTTAGCAGGCTGAAGCGAAAGCGAAGCTCCAGCATTAGCCTAAGTGGTTGCATTTTTTATAACCACCATCAATATTCTTTGATACCATTTCATACATTACCTGCTGCGCACTCGGCATTGTATAGAATGCCTAGGCATTGTATAGAATACCGGATTATACACATTTCCGGTAACATATATATTATCCAATAGACAGGTACATAATAGGTAATAATAGGTGATATCAATCTGAGCGAATATTTTTTTCTTATGATTAATCTGGCAACACATTAAATGAGTAAATTGATAATGTTGACAGAAAGATGGTAGGCAAATAATCTTGTTATACAAGCGAACATAATGTTGTCAGTGTCACTAGAATTATCTATTAATAGCTTGTTTCCCGTATTCAAATAATATAAATAAATCAATATGTCTAGCCAAGAGGATAAAGTACGTCCATCTTCTCCCAGTATATTAAATAATACACCCCCGCGTGCAAAAAAAGTGAAATCTTCAACAGAAGTTAACGAGTATTCCAAAACATACGCTGATAAGGAAATAATTAAAATTTAAATTATATTCATTGCGATTTTAATGCTAATATATATAAAACTATACAACCACGGATTTAGAGGACTCAGTCATGAGTTCTTTTAAAAGACTCGAGTCTTTGAGTTCTTTTTACTAGGACTCAAGTCTTTTTACAAAAGACTCCAATTTCTGAAGGACTTGAGTTCCTAGTTTTATTTATAAGACTCGAGTCTTCAAAAATAGCTCAAGTTCTATTAAATGAGACTTCAAGACTCGAGTCTCTTACAACACTAAGTGGACTACATGCCGGAACTAAAAATGTCTGCAGAATTATCTTAAAAACGTTAAGTACCAAATTCGGGAATGGAACTTGGGAAAAATGCACTCATTACTGAAATTAAATATTATATGCCCGTTTTTTATATTATAAAAAAGACAAGCAATATTTAGGCATACAAAGACAGGAAGTCATATTTTTTCACAAGGTAAGTGTATGGCAATTGAAACATTCTGGGGGTCACACACAATATGACACTTTATGAATATCATACCCCGATTGCCGAATTATATTAGTAGCGAAATATGCGGATCGTTTGGAGTATATGACTTTCAAACCCGAAGGTTTGAAGTCTGACGCTAGCGTGTGTTCGAACCTAATTTTTTTTTAGACACGTCAATTTGACTTCACCTCTAAGGCTAAAGGCAAAGTCTCGGAAAGAGGGTCACCATCGTAAACATGTACCATGTTAACAGTGGTGTAAACATGTACCATGTTAAGCTTGACGGCCTCATCAGATGCCATTTCACGCCCATTTGTTGATAAGCTGGTAGTCTGGTAGGTGGGGTTGGGTTCAGACCCAAGATGTTAATAAAAACGCAAAGAAGAGCTACTATAGTTTGCTTCAAAATAATAACCAAATAATGTGGAATTCATTGTACCTACATCATATTCTAGCAAATAAAGAATTTGAATTAGTAACATACATTCTACCTAATATTTTTTGTTTTCTTGTTAGCAAGCAGCTTCGAAATTATACTTTATAATAAGTTTTATTCAAAATGTTTAATTCATATGGTAACATGTTAATTTTGAATTTTGCTTTTATTGGCAAGGTCACCAATTCAATGGATGTAAATTTATTGGATTGAAATACCTAAATAATACTTCACACTCTCAGACACATACCTGCATGGCGTAGCGGTAGAGAATGCGGCCGCGGCGCTGGTTCTATCCCCGCTCAATGCAAATATTGGTATTATTGGTCTGGTCGTGCCTCGGATAGCACGGTTAAGCCGTCGGTCTAGGTTGTCATACGAATATCTATGGCACTCGTTACGGGTAGTTGAAGGGAAAGAGGGTGAAAATGCCCTACGTAAGAGGGCGTATCACCCGTTCGGCCGCGCGGCCGGCCGGCAGTAAGTATGGGTAGTTGGAGTCCTCAATAAAAGTCCAACGGCTGGTCTTGCAATGCTTCGATATCGTCTTTGGGTTGTGGAGGTCAGATGGCAATCGCTTCATAGAAAATATCGAAGTTTAGCCAAATCTGCAGTTAGACTGGTACAGCAGACACCAGACTCCTGAAAGCTTCGGATGTGAGTGGGATTAACGCTAAGATGAAGAAGAAGACTAATAAGAAGAATACTTAACACTATGTTAGCTGAAACTTGACCAGGTACACTCGCTAGGCACCTAGTAAGTAATTAGGTCCCTTTTATTATCAAAATATATTGAAGAATTGCAAATAGTTAACACAAGACCCACTTCCTTATTAATTGTAACCAAAAGCCATTTGCATGAATTGTTCAAATGGGTATTACCCAATCGTCTACAAGTGGCAGAGTTCAAAGGCCAAAGTTACAGCTTACTTGGTTAAAAAATATGCCCTCTTTATAAATTAGTTCCTTCTAGAATTCTCAGATTGCAAGAAAATAAACTATTTAATTTTAATTGTTTGTTTGAAAGAATTATCATGTTAATTTTGCTGTTATAGTTTTAATGTTAGCATAAAAAAGTACCTTCAAATTTAATTTCAAATTGGCAGCTCAAGTTTGTGTAACTATGTTGTTTACGTTATCACTACATAGTCTAAAGCAGTCAATTTCCGCGTCTGCCCGTCCCTATTCTTATATCTTCCCGTCCCGTAAGTCCCCTAAGCTAGGTTCATATGTATAAAACATGCTTAATTTAGAAGAGGGTGCATCGGGAACGGGATCGTACGCCACGCGGGCGGAAAGAAATTGGCTTATGTTGGACAATGATAATACTGCGACAGGCCTAAGTCCTAGCTTGATGTTGTGGAGGGTAGCAAGCCTGCAATGGTCTCACTACTGGGGATGCTCAAGATTGTGTAGGAGGAACTACTACTACTACTGCCAGTGGGGACGCTGTTTGACCGGACGGGTGATCAGCCCTTCTATGTGGGGCCATTTCACCCAATTCCCCTGTAACGACTGCAATACATGCTCGTATGGCAACCGCGGCCGACAGCTTAACAACGACCAAAGCAAATATGTACTCATATTCATGAATAAAAAATATTTGCACTGAGCGAGGATCGAACCCGCGCCTCCTGCGTAGCGGCTGCGTTCACTACCGCCACGCCACGGAGGCTGTCTTATGTAAGAGGAAAGGCAGACCCTGCTGTGCAATTCACTAAGCGAGCACAACGATGCGAGTCGCAACGTTGTGCTCGATAGAGATTGTCATTGGTCGGATTGTATCACGTCACTGGAGATCGACCAATGACAATCTCTATCGAGCACAACATTGCGACTGGCATCGTTGTGCTCGCTTAGTGAATTGCAGTGCTGAGCTCCGTGTTCACCTTGGCTTAATGCAATCAGGATGATACCTATATCTTGATAATGATGATATTACTTGGACTAGGTTTTTCTGGTTTACATCTTCTGCCCATTACACTTGCACTCTGCTAGATGGTAAAAATCTAAGGTGCAGTTCAAACAATATGGGTAACCATTTCAGAAGCTATTGATCTAAACATAATGGGCACAAACTGAATGGCTAGATAGGATGTCCCTTTAGACCTTGCTTGAAGAACCCTGGATGGTAAAAAGAGGGAAACACAAAATGTATAAGTGATGTATATTGGATGAATATATCACCAAGACCTTCATTGTCAAAGCAATTTCACCTGCAAGCCAGGCTTTCCATACAACTGATTGACAAGGAGGTTCTGCCTTAGACTTTGCTCTGGGGTTTGGGGGTTGCAGATGTCAGGAATCATGCTGTGTTGACACATTATATGGCTCTCATGTAAAAAAAAATTACCACATGTCCATATTTGAACAGTAACTCATGTTATTTTTTGGTCATATTGTTCTTTATCCTCCATGTAGGCTTACTTCTTGTAAGCAGGCCCGGGCTCATAGCGGAGAGCTTGGGATACAACTAGTGAAAACGCTAATGAAACAAGTCATTATAGGTATTTGGTTGTAAACTTGCATGTATACTTTGAAATAGTATTATCTTTGATAGCAAATTGTGAAGTAAAAGTAACATGAGTTGACAATTTTATTCTATGTTGTGTAAATTTTCTTTCAATCTAGGTTTTTTTTTGGGAAATTCCTCTGTACAGATATCTCAACCCCATCAATCATACAACTATTAAAATAAATAAAAATACCATTAGCAATACCAAGGGCATGTGTTCATTTTTAAAGAAATCTAATAAGATACACTCATTTAGGTTATAAACATTGAGTATGGGTGGCAGCGAGGCAGCGATTGAGTTACAACACAATGTTATTTGTTTGCTGTCACTGTGATTCTATTTATTTGTATGTGTTCATTGCCTATGTAACTATGTGTCATTATTATCAGTGTAAATAAATAAATAAATATTATTATTATGTTGATTTTAAATGTTGGACCTTAATAATGTATTACCATGCTTTTCATTGGTTTACAATTCTATAGTTCATTACATTAGAATTGCATGTTTAATGTAATAAACTGCGTTAAGTAAACGCATTTTAATGTTGTGCATTGTTAAGTTCAAGTAGCAAGTAAATAACAGTAAGTTACTACATTCTTATCGCCTCTATATCGGCTTCCCTCGTAAACTTGTATCGATAAAACTGTTGCCAAGCTATTCTGCATTATCGTACTAATTTCACAAGCATTATTGATCATACAATGTTTGATTCTGATGCGATGATATACGAACTTTTTAAGATAATGACCACAAAGTATTCTTCCGTGTCAATGCTGTTTGTTTTTTGCAATATGTAATTGCGCAATACGCGTCCGTTACCCTTGAAGTCGAGGTTATAAAAATTTGACAAAATAAATTTTACATACGATACAGATTTATGTTACACCAAACTTAAGAACAAAATAGCTATCAAATAATCAATCGAAAGCTAAACTTACGGGCTTCTGTACTTTCTGCTGGATGCCTTTGGCGGGGGCGGCGTCCGAGACCGGCTTCGGCTGTGACCTCGCGACATAGCCGTTGGCTTGGGTGCTGGATCACGAGAACCGTTGCGAGTCCTCGAGCGACTCCTCTGAAACAGCCCAAGCAAACAATTCAGCAATAATTATAGATCGAACGACTATAAAATAAAACACACGCGGCGGGAATGCAACACGGGCGTGATGAACTATGTTTAAATATAGTACCTCTCGATCCGACATTATGTTCAGACTTGATGAAACGGATCAATGCAAAGAAAATAAAACGAATTCAATCTATTATTACACTGTTCGGGCTCAAATAAAATTTCGCGAGCACACCTCGATGGCGCTCAGCAAGAAACGAAAAACAAAATGGCGTTTTATATTAAATGCTAGTGTTGTGCTGGACACGCAATGAATGACTTGAAGTCGTAGACGGTTTGAAGTGAAGCTTACAATCGATTAGTCGATTTTTGTCCATACATCACTGCACTCATTTCGAAGAAATTTCTGAACGAGAGTGTAATGTTTCAGAGATGATATTTTTAAACGTATAGAATGTTGTCAATGTCAAGGCACATTTTCCACATCACATTTTGGTAAAGCAAAAAGCCAAAAGCAAATGTGATTTCGGCCGCTCAATATTTATAGTCTTTTAATTTTCGCGTAAATATGGGTGACAACGAAGTACAAAACGATCCCGCAGGGGATCAGCCTCAAGAAAAGACTGCTAAGCAATTAAAGAAGGAAGCAGAGAAAGCCGCTAAGTTAGAAAAATTAAAAGCTAAATTGGATAAAAAGAGTGCTGTACCAGCTGTGCAGAAAGATAAACCTGAGGTACAATTAAAAGTCTATTTAATCTAGTAACATAACATAAGCTAGATATATGAAACTAATATTTTATGTCAACATTGAATAAAAAATATAAATTTAGTACTTATTAGAACAATAACAATTGTTCTAAGGTTATTAAGCATTAGTGAAAGTAAAACTGCAATTATTAGACACGTTGCGTCATTTTTTATGGTCTGTACCTTTATTAAATTCAGGAATGAAGAGGTGTTAGTTTGTGGTTTAGACTTGACTTCCAAATTATAAAGATGGATTGCTAAATCTCACTTAGAACTAATACATGATTTCAGTCTGTAGCTCTTGGTGTTTTTTTTTTCTTTTATTATTATTTAAAAATAAAATGTTCCCTCAATCATACATCATAATACAAAACAGTTTCATATCTTCGTAGAGTACTTAAAACCTAAGTATTACTATACATATACCTAGTCGACAAGTAATATGTGCCGTGCCATATTTTTTTTATAAATACAAATAGTTTTAACTACTCGTAAAGGTTTAAAAATGTCAATTTAATGTGCCATAGAGAGGATGATGATATAAAACTTACCATATTAAAAGCTGAATACTATAGTTATCTCCTATTAACAAAATGTTCTACCTATCCTGATTGGGGTTAGGATAGGGGACTCTTTTATCCGCACTTAGCCTCTCTTCATGGGCCATTATAAGTGATCTGATTGGGGTTTTGAAAAAAGAAGAAATATCCTCTCTACATCACTATAGGCAACTTATGTGAAATAATTACTGTAAGCAACGTTTGTGAGGAAACTTGTTAGACTCATATAAATATTTATATATAATATTTCAGAAAAAAGCAAAGGAAATTAAAGAGAGTGCGGTATACACTGCAGCCACTGCACCAGGTGATAAGAAGGACATCACAGGGCTCATGCCTGATGCCTACAGCCCTAAATATGTTGAAGCTGCCTGGTATGCCTGGTGGGAGAAAGAGGGTTTTTTCAAACCAGAATATGGAGTAAGTAGTCTGTAATTCGGCGAATTTCATTATTATCAATATGTACTGTGCATGGTTAGTAGAAAATCATCTCTAAGTCAATAAAACAAAGGGCAATGCTGCCATCCTTCTGGAAATGCTAACACGAAGTGGCATGCGATACGGAGGAATTCTGGAACGCATTTTGATTCTTTTTAGCTATAATGTGTATAATAGGTCTTTTACTTTTATTTTAATTGTTTATCATTGTATGTATAAGATGTATTATTATATGGTGTAAAACATAAATTACCTTACAGCTTTATTGACAGATTTTTTTTAAAGATTTTATTTATAGCAATTACTATGCTAACATTAAGTGGAAAAGTACAAAGGTGTCTTACTCAATATGTGTAGCAGATTCCAACAAGTGCCATCAATCAAAAGTATAATCAATTTACTATGCTAACTATAAATTTTCATTACATCAGGAAAAATTAAATGCTCAAGTGGGACTCGAACCCACAACCTTTCCCTTACAATGGTTGAAAAATTATTCATTGATTCCAACCTGTGACTCCACCTGCATGTAAAGGTGCAACCATATCTCTTTTTAACCCCTGATGCAAAGAGAGGGGTGTTCTAAGTTTGATATGTCTGTCTGTCTGTGGCATCATAGCTCCTGAACGGATGAAGGAATTTCAGTATAGTTTTTTTTAAGGGTACTAATCTGCGAGCGTTTTTTGACGTGTTTGATGAAAATTGGTTGAGCCAGTTTAAAAGTTATGGGGTTTAAAGTGAGGCTGTGGAGTGTCGGGTTTTTTGAAATTTTAATTTATGTTATATCGACTTTACATTAGATTGTAGGTCAGTAATGCACATAAGTTATTAATTAATTGATTTCCTTTTTCAGAGAAAATCTGTCTTAGAAGAAAACCCAAAAGGGAAATTCGTAATGGTGATACCACCTCCAAATGTGACTGGCACACTACATCTTGGACATGCCCTCACGAATGCCGTTGAAGATTCCATCACCAGGTGGCACAGGTAAGATATTAAGGGCCTATGATCTTAACTTATCGATGCCAAATAGTCCAATTTGTTAGCTATAATATAATAAAAAAAACAACAATTTAAAAAACAAGTGAAATTGTGGGTTATATTTACAGTTTATTACAGAAATTTAAAAGTTTTGTTTTTTCTTATTATCTTTCTGTTTTAATCAGAATATAATAGAATAATTTTTCGAACTTAAAATAATAAATGCTAGAAAAAAATGCATGCAAATATTTGGGCGGAGTCATCAAAATTCAATGTTTAAAAATGGTTGAAAAAATCATTCGTTGTTTCGAACAGTTCGTAAGAATGTTGGTAGATGGCTCCACCGTCGCCCTTAAAGACGGATATAAAGTAAGGAAAATTTGAAATGATTCAGGTGTGGCTCAATAGCTCAGTTGGAAGAGCATTCCCCCTTTTAGGGAAAGGTCGTCAGTTCAAGTCTCACTTGAGCATTTCATTTTTTCCGATGTTTTTCGAACTTAAAAGTTAGCATAATAAATGCTATAAAAAATTCATTCAACTTTGTTCAATTTGGTCACTTGTTAAGTTTATACATTGAATTACGGTATGTTCTATTCTATATTCCCTTTGCTTCGCCAAAGAATATATTAGCAACTCGGCAAATCACAAAAAAAAAAAAAGTCAATGAACTTTTAATTTATACAGGATGAATGGCCGTACAACTCTTTGGAACCCTGGCTGCGACCACGCCGGTATCGCTACACAAGTCATAGTAGAGAAGAAGTTGTGGAGAGAAGAGAAGCTCACACGCCATGACATCGGCAGAGAAGAGTTCATCAAGAGAGTGTGGGAGTGGAAGGAAGAGTGAGTTACTAATGCGAAACTAGCTGGTGCCTGTTCAATACTAATCCTGTTCCTGCGACATCTGTTAAATTTTTCTTCTTTTTTTCTCATGCAAACCTTGTCCTGACAAAACTACGCAAAACAAAATACTAATTAATACTAAGTAACTCTGTCTGTCTTTCTATCTGTCTGAAGCATAAAAAACATAGAAATTGATCTATGTTCATAAATTATATATTATACTTAGGGAAAACGAGTTACGCTTTCACGCCTATACCACTGAACCCATTTTAATGAAATTTGGTATAGGGTTAGGTTAGACCTTGAGAAAGGCCATAGGCTATGTTTGGTCGCGATAACCGACATCTACATGGGCGGAGCCGCGGGTAAAAGCTAGTTAATTGATATTTTCTAAAGTGTACGCGAATGTCACTCATTGAAATAAAACCACTTTTTACAGATTTTATCGCAATATATTTGTTATTATTTACTTTTAAACCGACGTTTCGGCTACTTCTCAGCAGCCATGATCGCGGTGTGACTCATGATGGTAGTTGTCACATCGTTTGAAGTATAAGTTATCTCAAAATACCCGAATCATGGTGAATTATTGGTGTTCTTTTGTCCGAATTGATTACATTTTTATGCCAATATGTTATGTACCTGGGTGGCCTGGGGTACTACTAGGGGTTTCCAGCTTCGGGAGAGTTCCCCTACACCCGGTATAGAACTTGTATTGATTATAAAGTTTTATTGCTATCTAAAATTTCTTCCCTCAATCACAGGAAAGGCGACAGAATCTACGAACAGCTCCGGTCCCTAGGTTCCTCGTATGACTGGTCCCGGGTTCGCTTCACCATGGATCCGTCCATGTGTCGCGCAGTCAACGAAGCCTTCATCCGACTACACGACGAGGGCGACATCTACCGCGCGAACCGACTCGTCAACTGGTCCTGTACGCTTAAGAGCGCGATATCAGATATTGAGGTGGATAAGATGGAACTTACTGGAAGAACTCTGTTGGCGATACCGAATTATGATTATAAGGTGAGTTGTGATACTGTTTTTTAAAGTTCCGTACCCAACGGGCGTAAACGGAACCCTATTTTTTTTTCTTAAAGAATATTAGGACCGAAGTTACTAATATTCCCTGTAACCACTCCAACTAAGCTAAATTGCTTGTGCTAGCAGTGGGTTCACGTCGGTAGTGTAATGGCTAGGGTTCGAACCCGGGACCTCTCGATCGTAAGGCCGACTCCTTAACCACCAAGCTACCGAGGCTCTGCTGTCTCAGTCTGTTAACAGGCTCTGTCTCATGAACCATGATAGCGAGACAGTTGAAATTTTCATGGATGATGTATTCTGTTGCTGCTATAACAAGAAATACTTAAGTTCGAAAAACATCGGAAAAAATAAACGCTCAAGTGAGACTTGAACTCACGACCTTTCCCTTACAGGGGGAATTATTATTATTATATCCATAACGGCCCTTAAAGACGGATATAAAGAGAAGGAATATTTGAAATGATTCAGGTGGCTCAATAGCTCAGTTGGAAGAGCATTCCCCCTGTAAGGGAAAGGTCGTCAGTTCAAGTCTCACTTGAGCTTTTCATTTTTTCCAATGTTTTTCGAACTTAAAAGTTAGCATAATAAATGCTATAAAAATTCATTAAAAAAAAAAAGAAATGAAATACTTAAAAAAAAAATGTAGTATTACGGAACCCTTTATGCGCGAGTCCGCCTCGCACTTAGCTGATTTTCTTACAATCTAGACCTAGAGGCTAGTAAGTAATTTAAATTTAACTTAATTGGCTAACACTTACACTACTTGTAAGTGTTAGCCTGATGATGATAATGAAAAAAAAAACTGTCCGTCAATTTGATTACACCCTGCCTGGTGCTCAGTTTGGATGAAGCTTAAAAATTAAATGGCATTAATGCTAGCAATTCAATTCACCGCTAAATAAATTCACTATACTGGTTTTCTGTTCTTCGAAAATACTATAAAACTAAAATACTTTACTACTTTCTCTCAATCTTGTTGTGGGATGTTAATCATAATCATAATCATAATTTTATTTGCGAATACAGGTACAGTAAGGTTTACATTTGAAAGTCACATGATCATTCCATATTCCACCCAATGGGCATGCAAATTTTAAATTAAATTTCGACCTAAAGTAGTCAGAATCGAGTGAAATGAATTACATAAATATCAAAATTAGAGAAGGTCATAATAACTAAAGTGTTAGGGTTAAAAAGTCACTAAAATGGAGAGCCCCGTCACATTGTGTTTGAACTGTTTCAGGTAGAATTTGGTGTGTTAGTGTACTTCGCATATAAGGTTGAGGGTTCCTCTGAAGAGATCGTGGTGGCCACTACTCGCGTTGAGACCATGCTCGGAGACGTGGCTGTGGCTGTTCATCCCGAAGACGCTAGGTATTGCTATTGAATAATATTTAAGCCATATTACGCCATATACCAGCTTTTGATTTGGCACGTCTATAGATATACGGCCGTTCCCAATTACATACTGACAGTTAAAGATGGATCGCATCTACGGATAAAGTGCTCGGCTGTTTAAATTCAAAACATAGTAACTCCTATTTCACACCAATTTCGGAAAATAAAATTATACCGCGATGCGCTTTTCCGCAAAAAAATTTGTTACTATGTTTTGAATTTAAACAGCCGATACGTCAAATTTAACTATTGCGATCTATCTTTAACTTTAAGTATGTTATTGGGAACGGCCGATAGAGGGTGGAAGATTTTCATGCAAAAGATAACAAGTAATTGAAATACCGAATTCTATGGTTACGATATCATAATAATGGTGAAACCTTTGAATTAAAGTGCTTTATTTTGTCAAATTGAATTTATAATTTGAATGAATTTTTTTATACCATTTATTATGCTAACTTTACTACTATAGACGGATATAAAGAGAAGGAAAATTTGGAATGATTCAAGTGTGGCTCAATAGCTCAGTTGGAAGAGCAGTCCCCCTTTAAGAGAAAGGTCGTGAGTTCGAGTCTCACTTGAGCATTTCATTGTTTCCAATGTTTTTTGAATTTATAAGTTCAGATTTCAGTGATTTCCTTCCATTTATAATCAGCTCGGCGAACCTTGATCCCTATGACAGTTCATACTAGTGACGGGTCGTGTCGATATATCGCAACTTTTTATAGGCAAAGGCGTGACTTGCATTCAGCCACATCGATAAACATGTTTTTAAAATATAATCTACATTACTATAATTATAATGCTTGTTATATTTACAAGTATCCGTGTATTTGTATATGGGGTTGCCAATATTCCGATGCAGAGGTAACATGGTCGGACTGTATAATTTTAATGTGAATTAAAATTTTAGTTATAGCAACACTATCTGATCTGTCACTACGCTAGTACTGTCAGTTCGCTACGCCAGTACGAGTGCTAACGCCTTGTATGCGCCACGTGTTTTGTTGTGTCAACGGAATCCTTTGTTTATTACTATTGTTGTTTTCTGTTTTTGTTATTGTTGCTGTTTTGTTTTTGTTGGTGTTTCAAAATGCCGAAAAGACTGAGAAAAACTGTACTCAACAGTGAAACGCGGGAGTTTGTTGTACGCTTGCGTGACTATTTTGCTCGCGAACTACAAAATGGCGGACCTTTGTTGCCACTTGACAACGTACGCGACCGTGTTGCTGATGCTTTGGGAATTGGCAAAGCTACCGTTTCCCGAATTACAAAGGAGAAGTTCGGCGAATCGTCGATGGAGGAGAACAAATTATCAACTCCAAAGAAGAAAAAACATAATAGGGCACGACCCGTAACTAACCCCGATGATTTCGACATGGCAGCGATACGAAACCATATTTACGGCTATTATTTTCGAGGTGAACTGCCGACTTGCACAAAATTATTAGCGTCGCTGAAATCGGCTGATTTATTTAAAGGTGGATTCACTTCTCTCAGACAGGTTATAAAAAAATGTGGATTTCGTTATGGGAAGTGTGACAAAAGAAAAGTGATAATGGAGCGGAAGGACATTGGATTGATGAGGTGTGATTTTCTACGACAAATAAAAAACATCGAGAACTGGGACAAGGTGGTTTATCTGGACGAAACGTGGCTCAACGCCAATCACTCAGTCTCCAAAACATGGACAGACGACACAGAGAAATCCTGTACCAAAGCACCAGAAGGCAAGGGCCAGCGTTTGATTATCTGCCACGCTGGCACAGCCAAAGGTTTTGTACCTAACTGCTTGTGGGCCTTCAAATCCGTGAAAACAAGTGATTATCACGAAGAGATGAATTTTGAGAATTTCAAGAAATGGTTCACAAAACTATTAGACAATTTAAACGAGCCCCACTACATTTTAATGGACAACGCCCCATACCACTCTGTGCAAATTAATAAAGCGCCTACCGTGAACAACAATAAAGGCGAAATAATAGAGTGGCTGCAAAACAATGGTGTGGCAGCTAATACTCAAATGCTGAAAAAGGAATTAGTTAGATTGTTGAACCTTCATAAACAGCAAACAAAGAAGAAATATTTCTTGGATGAGATGGCAAAATCAAAAGGGCACACCGTGATTCGGCTACCGCCCTACCACTGCCAATATAATGCAATCGAAATGATATGGGCGCAGATCAAAGGTGGGTTGATTTGTATTTATTTTAACATGTTTTTATTTAGGTCACTGGTGACTGTCTAGTCGGCTAGTACTATTTAAAGCTATTTTATTTCACTAGCAAATTGCATTTTTATTTTTATCCATGTGCTTATATCAATTACACACTTTTAACGTACAAAATTATGTACTTATAATGTACTTACCCCGATCTCGCTCTTTGACTTTGCATCATTTTCAATCTAAACCATTATTGTTTCAGGTTGTGCAGCCAGGCTTAACACCACTCCACCATTCACAGCTAATAAAATGCTTACGTTGCTACAAGAGGCATGTAGTCAAGTGACTCCGGACAATTGGAGGAAAGTGGTTGAAAAGACGAAAAAACTATGCTTAGATGATTGGAATCGAGACGTGCGATACGACAATATAGTAGACCAGCCGTTTTTAATAAACATAGGAGAAAGCAGCTGCAGTTCGGATTCCGAGTCTGAGACGCAATCGGTGACACCATTGTCAGATTCAGATTAATGTATATTAAAAAATCATAAATAAACCGCTTTTGTTTTATTTGAGTAGGTATATACAATAAATTTGTTAAATCTCCTTTATTTTATTATCGCAAACAACTTAAATGATTATAAATCTGACACTAAGAGCGTAGGTGCTCTATTGATGTATTTTGTACACTCGTTTCCATTTTCGATATTTGTTTATCGATACTTTTCCGCACTAGTCGATATCTTCCAAACGGAGTAACTTTTGCAGGACGTCAACGTAAAGTCTGATTGAGATAATTTCTTGTAAGTGTTAATAATTATTATAATTCCAACGGGATATTATTGTAATTGCATATATCTGCCTAAAATTAATAAATATCATTTTTAGACACCGCCAATTCGATTATAATATAACGGTGACGCTACTACAAGGTTGTGTCGTGGGAATAACTGTCAGTGTCATAGGGATCAAGGTTCGCCGAGCTGATTATAATTTACCATGTTTGTTAGACAGATTTGATCCTTATGATTGCCACTCTCGATTGTAGTCATAAAAATAATAGGATATGATTTTTAAGAGTTTTAGTCGGTTCGATTACCGGGTGTGTCAAGCGTGTGGTGTACACTAAATTGTGGCTACTTTTATTTCTAGAATCTTATTTAGATAACCTAACTTTTTGTTGTCAGGTACAAGCACTTGATCGGTAAACAACTAGTACACCCGATCCTCGACAGGAAGCTGCCAATCATCGCAGACGACTATGTGGACAAGGACTTTGGCACAGGTCTGTTCTACTATTTTTATTGACTACACTTCTATTACTATAAATTGATGTACATAGTACGATTTTCAGTACCTAGCAGCTCGGACTGAAACAAATTGTCCAGCTGTTAGCAGTAAGCTCAGCCATCTATCTAGTTACCAAAAATATTACAAAACATGGCACTGGCATGTTACTAAGGAAGCTAAGGAAGCTACTAATACGTAGCTGAAGCTGTGCAATTAATCTCTAAGCATTCGGGTGTGACCGACCTTTATAGAGAAGTCAACGTTCTCTATAAAGGTCGGTCACACCCGAATGCTTAGATGAATGGTAGAAATTGTCCATAGCATAAGTCCACCTTTGTACTCTTATTTTTATATTTGTGCATCTCTCTAAACTTAAGAGCTGCGCTCTTGTCGGTGGAGTAATCCATCCTTCACTTTCCTCCACCAATCTTTTGACCTCCTGATACGATGCGACTTGTATCCTTTCCCTTATCTCTGCCATAAATGTTCCTCTTGGTCTACCTCTTCTTCTCTTTACTTCTATCTTCCCTTCTCTGATATTTTTTAAAAATCTTTCGTGTCTTATCAGGTGGCCAATCATCTTTCTTCTTTGGCTCTCGATTATTTCCAATATAGACCTTCTTTCCTGTATCTTGTTTACCTTACTCTTTCGTTTGACATTCTTTCCGTCCAGCTTATCCCTCCCATCCTTCTTCAGCACCACATTTCAAACGCCTCCATCCTGTCTCTGTCCTTCTGTGTCATAATCCACATCTCACATCCACAGAGTGCAATGCGTCAAATATAAGTTTTTTTTTCATCGTTTTTGTTGCCTCATATTTGTGCAGAATAAATAAATAAATTACCATTTGTCCGACCAGTGACGTCACCAAGTCCGACCAATGAAATACTTAGAAATTTGCACAGCACAAAACTCAACGCAACTGTATTTTTTTTTCTTTAATCTCCATTATCGCAGTCAATCAGTCAATTTACATCACATAAACATAAACTCACGCCTGTATTCCCCGGAGGGGTAGGCAGAGGTGCTGGCACCCACATTTCGCCAGTTTATGTTTAGGTCCCAATGTAATAGGTGGCGAGCCTATTGCCATTAACCAGGCACTTATAAACCTGCGATAAATACACACATAACTTCGAAAAGCATCGAAAAGTCATTGGTGTGTGCCATGGTAAACCTGGGATCGAACCTGAGATTCAATTTAATGCTTGTTTTTTTCTACAGGTGCTGTTAAAATAACTCCTGCGCATGACCCCAATGACTACGAGATCGGCAAGCGACACAATCTGCCGTTTATTAACATATTCACCGACGACGGAAAATTGACAAAAGATTGCGGACCGTTTGCGGTAATTTGCGTCAAATTGACGTGTCCTATATAAAAATAAAAAAATTTGATCATTTTTTACTTAGAGTTTGCTACCTTCATAGAGTGGTTAAAACCGTTTGTGCGTAACGTTAACGTAAGGGTCATAGCAGACATATCAACTCGAAAACCGTGTCGCCTAAAATAAATGAAGGCAATACGGTGACGTTACTTTTCAGCTTTGATTTGTGTGCGTGACCCTTAGACGTACTCACGTCAAAAAACCGTGTACTATATTCGTGATATATTCTTCTGAACGAGTTGACCTTGCGAACAGTTTGGACTGGTTATTTAGGCATTTTTCACATTGTAGCGAAACGACACGTGGCCAGTGGCGCCCACGTCAGCCTTTAACATTGTTACACAAAAAGCACTGAAGTAAAGCCAACGAAGCGAGAGAAAAAAGGTAAACAAAGTTTCAGCAGTACCAAACATTTTTATTGGAAAATTATTACGTATCACTTCGAACTCATTCTACACAGGAATGAAATTCCTCATAAGATGGTGGATCTGAGAGTTAAGAACCGCTGTGCTGTCAGCTTTCCTGTACTACGAAACACGCAACGACAGCTGTCGCTCGGCCATTATCGCGTACGTGTGACATGTGCGACAAGGACAGAGAAAATAATCGCTAGTTATCGCAACATAACTCAGTAATGGTCGCTTTGTTTACCTTTTTTCTCTCGTCTCGTTGGCTTTACTTTACGTATGATACGATTTTTACTGCATACTTTATTCTCCATTGATCTGGCACGGCCTGTAATACTCAGGGCGCGAAACGCTTTGACGTCCGGCGTGACATCGTGAAGACACTAGACTCGCTGAAGCTGTACAAGGAGTCTAAGGACAACGCGATGGTGGTGCCGCTCTGCAGCCGGTCTAAGGATGTAGTGGAACCTCTACTTAAACCGCAGTGGTGAGCTACTAATATTTATAAAAGGGAATCCCGTCTCATGGAGGTTTTCGGGGCTCAAGCTAACCGCAAACTCAAGTTGGTCAATCTGCGGGCTTACTCTTGAAACCAATTTCAGTCTATTGACATTGGAATTGAGCATTTTCATACTCTTGAACACCACACTAGTGCCATATTGGCTCAATATTGTGTGAATTTTAAATGAATTAAATAATATTGTATTGGAACGTCAAAATTTGACGTTCCAATACAATATTATTTAATTCATTTAAAATTCAAAATGCGTCAAGAGTACCATTTAATGGTACTCTTGACGCATTTTGACAGCACAATATTTGTGTTTGATTATTGGCTTTGACTCAACGTCAAAATAATAACTTCATTACACTGGGGTTGACGAAATTGATTTCGAGAGTAGGACTTTGACAGTGACACATATTGAGATTGAAATCGGATTGAACTTGTATTAATATTGATATTGGTTTCAAGAGTAAGCCTACTTACTGGTGGCGTCAGCTACAATATTTTTCACGTAGCATGGGTACGGTGACGTTTGGGATTTGAAGTTACTAGAGATGTAGTCAAGATAAAATCGCATGAAATAAAATCGATTATATATCTTATCGAGATCATTTATTAATGAAGAAGAAATCGATTCTATTAACTAATAATTTTGAAGAAAAAAAGTAAAACAAAATTGATAACCTGTTTAATTTATTTATTAAAAATCAAACATGTTCATCATCTTCATCATCATCATCATCATCGTCATCTGACTCGTCGACGTGAATAATTATTTGGGAATCAATTATGCAGTCTATTATAATGTCTCGCTCCCAGTCATGTAAGATTAGATTTTTGGTTTTCTCCACTACTTTCTTCCAGTCATCGCCAGTGACATTTTTGCATCCCTCTTTCAATAACCCCATCATTTTTGTGGCTGTAAAAGGCGGAGCTGTATTTTTTCGTGCAGCGTATCCTGAAACAAGATAAAAAACAAATTGAGTCATAGAATTCAAGTAATAAACATAATCATATTTTTGTCAGTATGTAAATAGACTATGGTTAAACAAGTTACCTTTGATTTGGGCCCAAATTAATTCAATGGCATTGTACTGACAGTGGTACGGTGGAAGCCTCAGGACTTCGTGACCATATTCGTTTGCCATCATATCTAATTTGTATGTCGTTTGGGGCTTGTGCATTTTTACGAGCTTCACTAGCTCCACCTTTAATTTCGTCTCATCGGCTTCCACATTATTGGCTTGGAGCCACTCGATCAACTCGCTCTTCTTATTGGAAGAAGTCGGCGGTTTGTTCAATTGCACGGAGTGATATGGGGCATTGTCCATAATAATTGTGCTGGGTTCTTCTAAATTGCTAAGCATATTTTGAAACCACTCCGTGAATACTTCCGCATTCATATCTTCGTGATATTCTCCCGTCTTTTTCGATTTAAAAGCAAGTAGCCCATTTTCTATGTGCCTGCGTGACAAATAATCAATCTCTCCCCTTTTCCTTCTGGCACTTTGGTCGAGGCATGAGGTGTAATCGTCAGTCCACATTTTACCGACCGTATGATTGGCATTCAGCCAAGTTTCATCCAGGAAGACGACATTGCTCCAATCGGTAATCGCTTTAGCCTTTTTCAAAAAGGTAACCCGCGCAAGTGCTATATCGCCCCTCTCCATGACAATTTTTCTTTTGTTTACTTTTTTGAATTGGAAACCAATGTCCTTCAATACGCGCCACAAGGATGTAGGACTTCCAGTAAACAAATCAGCATCTTTTAAAGACTTGACCAGCTTTAGAAGCGTCGGTAATTCTTTATTCTGGTAATAGTTATAAATGTGGCTCCGTATAGCATCGGCCGCAAAACTGTCTACATCTGTTACAGATGCCTTTTTGGTTCGCTTTTTATTAGGGGTGGACAACTTATTTTCTTCTGTATCGTGAGCACCATATTTTTCTCGAGTGATTCGAGAAACCGTGTTCCGCCCAATGTCTAACGCATCTGCCACTCGATCCAAAACGTTGGACACAGGCAATAGCGTTCCGCCATTCTCACGTTCCCGCTCAAAGTAATCCCGCAATCGAACTACAAATTAACGGGCTTGACTACCAAGCACAGTCTTTTTCGTTCTTTTTGGCATTTTGCCAAAAAAAACAACAAAAAAAAAGTCAATAACAAAAAACGGTAACGAAAACAACAAAGCACAACGATAGTCAATAACAAAAAAAAGTAACAAAAACACCACGCAAGCTCAAAACAAAGAAAACAGACCGCATACAAGGCAGACGCACTCGTACTGAGTTGATATAACAAACAAGATGGCTGCCAGCTCATGCTTAAGCAGTGTTGCTATATTATAATAAAGCTCCACAAAGACAAAAATGCTTTGTTTAAAGTTTATTATTACATAATTATATTTTATAATCGTATTTTAGTTAAAAATACAACTAACGATTTATGATACTTTATTCGACAATTTATCGATTATAACGATTTTACTATGTCAATCTCTAACGCAACCTGTTCCGATTCACGCATCAAGAATTATGTATTTGGAATGTTTATATTTAAAGTTTAAATAATTACGGAGAAATAAAAATAGTTTTAAGTTAAAAATGCAAAATAAAACAGTTTTCTTTTTATCTTCGTATTAAGTGTTGTTTCCTGTATTCCGCGTTAGGTAAATTGTTTCGAAATGAATCATGCATGAAATGGAATTAGTCAAATGTCACCGTACCCATGCTACGTGAAAAATATTATAGACGATTCCCCTGTAAGTCCTGCCCCCCTAGAGTCCCGCCTGTAAAGATTCATTTTTCCTGATGTATTCGATTTGTATAGTTAGCATACTTACGGTACATTCTACCCAACGCGAGTAAAGATTATTCCTAGAATAAACAGGCAATATCACCTATATATTTTGGCTTCTTATTCTAGAAATAAACTTTGCTCACGTTTAATCGAACCGGGACTTAATACAAAAAAAAATATTCAAATGTTTAGGCGGGGTTATCAAAAGTCAATGTTTAATAATGATTGTGAACTCATTCATTGGTTCCGATAGTTCGTAAGAATATCGGTGGATGACTCTACCATCGCCTTAAAGTTGGATATAAATAGAAGGGAAATTTAAATCACATCGTGCCTCATGTTTTATAGTAGTTCGGGACTTCACGCGATAAATTTTGGTCGCGATAAAGTAACTTTTGCCGACGTTTCGAGTGCGTTACAGCACCCGTGGTCACGACTCGACTCGTCGTATACGTCAACATGAGTATACGCCGCGGTAGTTTAAAAATAACATCGTGCCTCGATGGCCTAGTTGGTTAAGGCATTCCCACTGTAAGGGAAAAATCGCGGGTTTGAGTCCCGCCCGAGATTCATTTTCTCTGATGTATTCCACTGGTACAGCCTTTATTCTGTGGGTTTCCTGAACTCCCGGGTGAAAACTTCGTATGCAACCTGAATGTTAGTCCAGAGCAGATGATATTGATAGCATACAAAAAAGATTGCCTAAAGATAGCAGGCAGAGTCGCAAACAATAGCTAAAGTAAGGCCAACGAAGCGAGAGAAAAAAGGTAAACAAAGTTTCAACGATTCCATACATTTATCACTTCAAGTGCATTCCAGACAGGAATGAAATTGCTCATAAGATGGCGCATCTGACAGTTTAGAACCGCTGTGCTGACAGCTTTCCTGTACTACGAAACACGCAACGACAGCTGTCGCTACGCCATTGTCGCGTACGTGTGACGTGTGCGACAAGGACATCGCTAGTTATCGCAACATAACTCAGTAATAGTCGCTTTGTTTACCTTTTTTCTCTAGTCTCGTTGGCTTTACTTTAGTAACTGTATTAAAATTCAATAACATAAAATATTAACTGAAGTTCGTACATATATTTAAAGGTACATAAAATGTGACAAAATGGCTGCGGACGCCATCAAGGCAGTCAAGACCGGTGAACTGAAGATCATTCCAGATGTGCATGAAAAGACCTGGTACCACTGGATGGAGAACATTCGCGACTGGTGCATTTCGAGGCAGTTGTGGTGGGGGCACAGGATACCTGCGTATAGGGTTACTTTGACTAAAACAGAGGTAAGTTGTCTAGAGGAACTTCTACCAGTGAGAGTATGTTACGTTATCACTTTTTAGTCAATGAATTTCAGTAAAACGTGAGAGCCCAGTTTAAGTAAACTTGTCTACAAGTAGTTTTTTTTTTACTAAATTTGACCTTCATTTCAAAGATATCGGTGTTGCTAGGATTGAAAATAAAAGTATGCCAAATTTAAAAAAAAAACTCTTCGGAGTATCATCTGAATCACTATTAGTTGATAGAAACTAAAATTAAAATAGCAATAAAAGTGTTACCTATTTAATTATTAAATATGTTAAAAATAAGAATTTTTGAACGTCAAAATTACATAGGGCTTGATTACACTCGAAAACTAAATCGACTACAAAAATCGACTAAAACGGTTTGGAATATAATCGATTCTAAAATGAAGGTTGAAGTGTCGGAGCCGGTGAGCAAGACGGCTCCTCGGCGCCGCCACACGCGCTCGGGCCGCAAGAAGAGTCGCCGCATCCGCGCCAGGCAGCCCGGGGCTAGCGCGGGGGCGGAGCCCTGCCCGCCTCTCGGTACTACTGTATGTTATAGCGATATACGCGACTCACGAGCTTGTTGCATCTCTCTTTTTGCATGTCTTGTGATGTGTGTAATGAAATAGTCATCGTTTTAGTTTTTTTTATGAACTTTTAAAGTATTCAATGTATTTGGTATGCTAACTATTCAAATCGATTAAGATAGGAAATGGATCGATTAAAAAAAATCCTATGTTAATCGATTTTTTATTTTTGTCATTATGGCACTGTGTAATAAGTCGTTTAATTATTATTTTTGTTAATCTCTCCAACTAAATTAAATTAAGGGAAATGTAGTATTTCATGTGGTCCATTGATCATAATGCACTATCAATTCTATGCGGCCATTATAATTAATCAAATTAATGTAATAATTACTAAGTCGATTTATATTAATTATCCAAGACCATTATTCGCTATGGCTATTTTCAGTTTACTAAATGGTGTTTTTCATTTTTGGCGCCCATTATTTTTTATATAATTCGTAAAACGTTTAGTTATAGAAGCACTTTCATTCGTGTGTGTTTTATTTGACACATAGCACATAATCATTATGAAGTTTGAACGAACGAACGAAACGTGAGCAAAGTCAAACATCTGATCAAGCGTAGAAAACATTTTAGTCGACTTATAATCGACTAAAATGTTTTGTACACAATCGATACTAAAATGTACTTTGCTTGAACGCTTTTTAGATTTGAAGTTTAGGTGTTACTCTACATAGTCTTGCGGTTTTTATACTAAAGTAGCATGCTTATAAGCTCTTAGCGCCTCCGCTGCTGCATGCACGTCGTGCAAATTGTACGGAATTTTAGTTTGCACAATTTTATGCAGATCTTGTCGAAATTTTTTTGCAAGAATTTGTGCAGCTTATCTGCACGACATAGCGCACATAACGCAGTGCATGGCAGAGTTTAGCCACTGTACCCTGTGATTACCGTTTACCAAATAATTTGAGTTTGTATTGTTCCATACTTTTTTGGTTTGTCAAATTGCCCGAGCGGTATTTCCATCAGATATGAAATTACCGTATATCCTCCTACACCTTATATCCTCCTACACTTCCTACAATGATCTCTTGTAGTACAGTAAGCTTCAGAGAAAAGGAACCCCCCTTGAGAATAAAACTATTATCAAGGGGGGTTCCTTTTCTCTGAAGCTTACTGTACAAAAATAATTACGGTGATATTCTTTAACTACTGTATTTCCAATCGAATACATAGGGAAAAAGAATCTTCTCGGGCGGGACTCGAACCCGCAGTCTTTCCCTTACAGGGGGAATGCCTGACCAATTCGGCTACCGAGACACGCCCGATATGATTCAAATTTCCCATCTTATACGTCTTTAAGGCGACGTGGCGTCATCTACCGATTTTCTTACGAACTATCGGAATCAATGAATGATGTTACAATCATTTTTAAACATTGATTTTTGATAACTGCGCCCAAACAATTGAAGGAATTTTTACTGCATTAAGTATGCTAACTATACAAATCGAATACATAGGGAAAAAGAATCTTCTCGGGCGGGACTCGAACCCGCAGTCTTTCCCTTACAGGGGGAATGCCTGACCAATTCGGCTACCGAGACACGCCCGATATGATTCAAATTTCCCATCTTATACGTCTTTAAGGCGGAGAAGATTCTTTTTCCCTATGTATTCGATTTGTATAGTTAGCATACTTAATGCAGTAAAAATTCCTTCAATTGTTTGGGCGCAGTTATCAAAAATCAATGTTTAAAAATGATTGTAACATCATTCATTGGTTCCGATAGTTCGTAAGAAAATCGGTAGATGACGCCACGTCGCCTTAAAGACGTATAAGATGGGAAATTTGAATCATATCGGGTGTGTCTCGGTAGCCGAATTGGTCAGGCATTCCCCCTGTAAGGGAAAGACTGCGGGTTCGAGTCCCGCCCGAGAAGATTCTTTTTCCCTATGTATTCGATTTGTATAGTTAGCATACTTAATGCAGTAAAAATTCCTTCTACTGTATTTCCAGTTACGTATCACCCTTGTTAGAGAACAATTCCCAGTTGGTCACCTATTATGGTAGGTCAATAGTCCCGGGTGCATCTTAAGCTTGGCTTTTGCTGAAGCATCGGCCTCTTACTTTCCTTCTTCCGTAATTAGCAAGTATATAGGAGTCCCAGAATCTCATGGCAAATAGTAAAATAAAAAATTGAAAACTGCAATACTGGGGAAATTGGATTAAACTATTGATACTTTTAAATTGTGGGGAAAATATATCTAATTGAAAGTTATTTTTACCCTACCCATTCCGAACCATATCTATACTAATATTATTAAGAGGAAAGAATTGTATTATTGTATGTAACGAATAAACTCAAAAACTACTGGACCGATTTCAGAAATTCTTTAACCATTAGAAAGCTAGATTACCAGGTACCAACATAGGCTATATAATTATTATCATCACGCTACTATCTGAACGGGATCAGAATTTCACGCGGGTAGAGCCGCGAACAACAGTTAGTAATAAATATATCACTTTAAAAAAAAAAGGAATATTAGAACCGAAGTTACTAATATTACCTCTAACCCCTCCAGCTAAGCTGCTAGTGTTAGGAGTGTGTTCACATCAGTAGTGTAATGACCAGGATTCGAACCCGGGACCTCACGATCGTAAGGCCGACTCCTTAACCACTAAGCTACCTACTCTTATCTTCTCTTGTTACTCCTACAGAATGCCGAAGAGCTGTGGGTATCAGGTCACTCGGAAGAAGAAGCCCTATCCAAGGCGGCTGCCAAGTACAAAGTGCCTCCAGGCGACATCCAGCTGCAGAGAGACGACGATGTGTTAGACACCTGGTTCAGTTCCGGCCTGTTCACTTTCTCGATATTCGGCTGGCCGGACCAGACTGACGATTTGAAGGTAGTTACAAATGCCAATCATGGTTGTTTTTAAAATATTTTTATTACATTTTTATGTACAATACACAATCTTCTTAAATTTTTGTAGGCGTTCTACCCAGGCACGCTGTTGGAGACCGGTCACGATATCTTGTTCTTCTGGGTAGCCAGGATGGTGTTCTTCGGGCAGCGGTTATTGGGCAAGCTGCCTTTCAAGTGAGTCAACAGGAAAAATTATCATAAAAATCATTAATTTAATAACTAGCTTTTGCCCGCGGCTCCGCCCGCGTGGATGTCGGTTATCGCGACCAAACATAGCCTATGTCCTTTCTCAAGGTCTAATCTACCCCTATACCAAATTTCATCAAAATCAATTCAGTGGTTTAGACGTGAAACATACAGACAGACAGAGTTACTTTCGCGTTTATAATATTACTAGCTTTTGCCCGCGGCTCAGCCCGCGTGGATGTCGGTTATCGCGACCAAACATAGCGTATGTCCTTTTTCATGGTATAATCTACTCCTATACCAAATTTCATCAAAATCGGTTCAATGGTTTAGACCTGTAAGCGTAACATACAGATAGACAGACATACAGACAGACAGACAGACAGACAGAGTTACTTTCGCATTTATAATATTAGTATGGATAAATACATCGGGAAAAGGAAGCGCTCAAGCTCAAGCACTCAAGAAAAAGAAGCCCTTAATGATGGATATAAAGAGAAGGGAAATTTGTAGTGATTCAGGTGTGGCTCAATAGCTCAGTTGGAAGAGCATTCCCCTTGTAAGGGAAAGGTCGTGGGTCCAAGTCCCACTTGAGTGCTTCTTTTTCCCGATGTATTTTGGATTTAAAAGTTAGCATTATATATACATATAAAATAAAAAATGCTAAAAATATACATAACACACTTTAATTTTACGCTACCTACTCAAAAAAACATAAAAAATGACATTTATATAACATCTCTTCATCCCCACCACCAGAGAGATATATCTCCACCCGATGGTCCGCGATGCCCACGGCCGCAAGATGTCCAAGTCGCTGGGCAATGTCATTGACCCCGTGGACGTGGTCACCGGCATCACCCTCCACGACCTGCATGTGCAGCTCACCAAGTCGCTGCTGAGCGAAGCAGAGATCACCAAGGCGAAGGAGGGACAGAAGCAGGACTATCCTAACGGAATACCGGAGTGTGGGACTGATGCTCTTAGGTAAGATTACTGTTAATGCTTAACCGCCGTTCCCAATACCATACTGACAGTTAAAGATAGATTGCATCTACAGATAAAGTGCTCAGCTGTTTAAATTCAAAACATAGTAACTCCTATTTCACACCAATTTCGGAAAATAAAATTATACCGCGATACGCTTTCCGGCAAAAAATCAGTTAGCATGTTTTCAATTTAAACAGCCGATACGTCAAATTTGACTGCTGCGATCTATCTTCAACTGTAAGTATGTTATTGAGAACGGCCGTATAACATGTCCATCCAAAGGTCTAAGAGATCGCTCTTAGCGATAAGGCAGCCATTTGTACATAATGTCATGCACTGTCCATACATTTACTGTATTACTGGTGTACAATAAAGATTTATCTATATCTATCTATAAGATTCTCAATTGGGTATTATCCTATAGTTAAAATAAATTATCTAAACGAGCGTATTAAATTAAGAATGGTAAAAGAGCGGTAAAAATTGCGTCCGTTCTTATTTTATAGTTTAAATTCATTTTAATCATTCACCTAAACTATTATTATAGTAACTGATGTGACTATTAAATTTTATGACGTCACCAAATCTTTTTTCATACAAGTTACCTTATAACTTATCGTTTTGACGTTTAGTAAAAAGTAACTAATTTGACTAAAGTAAAGCCAACGAAGCGAGAGAAAAAAGGTAATCAAAGTTTTAGCGGTTCCAAACTTTTATTAACAAGCGCATTCAAGACAGGAATGAAATTGCTCATAACATGGCGGATTTGGCAGTTTAGAACCGCTGTGCTAACAGCTTTTCTATACCATGAAACACGCAACGACAGCTGTCACTCGGCCATTGTCGCTTACGAGTGACATGTGCGACAAGGACAGAGAAAATAATCGCTAGTTATCACAACGTAACTCAGTAATGGTCACTTTGTTTACCTTTTTTCTCTCGTCTCGTTGGCTTTACTTTAGTCAGTAGAATACCCAAATAAAAAGTAACGTTTTGTACCAGGTTCGCCCTGTGCGCGATGGCGCAGGGCCGCGACCTGAACCTGGACATCCTGCGCGTGCAGGGCTACCGGTTCTTCTGCAACAAGCTGTGGAACGCCACCAAGTTCGCGCTGCTGTACTTCCCCAAGGACACCGTTTACGAGGTTCGTATCAAACCATGCAAAAACAAAATGAGGCCTTTTTTTTCTTCCTATGACTTTGCCTTACCCGTTGTCCTACGTAAGCGACAAACGCGACAGCGCGCGCAAGCGATACCACGCGTGACATTACGTTCCATAATTCTAGTGACGTTTTCACGCGACACTACGAAGGACACAATAATGAACACCGACCATTTGATATTTACGCATGGCGTCGATACGCGTCGATATAGCGCATTTGCCGCTCACGTAGGACAATGCCTTAGCTTAGCACCATTAAACCAGTACCCATGTTTCCATCTTTCTACACTCCCGGACAACATCTGTCCGGCCATCAAGATCGCGATCGACATTCATCACTATTCTTTGGACTGCACCTCAGCTTACCATCAGACGGGGTGCAGTCAATTTGACGACCTAAATATATAAAAATACTTGAATGAATTTTACAGCATTAAGTAGGTTAAATACAAATCGAATACATAGGGAAAAATGGTCTGAGAAGATTCAGTTTTCCCTATGTATTCGATATCTTCTAATATATAAAATTCTCGTGTCACAGTTTTTGTTGCCATACTCCTCCGAAACGGCTTGACCGATTTTGATGAAATTATTTGTGCTTATCCGGTATCTATGAGAATCGGCCAACATCTATTTTTCATCCCCCTAAATGTTAGGGGTAATCCACCCCTAAATTTTTATTTTTTATTTTTTAGACAAAATTTTTAATTTCTATTTTTTTATGATACAACATACAAAAATACATACAATGCTCAATTTTCACCCTTCTAAGATCAACCCTTATTTTATAATAGCCATTTTAGTAATGTAATCATTTTTCCTCTCCGGTCGAAAACTGATCAATCGTCATTTAATTAGTTTGAAATTTTGTGAGCATATTGAGTCGGTCTGAGAATCGGCCAACATCTATTTTTCATCCCCCTAAATGGTGCAGCGGGAACGGGATCTGACGCCACGAGGGCAGGAAAAAATTAGCGGTACGAAGTTCGCCGGGACAGCTAGTTTCGATATAAATAATAGCTTACTGTCAGTCAATATAACGTGTTCTATATCGGGTGTTAGCCTTAGCACTCTGTATAAAAAAGCTATTAATGGTACATTCGACTAAACGTCGATGTTTATGCGAATAGGAATAAACTTTGCTCGCGTTTGGTCGAACCGGCCGGCCCTTAGTTTTTCGAAGGCATTTTGCGTAGGCTAAAAAGTATATATTTAAGTACTATTATTTTCTAGGCCCATACTCCCACTGTATCATCAGATCTCTCAGCAATGGACCGCTGGATGCTGTCTCGCGTCGCTCTCGCGGTAGACAAAGTAAACGCTGGCTTTGCAGCGTATGACTTCCCATCCGCCACCACACACTGCTATAACTTATGGCTTTACGATCTTTGTGATGTGTATCTGGTAAGTTCTTTATATTTATATACTTCAGGATATATACTATATCTTGTAAAATGTTCACGAAATGTGTTCTCGCGCAGTACACGTTTCTTAAGCGTCTTTTGATTATAGTACGGGGTGCTACTGCGGTGGACGAACTCAAATTCGCTAAGGATCTACCCATGAATCCCTTTAAAAAGACCTTAAAGGACTTACTATGTCGTAAGTGTTACTACGACATAATGGATTTCCTTAATGATAAATTTAAAAAAAATCTTGGCTACTTTTTACTTTTTCATTACAATTTATTTTTGTAAACTTGACATTTTTTATATTGACATTTGTAAATTATTGACATGAATGACATTTAAATATTTTTTGTGATCTAATTGTAATATTTTTAATTGGCTCATAATTTAATTTGATTATTTTTTTTGTCTAACAATATATTTTGTACGCCTGTCTGGGCAAAACATGTTGGCACCGTAACAAGCAATAACAACTTCCATGTAACCCATGTTTATGCAAATAAATTAATCTGAATTTGAATCTAAGCATAGATTATTATAAAACAATCCCCGCGCGCCAGGGCTTCGTTTCTCTCGCGAATTAGGTCCAAGATATGTGTCCTGAACTATACTACTGCGTTGGCAGATAAGCACCATGGTCCACTTGTGCCTCAAAGAAGAATGATCGAATTTGTAACGTAAACCCCTCCGGCCACCATGGCAACTGAGTTTGGCGACCAGTTGCTGAAAAGTATTGAATATTCTTGTTACTCAACTAGTTGCCAAAGACGAATGTTGATTCTTGATACACACCTAGTTGCGAACTAAGAATTTCTCCGAAAGGTCTGGTTACTTAAAAAGAATTATCACTCTCAGTTCGTAACTAACATATCTCGTAGGAATCCAAAAAGTTGTTGAAAAAATCCTATTTAAGTTATTAAGTTAAGAAGAATGCCTGAAAATGATTCCCGTATACGTAGTGTGTCTCAAATAGTAATATCGTGAAAACAACGTAATGCATTTATTTCATGTAATTACTTAGCTACAGCTTAAAATAAAGTTACTGAAAATTAACAAGTGTATTCATATTCAATAAAAAATAAATTATCTTATATCTCCAATTCGAACTTTGTACTTAAGTATGTTCTTAAAATAGGATAACAAGTGGACTGATAATTTCGAGACAGTGTCCAACACTAATTTTCTTTTCATTTAAAGTTTTTATCGCTAACCCAATTTTTTCTTTTTTAAATCATAGTATGTGGCTTCAGATTCTAAAACATCAAGGAGATGTGCCAACGTTGGATTTTTCTTACCAATAAAACTGTTGATCTTTCTATGCCAACCCTCTATATTTTGGTTGAGTAATAAGAAAGTTTTTAGTTTTTCGGCAACTGGTTGCGAAATTGCAAAGGTAAAATATTATAGGTGTGTATCAAGAATCAACATTCGTCTTTGGCAACTAGTTGAGTAACAAGAATATCCAATACTTTTTAGCAACTGGTTGCCAAACACAGTTGCCATGGTGGCCGGAGGGACGTAAACATATCGAGAGAACGGAGCGATTGGTCGGTTACACACACACAGGTTCATAGTAGGCAGGATGCCTATTGCTCCCCTCTCTCGAAAAATTTACGTTACGAATTCGATCATTTGAGGTTGGATTCGATTCTAACCCGGTCAGAAGTTTATGTGAAGAAGTTCTCAGTAGCCTGTAAAAAGTGCCCTGTTGACGGTAATAGACTAGCTATGGATTGACCACCGCTAACCTTCCAACCCCGAGGAGAAAGCCTGCCCCAGAGCTTGGTCTATCAATCAATTAATCAGATGGAGCACCGTAGGTTGAATTTATTCCCGAAGGATCCAAACATCAAACTATCTTCCGTCTACCCCCAGTCTAAGGAAGATTTATTTATACCCAGGAATGTCTGAAGCCTGTATTCGCCAGTGGCTCAGAGACTGCGAAGTCGGCAGCGCGCCGCACGCTGTACACGGCGCTGGAGTACGGCCTCAAGCTGCTGAGCCCCTTCATGCCCTTCGTCACCGAGGAGTTGTTCCAGAGGCTGCCGAGGAAGGATACCTCATGTCCATCTATTTGTGTTGCGGGGTATCCCACGGTAAACTACGAATGTGACTTGTGTAGAATTATGATACTATTTTTTCGGTTCGAAATTTAATATACTATGGTTCCTTCTACTTAATAATATCATAAATATGAAAGATGGTGAAGATGTTTAGATATTTGGTATCAATTTGCTACAAGATATGGTCTGTTGATTTAGGCTACTTTTTATCCCTGGAATAGGCTCCCATAAGATGTGGGAACGTGTTCAAAATTCTACGCAGGCAAAGTCTCTGTGATAATTCATACTATAATCTATCACCGTACCCAATTTCAGCTCCGTTCAAACGTTAAGCCTAGTTCACACTGCTTTAGTAATTTAGTAGAGTAGCGTTTAATTTAGTGACCAAACTACTCGCGATTTAGTACAGTACACAAGTGAGTGGTGTTGTGCAAGAAGAACGGGCGGCGGTCACTAATGAACTCGACTAAATCAACAGGCTCGGACTTGTCTAGCCGGTGAACCAGTGAGCACTGACGCGTGGTGGGAGGCGCTACTCGCCCGAGAAAATAACTCGACTAAATCATTTATTAAATTCGCACATATTTAGCTACTAAATTACTCGCTACTCTACTAAATTACTAGCCTTTAGAGCGAACTAGGCTTTAGAGCGTGATTAAAAACATAAATATCGAGGGTTGGGTGTTAAAACCCGATAAGTGAAAAAAAAAGCGAAATTAGTTTTATTAGCCCACTAGAATCAGAATTTTTTGCTCTTCCTAGTGATGTTTCCAGATAACCCTATTTTAGAGTGTAACATAGTAATATACTAACCAAATAACCCAGTAAGTGCATCACTAAATAATAATTTTAGTTGAAAATACTCTAAAGCTAGTTATACTTAAAGATTTCAAATTTTGTTTTACGAGAGAACCCGATAAAATGTATTTATTGGTATTGAAATCTTAAGGATAACCACGTCAATCACACTAATACAAAAGATAAAAGCACATAATTTTGTGTAACGGATTTTAACACGAGAAGTAATTCAATACTAAACAAAAAAATCGAAAATTAAAATCAGTATAAATGAATTAATGGGTTTTAGCTCTAGATGATTTATCATGAATACACGTAATACGAAAATATAAAATACAATAAAATATATTTATTGGCATTTTATATCTGAACTATAGCGTAAAAATAGAATGTTTGTCAACGTAAAACAAGGTAAATATTTTTTATTTCCTATGAAATGTATAATAGGTAAGGTTATAACCTCCGCTTATACCCGGAGAGAGTCTCACTACGCAACACCGTGTCCTTGTCATGGCACTCCGCGTAAAACCCAAAGGTAAACGTGTTGAGCGCGGCCAACGCAGAACCAAGTGGTGGCTGCTTGATGAAGCCAAGTCCCAGAGTTTCGTCTCAGCTATCGGTGCGCTAATATATATATATAAGTGCGTTATAATATGCTATAAGTGCGCTAATGCTGTAGATGAACCCGTGCAAGATTGCTGGGACGAGATTCAGGCAGTTAATCTTGAGGCGGGGAAGGCAATGCTCGGCACGCCCAAGGGTGGACGCAAGTGTGACAAGGACACCTGGTGGTTGAACGACACAGTCCAGAAGGAGATCAGGGTGAGCCGGTCAGGAGAGCCGTAGCCGGTCTCGTCTGACCCTGGCTACGGCTCTCCTAGTGGCGCGTTCATTATTAACGTTTATTATTATTCGTTCGCTTTTGTACTTGTCGCAGTCTTCGGGAGATTTGGACGCTTGCCACTTTCTAAAGAGGGCTTTCTTCACCCTGATCTCCTTCTGGACTGTGTCGTTCAACCACCAGGTGTCCTTGTCACACTTGCGTCCACCCTTGGGCGTGCCGAGCATTGCCTTCCCCGCCTCAAGATTAACTGCCTGAATCTCGTCCCAGCAATCTTGCACGGGTTCGTCTACAGCATTAGCGCACTTATAGCATATTATAACGCACTTATATATATACATATATTAGCGCACCGATAGCTGAGACGAAACTCTGGGACTTGGCTTCATCAAACAGCCACCACTTGGTTCTGCGTTGGCCGCGCTCAACACGTTTACCTTTGGGTTTTACGCGAAGGGCCATGACAAGGACACGCTCGACGAGGTGGCCAAGCTCTTCGAAAGAGTGATTGCCAAGCGCCTCGTCGAGCACCTCTCTAGAGTGGGGCCGGACCTAGCGGACACGCAGTACGGCTTCCGCCGGTGGCGTTCCACTGTGGATGCCATCATGCGCGTGAGGACCCTGGCGGAGGATGCGGTTGCCCGGGGCGAGGTGATGTTGGCGGTGTCCTTGGACATCTCCAACGCGTTCAACACCTTGCCCTGGAGTTGCATCAGGGAGGCACTCGTGTACCACGATGTGCCTCTCTACCTCCGCCGCATAGTCGGGGCGTACCTGACGGAGAGGGCCGTCATCTACCCAAGTGCAACCGGCGTCGGTAGGCGTGAGATGTCGTGCGGTGTCCCACAGGGATCGGTCCTGGGGCCGCTCCTGTGGAACATCGGATACGACTGGGTGCTTCGCGGTGAGCTCGCGTTCGGTGCCACCGTCACGTGCTACGCGGACGACACGCTAGTGACGGTGAGTGGCGCTACACACCGCGAGGCGACCCAGAGGGCCACGACCGCTGTTGCTCAAGTCGTGGATCGGATCCGGCGGCTGGGTCTCGAGGTGGCCCTGCACAAATCCGAGGCCTTGTTCTTTCATGGTCCTCGGCGCGGGCCACCCCCGGGATCCAGCTTGACAGTAGGAGGAACTCCCATCGACATCAAGCCCCGGTTGAAATACCTGGGGCTCGTACTCGACGGTCGGTGGGACTTCGGAGAGCACTTCCGAAGTCTGCGCCCCAAACTGTTGGTGTCAGCTAACGCGCTGATGCGGCTGCTGCCCAACTTGAGGGGCCCAGAGGACTGCGAGCAAGTAATGCTCGAGAAGGAGGCGGCCGGTCGGGTCCGGACCAGACTCCGGGCCCGGGAAGCCCGCGCAGAGCGAAGACGAACCGGACGTCGGAGGTCGCAGAACGACCTCCGTCCTCCATGAGCGCTGGCCTGGGGGTGACCGGTGGAGCCGCCTGTCACCCTAGCAGAAGCAGGCCGCGGCGGCGGCGCAAAATGCGCCTCCCCGTAACCGGGGCTAGATGGGGACACTGTGGTCCCCACAACCCGAAGGGGGCCATCTCGATAGAGATGGTCCTGGGTCTGCCGGGGTGCGAGAGATATGCTTTTGGCAATCTCACATCCGGCAACCAAGGACCCAAGACGGCGTGCGTTTTAGTCGGTTCGAGTCCGACATAACCGCCTCCACCGGCTCCGTGGGGGTGGTATCCGAGGGGATTTTTCGCACGATAAAAAAAAAAAAAAAAAGTGGCCCAGAGGACTCCTGCAGGAGACTCTACGCGGGTGTCGTGCGGTCCATGGCCCTGTACGGGTGCCCCGTGTGGGCGGACGCCCTGCGGGCCAGGTTCGTGCAACTGCTGCATGCGCCGCAGCAGACGATGGCCTGCAGGGCCATTAGGGGGTACCGCACGATATCCTTTGAAGCGGCGAGTCTCCTAGCCGGATCGCCACCGTGGATCCTGGAAGCGAGATCCCTTGCGGCACTGTATCGGTTCCGTAAGGAGGCGCGGGAGCGGGGCTACGATCCCGAGCCCGAAGACATTCGGGCCGAGAGGTCCCGGCTCCACGGGATCATGGTGGAGGAGTGGGAGCGACGACTTGAGCAACGACGCGCAGGGCATGCCGTCATAGAGGCGGTAAGGCCCATCATGGGGGAATGGCTCGAGAGGCCACATGGCAGCCTCTCGTATCGACTGACGCAGATTATCACCGGGCACGGGTGCTTCGGGAGATATCTGTGTCGGATCGAAAAGGACCCAACGTCCGAGTGCCATCACTGCGACGCGAGCGAGGACACGGGGCTGCACACGCTCACCGAGTGCCCGGCATGGGCTGAACCGAGGCGGGAGCTAGTGGCGGCCAGGGCCGCGTGGCGGCCAGGGCCGCCACTAGCTCCCGCCTCGGTTGAGTGAGAGTTCTCACCCTCGCCACCCTGCTCACAGCAATGGTCGCCGCGCGCGCAGGCAACTCGGGCGTCGGAGGGCACTGACTGACCTCCGTCCCCCATGAGCGCGGGCCTGGGGGTGACGGGTGGAGCCGCCGGTCACCCCAGCAGAAGCAGGCCACGGCGGCGGCGCGCTGAACAGCGCGCCTCCCCATTCCGGGGGCGAGTTGGGGACACCGTTGTCCCCCCTCCTGAGGAGGGCCAGACCGTAAGGGATGGCCCTGGGTCAGCCGGGGTGCGAGGGATATGTCTTTGACAACCTCACCTCCGGCCTAGCACCAAGACCCACAGTCGGCGTGCGGTTTTAGTCGGTTCGAGTCCGACATAATCTCCCCTTCCGGCTCCGGCAGGGGGGGTATCACAGGGGATTTCCGCACGAAAAAAAAAAAAAAAAAGGGTCAGACGAGACCACTTGCAACCGCTATACATCAAGTTGGAATCGTTTGAGGGACAAAAGCTCATCTATAAGTTGGCGCGCTCCAGGGCTGAAGCGGCGCAGGCTATAACCAAGTGCCGCTGCATCAAAGGCCCTGGGGACAATCTGTTGTACGAGGAAGTCGCGGTGAAGGAGAGATGGCGCTGATACTTCCACGAGCTGCTGAATAAGCAGCATCAAGAGGTGCAGCCCCCAGAACTCCCTCCAAATCAAGGACTAGTGCCGCCGATAACGCCTGCAGACTGTCATTCGTCGTATGAAAGAAAAAGAAAAGAAAGAAAGAGGGGCCCGTGGTGTGGGCATCCTCGCTAACCTTTATAACCGTGTCCTCCTCACCGGTAAAATCCCAAACCAGTGGAGGCTGAGTGTCATTACGCCAGTCTTCAAGGGCGGTCTTCGGTGAAGGAGTGTGGTAGTTACCGAGGTATAAAGATAATGTCCACCATGAAAGACCATGGAGCTTTACGAGCGGATAATCGATTCCCGGATCCAACAGAAGAGTACCCTCTCGGAGTGTCAGTATGGGTTCCGCTCCGTACACGGGACTATGGATCCGGCGTTCGCCGTAAGGATCGTCGCGGAGAGATACTGGGCGAGGAACACGCCCCTGCACTTTCTATTCCTAGACATGCAGAAAGCCTTCGACTGTGTGCCTTGCGCGATGATCTTGTGGGCATTGAGGTCCAAAGGAGTCCCAGACTCTTACATCGACACCATCCGAGACTTTACCGAGATTCCGGTTCCGTGCTTTGGACCGCTGTTCGCAACACAAAAACCTTCCCCACCACCGTCGGGGTACACCAAGGATCCATAGTTAGTCCCATACCTGTTCAGCTTGGTATTAGACGTTTTGTCGGACAGCATCGGAGACTCACATGAGCAGCCTCCGTGGTTGCTTATGTATGCTGATGACACTGCGCTGATGGACGCAGACAGGAACAGATTGGTTTGACGTGTGAAAGTGTGAAAGGAGGCACTCGAGAACGGCGCCGGTCTGAAGCTTAATGTGGCGAAGACTGAATATTTGGCGTTAAACTCCACAAATCCTATACCCGTCCGCATAGGCGATCACTTGGTCGAGCGCACGGATCAGGTTAAGTACCTGGGATCTGTACTTCACGTTTCTGGTGACATCGACTACGACGTCAAGGCACGTATTGCTGCCGCGTGGGCTAAGTGGCGGGAAATGACTGGCGTCACATGCGATGCTAAAATGTCAGTTAGGCTGAAGGGGCAGGTCTATAAAACGAGAGAGAGCCACCTCCGCTGGTGCGGCACCGTCGTGCGGCAACCGCCCAGCTACGTGGGTAACAAATGCCTGGCAATGGCGCCCCCACCGGGTTCAGGTAGAAGTGCTGGCTTGGCGTCGTGGAGGGTGACATGCGTGCAAACGATCTCACTACCTTGGACGCCCAAGATCGTGCGAAGTAGAGGAGGAAGAGCCGGAAGGCGGACCCTGACCTCCGAGGGCACCGTGGGCCTCGAATGCAATCAGGACTAACGTCTTTATGTGGATGCTGATGATGAGACATTTTTAGTACTACTCAAAACACACCTAAAACGAGGGTAAAGCGATTTTCAACCAACGTGCAACTATCAGAACAGCTGGAGCAATTATACCAAAGATAGATACCGATCAGTATTGTCAAAAAAAAAAGATCTAGGAACGATGTGCAAAAAAGAAATCATTCCCGAGGAATTTCATGGGTGGATCCACAGCCTGAAAACATATCTGAATCTAAAAGCGACAGTAATTACCTATAATAAAAGGATTATCGTGATTCACCTGATTTTTGTTCAAATAATAAAGCTAATAATTAATAAAAACATAATTTTCATTTTGGGGAAAACCCAATAAGTCAGCCCCCTAATTTACTAATTACAATTTTATGCAAAAGTTTATTATTAAACATGACAAAAATCATAAAATATAGTATTATGGATATATAATTTTGCTAAATTACTAAGTAATTTGCATCAATTTATTATATTTACCTATTTTTTATTGCCAGCAAACTTTAACATCGATTATCTCGAAAGTTAATTTTTCGCACTTAACGGGTTTGAACACTCAACCCTCAATATATTAGTAGGATTCTAAAGTCCACCTAAACAAATTCGCGATTAGAAGCTACTAAATTACTAACCATAAAAAATTTCCTCCACCCAGAATGCCGACACACCCTGGCGTTCAGAAGACCTCGAATCTGACGTAGACACAGTCCTCAAAATAGTCCACCTCATACGGTCTACTCGCTCGGAGTACAATATAACAAACAAGCAGAAGACCACTGCCCACCTCATCATCGCCCAGGACCTGAAGGTGGAAGAACTGAAGAGCCTGTTCCGGAGTGTGCAAACCCTGGCGAATAGCGAGTTGTCTGATGAACCTCCTCCGAGTGGGTGTTCGATACTGACTGTGAATGATAAGATCGAAGTGCATTTGGTGTTGAAGGTAGGATTTTAATCTCTTTAGTCACCTTTCTTTTTCGTGCGGAGATCCCCTCAGGTGCCTCCCCTGCCGGAGCGGGAGTGGTAGTTATGTCAGACTCGAACCGACTAAAACCGCACGCCGTCTGTGAGTCGTGGTGCTAGGCCGAAGGTGAAGTTGTCTTCGACATATCCCTCGCACCCCGGCTGACCCAGGGCCATCCCTTACGGTCTGGCCCTCCTCGGGACTCTTTAGTCCCCTAAAGTATACAGCTTTCCACCTAAAGTGATGATGATGGGGCTCCGTATATATCGCTGGGGCCTCCGAGATGTTGGTGGGGCCTCTGAGATCTTGGTAGTACCCCGGAGATGATATGGGGCCCCAGAAATGTTGCTAGGGCACGGAGATGTTTTGCTGAGGCTATGAGGCCACCCATACACCTCCATACTTTCTACATTAATTAAGCACAGTGTACGTCAGTATGCTTATTTAACTTAACTAAACCATCTCCATCTTCACAGGGCCTCATCGACCCCGCAAAAGAGATCACAAAACTAGAAAAGAAAAAAGAGAACCTGTCACAAACGATTACCAAGCTGCAACAAGCGATGGCGGCCGATGACTACACCGTCAAGGTACCTGAAGAAGTGCAGAAGACCAACTCTGAGAAACTAACGCAGTCTCAGGGTGAGATAGAGAAGCTGCAAGCGGCTATAGAGACATTAAAACTTATGTAGACCTTCTGATAATAGTCTAGCTAATGGTATGGTCAGCGTCAAAAGTAGATGATCAATTTCAGATTTTAAAAAAATTGCCGTATAAATTTATAGATGCGAAAGTAGCTCTGTTCGCTTTCACGCCTAAATCACTGAACCGATTTTAATGAAACTTAGTACACAGAGAGACTGGAGCTTGGGAAAGGACATAGGATCTTATAATAATAATCTATGTCTTAACGAAAATGCTCTTAAAATATTCAGTGGGCTCAAATAAAATGCATTTTGAACTTTTTTTTTAATTTAATGAAATTTTATAGCATTTATTATGCTAACTATACAATTTGATTACATCATCCTGTGTTGTTCTAATGTTAATTTTAAGGGAAAGCTCTCCCGAGCAATTATTTTTTCCTGATGTAATCGTATAAATTTAAATATAATTAATACTTTTCATTCTGATTTTTTAATTATAAATCTGTGCACCATCATCGACTTTTGACGCTGACTGTACATAGTGTAATGTACTCATTGTTGGCGTACTAAGTACCATCTGTAAGGGTCGGTGCACATCTAACGGAACATGCGTCGAGCGTAAGTCGTGAGCGAACATCACGCACTAACGCATTATCGGTTAAGTGTGAACGATTGAATCTTTTACCATACACTAGCTTTTGCCCGCGGCTCCGCCCGCGTGGATGTCGGTTATCGCGATCAAACATAGCCTATGCCCTTTCTCAAGGTCTAATCTACTCTTATACCAAATTTCGATCAAAATCGGTTTAGTGGTTTAGGCGTGAAAGCGTAACATACAGACAGACAGACTTTCACATTTATAATATTAGTATGGATTTGTCTGTTTTGGCGTTGATCATACAGCGTGTATGATCACACGGCGTATGTTCCGTCAGACCGACCCTAAATCTAGGAATGTCACCGACGTTTAGAAGCCTCAGTATGGTATAGTTTTAATAACGTGCTGTACATGACTGTTCTAGTATAAGATAATATTTATTGTTTTTTTTATCGCAATAAATTATGCTTAAAATAATTATTTTGAATATCATTTCGACATTGTAGCAGTTAAATTTAAAGCAGGTAAATATAAAAAGCCGGCCAAGTGCGAGTTGGACTCGTGCACCGAGGGTTTCGTAACTTAAGCTACACAAACCACAATTTATGTTTTAACTAGCTTTTACCCGCGGCTCCGCCCGCGTGGATGTCAGTTATCGCGACCAAACATAGCCTATGTCCTTTCTCTAGGTCTATTCTACCCTTATACCAAATTTCATCAAAATCGGTTCAGTGGTTTAGGCTCGAAAGCGTAACATACAGACAGACAGACAGAGTTACTTTCGCATTTATAATATTAGTATGGATTGCGTTGACTTGAAAGTTGATTTCTGCACAGTTTCAAGACGTTATAGACCTGAGTATGTAGTATGAATTTCAACTTGATACCTACACGCATTTCTAAGAAAAAGGTCTTCACAGAAAGACGGACAACAGAGTGATCCTATAGAGGTTTCGTTTCCTTTAGAGGTATGGTACCCTAAAAATTACAAACAATTCACATAACTAAAACGCCAGAGATTTTCAAAACGCGTATTCAATACGACTCGAAAAGAAAAACGTAAAGCAAGCTATTCCGTATGACTTATGAAAACAAAACCTATCTATAATATAAAAATGAATCGCAAAATGTGTTGGTAAGCGCATAACTCACCAACGGCTGGACCGATTTCACTAATTCTTTTTTTGTTGTGTTTGTTATTATCGGGAGAAGGTTCTTACGTAAAAAAATAATAAAACAGTTGTACAGAAAATTTCAGAAAGTAACTTTTCTTTTTCTCATACAAACTTTTTCTATTATGTGAGAGAAGTTTATGTTTACGTTACGGAATTAGTATTTAGTAGTAGTAGGTAGTAGTAGGAATGGGAATGGGAATGGGAATAGGAATAGGAATGGGAATAGTAATGGGAATGGGCACGGGAACAGGAATGGGAACGGAATTGCACGCGGGTGGAAAATATGGCGGTACGAAGTTCGCCGAGACAGCTAGTTTATTATAGATAAATAGGTGCCTAGTAGCCTCTGTGGCGTGGCGGTAGTGTACGCGACTGCCACGCAGGAGGCGCGGGTTCGATTCCCGCTCAGTGCAAATATTTGTATACATGAATATGGCTATTTGCATGCTCTAGGTGTTTCTATGTATAATATGTATTTATTTACAAAAAAAAGTATATAAGTATGTTTATCCGCATTCTAGATCCCATAACACAAGCTAGTTAAGCTTACCATGGGTCCAGATAGCGTTGTGTAGAATGTTGAGGAATATTTATTTATTATATAAGTCGTAAGGTTCTTAAGCATCACTTATACAAACTCTGGTCTCAGAAAACACTCAAACTCGATCCCATTAACTTCTCCGCCGTTCCCAATAACATACTGACAGTTAAAGATGGATCGCATCTACGGATAAAGTTCTCGACTGTTTAAATTCAAAACATAGTAACTCCTATTTCACACCAATTTCGGAAAATAAAATTATACCGCGATGCGCTTCCCGCAAAAAAATCAGTTACCATGTTTTGAATTTAAACAGCCGATATGTCAAATTTGACTGTTGCGATCTATCTTTAACTGTAAGTATGTTCTTGGGAACGGCCGATGGATTGAGAATAAAGTTTATTGACAGAGTAGACCTTGCGACCAGTTTGGGACTGGTTACTTAGGGGTTGTAAACATTTTTCATACTGTAGCAAAACCGTCTGCAGAACCACGTGGCGCTGCAGTCTTTTAATCTTCTCTAAACGTTAAATTTGTTTTTGCTGTTAAAACTTTACTGCAAACATTATTCTCAATCGATCTGGCACAGCCTGTAAATATAATAACTTTGAACAGAATACAAGATTAAAACCGAATTTTAGCAACCAATCGCGTTGCGTATTATATTAGGTCCTTACATATGAAATTGGCGTTTTGTATGGGAGGAACAAAAAGTCGAATATTTTTAAATATAATATATTTAATTAATCAAAGTATGAACCATTGTTTTCTATGCACTTTTGCCATCTCATAGGTAGTTCATTGATCCCTTTACTAAAAAAACCAGTCGGACGGGAATCAATAAAATCTGTGAAGGCGATTTGGACTGCCCCATCAGAGTTGAATTTTTTCCCTTGCAAGAAGTTGTCCAAATTTCGAAAAAATAGTAATCTGTTGTAGCAAGGTCCGGGGAGTAGTTACGGAGGATGTCTTAGACATTCCAATTGAAGCTCTTCTAATTTGGTAGCCGTCTGTTGTGCGGTGGGTGGTCTAGCGTTGTCGTGAAGCAGCAGTGGCGTGGAGCGATTGACCAGCCTAGGTTGTTTAGTCGCTAGCTTTTCCATCATTGTTTGCAATTGCTGACAATAGACATCAGCCGTAATAGTCTGGCCAGATTTGAGAAAACTGTAATGAACAATACCGGCACTAGTCCACCAAACGCTCACAAGTAACTTTTTTGGGGTTATAATTTTCGTTTGGGGCAGGATTTGGCTGGCTGACCAGGATCCAACCATTGCGCTGAGCGCTTCCGATTATCGTAAAGAATCCATTTTTCATCACAGGTAATGATTCGGTTTAAAATACCTTCATTATTGTACCGGTTCAGTAATGTAACGCAGCAGTCGACGCGCGCTTGCCGGTTTTCTTCAGTCAATGCGTGAGGTACCCACCTTTCAAGCTTTTTAATCTTCCCAATTTGCTTCAAGTGAATTAAAACAGTTTTATCACTAACACCGCAGCCTGCAGCTAACTCGGACGTGGTTTGCGATGCATCCGCTTCCACAATAGCCTTCAATACTTCATTATCAACTTGGGTCTCAGGCCGTCCACGGGGCTTGTTCTGCAGGTCGAAATTTCCAGAACGAAAACGTTGGAACCAAAAACGAACTGTGTTTTCTTTTGCAACATGACCGCCATAAACATCATTCACCCTTCGAGTCGTTTCCGCAGCACTAGTGCCACGGCGGAACTCGTATTCGTACCTAAATAATGCGATATTTTAAGTTTTCCATTTTGTAAAATGAGTGACGCAAACAGAGAAAAAAACAGAAGAAAAAAAAAACAAATGAATGACGGTCATCGAAGCACAAATACATGAGTATAGGTAAATTAGCTTGAAGAAATTTTTGCGTTTGTAGTAGTGTATGGTCAGCAAATAAAATAAAAACAACATTTTATTTTTAGTTTTTATTTTTTTAAAGGTAATATACGTTTGTGGCTGGAGCACACCAAATGTGTACACGTCTACGCATACGCATATTGTAATCTATGGAGCTGTATGAGGCAGACAAGCCAGTTCCAAACATTACAAGTAGTGAATGCCGGTTTTCACTTCAGTGAAGACGTGTATGAATTAGGTGTTCTCCGGCCATAAATGTTTTATTCTAATAATTCATCAACCCCAGGCATATCACAATCATCCCCATCCTCGCTTTCATCAGATGAATTATTTAAATTAATTATGATTCGTTCTGATATTGTGTCTAAAGCTGCGTCTCTACCCTGATATTTGTTTTCCTCCTCAATAGCATGCAGACAAACTTTTCTCCATTCCTCTACAGTTATGGCGTTCATTTTTTCTTCAGCTAATGACATTATAACCTTCATCAGTGTTGCCAACTGCTACCCACAAGGCTTGTAGCTAGGATTTAACGAAAAGTTGCTAGATTTGGAATTTTTACCTCCCTGAAAAGTAGCTAGAAGTAGCTATGAAAATGAAAACCATTTTAAACTAACGAAATAAAACACTATAGCTAATGAATCAGCTTTATACTTTAATAAAATTATATTTTAGATTACTCAAACTTTTGTCGCCATGAATTATTCCATTTTAATTAACAAATGAAATAAGATAATATTCTGAACATTGAATATATTAAACTAGCTCTCGCCCGCGGCTCCGCCCGCGTGGATGTCGATTATCGCAACCAATCATAGCTTATGTGTATTCTTAAGGTCTAATCTACACCTACATTAAATTTCACTGAAATTGGTTCAGTCGTTTAGGCATGAAAGCGTAATAGACAGACAGAGAAAGTTACTTTCGCATTTATAATATTAGTATGGATAATATTCAACAAGAGAAAATGTAGAAGGTTGGGAACACTGGGAAAATAAAGATAAATCTTGTTCAGATAGGTACAAAACATTAAACAATAATCACAATCTCAATCACATAGTAGAAGAGCCAAACATCATAAAAAAAGTTGTGAAAAAAACAAAATGTATGTTATAAAAAAAGAAAAAAAAATAGATTTCATGTTCGTTGTGTGTTTTGTTGCGAAAAACGACGTTTGTTTGCCGGGTATTTCGTCACCATCACTTTATTTTTAATTATTTTTACTACTGTAGGGGAGACTGGGGTCAATTGGAACGTTTATGACAAAATCGAGTATTGTAGCCTCATTTTATAATGAATTGGTTTCTAGAATGGTTTCAGTTATGGTCTAGTTATCTAGCTATATAGTGAAAATTGTTATTTGACTCCATGGACTTATAATAAATAGTTAGAGGCTTTTTAGAAAACGTCGGCAAACGTTTCAAATGTCCCCAGGCCTGGGTCGATTGAAACAAAGATGGGGGGCAATGGAAACACCAAGTACAACATTAGTATTTATTATTATAATCATTACTAAGAACTATTTATCTTAAGAATCATATCACCCGAAGTCAGTCTTCGAATTTATATAATTATATATCACTTATTGACCTGAACATAACTTATCATTTAGGACTTACTTATTTCAGTAGTGAGATCGACTTACAAAATCAATCAACATTCATAAGAGTTTCCTGGCCTGGTTGTTTCTGGTGAAGAAATATTGAATAGGCTTGTGGATGGCTGCTGTAGATAAAGGTAGTTTCACAAGGTTGGATTTCGGACATCGGCGGTGTAGTAGGTGGAACTGTAATGGTGCCCCCAAGAATTTTGTTGCAATTGCCCCATGATCCTATCTTTAAATATTTAATTAAGTAAAAAAAAAACAATTATTGTAAGCATACACAAACCTCTTTAAATTTGACTAGAATAATTATAAATTATAGTATTTTAGTTCAATAAAAGATATTATTAATGATTGTTAATCACCAAACAAAACAAAAACATGACAAATACTTACTTTTTGTAGCAAAAAACCAATACAGTCACATAAAAATGTCCGCCGCGCTGGGATCCGCGACACGCACTGCACTACAGGTTATCCGTCTCGTAGTTATTTGACTTGTTTCAATTGACCCGCGTTTCTATTGACCCCAGTCTCCCCTACTAACAAAACATCTCTAAACCAATAGTTGCTAGAAAAAGTAGCTAAAAAATTTAGCTACAAGTTTTAAAAAATTGTAGCTGCCTGACATCAAAAAATTGCTAGATCTAGCTATAAAGTTGCTAAGTTGGCAACACTGACCTTCATATTCACTGCGACATTATTTTTTGCGACATATGTTTTCACTATCCCTCATATATTTTCTATAGGATTAAACTCCGGATGGCATGGTGGTAAACGCAGCACAGTATGGCCGTGCTGTCGTAATATTTCGTCTATCTTGTACCCTACAAATCTCGCCTTGTTTTGCAGAATCAGTTCATATAATTGAGGTTTAAGCAACGTGGATGAATGCTCAATGTTTCGAAATATCAGCCAGTCAATCATTTGCTGTTTTCTAGAATTACTATTCGGTGCAGGATTTTGTATTGAGTTATGATATGGTGCGTTGTCAACAACAACAACACTATTTGGTTGTAAGTTGGGTATTAATTGAGTTTGAATCCACCTTGAATAGTTGTCATAGTTCATATTGTCGTGGTAATCTCCACTTTTTTGGTTCGCTTTAAACATAAGCAATGCATTTGGTATAAAGCCATCCATACCACCGGCATGAACAATGATTAAGCGGTTGCCTTTCGATATATGTTGCTTCAAACCTGAAGTGCTTCCATCTGACCAAGATTTCGAGAGGGTATGTGATGTATGATGTATGTATATATGTTTCATCGGTGTAAACAATTGGTCGGCGTTGTTCACGATATTCAGCAATTTTCATCAAATAATTAATTCGCAAGTATCTAATTTCGTGTTTTCCAAAAGAAGTTTCCGGTTATCTTCTGTTTGCTTCCAATTAAAACCTAATGACATGACGTGTTTTCGTAACGTGCGTTCATCAATATCGATTATAAAGGTTGTGTCACCTTTATAATCGATATCTTCTTTCAATTTTGCGTGCAAAGTTTTCAAAGTGGGAACTTCTTTATTTGTGATGTGGAAGTCATGAATTGTTCTTCTGATAACTTGCTGATCAAAGTTATCGATTACTATTGTAGGTTTACGATTCGGTTTCTTTTTAGGAGATTTAAATGTTACTTCCTGATCTGAAGGACGACATTTGCTTTCTGATACTACCTTTCTGACGGATGCTATTGAAATTCCTGTTGATTTAGCAACTAATTGAGTGGGGGTCATAATACTGCTCGGGTTGTTATTACACTAATTTTCGAAATATTTGTACAAACAGTACAAAACTTCTTTAGTTTGAGAAGTCAAAGGCTTGCCTCGACCATGTTTTAACACTGGAGCCATTTTGAATTAACAATATAAAGTTACAACACTTACACACAAATTAAACACTTCAACAAATATTATAACAATAATAACAAACAATAACAACAATCAACAAATACAAAATTTAACAATTAAACTACATAATAATTAAAATTTTTGAATGAAATGTGTGCTTTATGTTCTAACGGTACCAAGCGACTGACGCCGGACTGCACGTGGCACCTGCGGACAGCGTAAACTGGTTTATTCTGGTTTTGTGCGTGTTTCCACTTTCCACTATCAAGTGACGATTTATTTATTTGTTTTGTTTCGTAATTATTATGGTCAAAACTTTTTACCTATAGCTAAACTACTATCATCTAAAGAACGACACGATATTTTATTGTTTCACGGTAGTCGCCTTGTCGTTACCCTTTGCTCGGGTTTCGTACATTATACCGAAAGTTAAATGATCGAACAACAATAGGTCGACAACGTTTGGTCGGACGATCAAATCGCCGCTGGTACGTTAGGTCGAAACGTTAATACGTCGAGGTATTATTACGTGGAAAATGCAATAGGTCGAAAGATCAAATTGACGCTGGTGTATTAGGTCGAAATATTAATACGTCGACGTATTACTACGTAAAAATGCAAACGGTCTTTTGTCCCCTCCTCATAAAGTTGAAATTTTCAAAACGGCACATACGTTGGAATAAGTTGTTAGACAAACAGAAACGAGGATTATACCAAACCATTAAACTTTTACAAAATGAACAAGCTACAAACCAGAAGTATACTTATAACATAGGTTTATTTCATAGATTCCGCAAAGGCAGGCCTTTTGAAAATTTCAACTTTATGGGGAGGGGACAATAGACCGTTTGCATTTTTATAATACATCTACGTATTAATATTTCGACCTAATATACCAGCGACAATTTGATCTTTCGACCTATTGCATTTTCCACGTAATAATACCTCAACGTATTAACGTTTCGACCTAACGTACCAGCGACGATTTGATCGTCCGACCAAACGTTGTCGACCTATTGTTGTTCGATCATTTAACTTTCGGTATAATGTACGAAACCCCGTTTGCTCAAGGACGTGAAATTGAATGAATGTTTTATTGCGGAGTAAGTAAAAGATGTTTTACCAGTTGGAACAAGATTAATTTATTTACTATTTACACACTCTTATATACTAATTATTCTACATGATTTTACTGAGATTTAGAGTGGGGTTTTACTCATATAAGTTTAGTGCTGACATTATTGTTTATTGATACGTGTTGTTTATATAATATTGTTTCCTAGTTACAGTGTACTTTGCCTATGACGCATAGCACGTCATAGTACTCCCCCCTTTATAAAAATTCTAGTTATTATTTGCTGTGGTGCGTCGACCTTGTCCGTGAACGCTGTTTGCTGAGTTGTACTTTTTCTGCAGTTGGTTACACTTGTTGCATTTCCTTGATTATTTTGTTTATCTTTTTGTCCATGACTTTGTTAGTTTTTCGTACGAGTCTGGTGATTGTTATTATTATTGCTGCTAGTATAATTATAGCGATGAGTACTCCGATACAGATTTTTATTTTTTCAATTTCTGCTGCCATGTGTGTGTTCTTTTCTGCCTTTGCTGCCAGGTTATTGTTCTGCACCATGTTTATTTGTTCCTTTTCGTGGGTTTGACTGCTTCCCATCTTGTGTTGTTTCTTGTGGCTTGCTGTGGAGTGACTTTTATTTTCATTTTGCCCTTTTTATATCATTGTTTGAAACGGACGGTGGGTCGTGATATTCTTCCCGAACGTGTTCTTTTTATGTTTTGATTTGGCTCTGCCTTATCTTGCTCTTGATTTTGAGCTTCTATCTTGTCGTCGCTCGTCGTGAATGCTGGCTTTAGCCTGTCAATCGACACGTTCACTTCCCTGCCGTTTCGCTTGATCGTGACTATTTTGTTGTCACGTTTGACTACGAGAAACGGTCCGTCGTAAGGTGGTGTGAGCGTAGGACGTAGCTTATCGCATCGTAGAAATACGTGTGTACAGTCGCCTAAGCGTGGGTGTACGAATATGTTTTTGTTTGAGCTTTGTCGTTGTGGAATTGACGTCATGTGCGTTATGTTATCTTTAATTTTTTCCACAAACTCTGCGTATGTTGTGTTTTTAGAACAGTCGCCAAAATATGCTGCTGGTAATTTTATTGTTGTTCCGTAGACCAATTCGGCTGCTGAGTATCCAGTGTCTTGTCGAATGCTGGTACGTATCCCGAATAATACCGATGGTAATTCTTTCGTCCAATTTTCGGTATTTCCTCTTGCCATCAAAGCTGCTTTCATGGTTCTGTGCAGTCTTTCTACTTTGGAGTTTGATTGAGGGTGATATGGTGTAGTACGGATTTTTTGTATACCCAGGAATTTGGTTAGGCTTCTGAATAGCTCAGACTCGAATTGTTGTCCTTGATCCGTTGTTATATAATTGGGGCATCCAAAACGTGTGATCCAGCCATCGTATAGGGTTTTGGCTACAGTTTCTGCTGTGATGTCCGAAATAGGATATGCTTCTGGCCATGACGTACAACGATCGATCATAGTGACGATGTATCTTTTGTTTTGTGATGTCGTTAGGGGGCCCACAATGTCTATGTGTATGTGGCTAAATCGTTCTGCTGGCATAAATTTGCCCAGCGGTGATACTGTGTGCCGCTGAACTTTTGATTGCTGGCATTGTAAACATGTTTTGCACATTTCGTAAATGTCTTTGTGCATGCTAGTCCAGACGTATTTTGCGGTTATCAACTTTTTTGTTGTGTTTTTCCCTGGGTGGCTCATGTTGTGAAAACTATCAAAAATTGTTTTTCTGAACTTTTGTGGTAGGTATGGCCTTGTTGTACCGGTGGATATATCACAATAAATTTTGGTATTATTGTTTTGTATTGATACCCGTGCCATTTTTAGTGACCTATTTTGTTTTAGTTTTGTTAACTCCGGGTCACTGTCTTGGTATTTTTTTACCTCTTGCCAGTTGAGAATTTGGGGTAGTTCTATTGTTTCTATTACCCGTGATAGTGCGTCGGCTACCACGTTTTCGCTGCCCGTGACGTGCAGAATTGTGCAATATATTCTAGGTACCTTATTCTTCTAGGGGATTCATCCACTGATTGCTTCTTGTTGAATGCATGAATCAGTGGCTTATGATCCGTGTATATTGTAAATGTGCGACCTTCTATTAGTCGTCTAAAGTTTTTTATTGCCATGTAAATACCGAGTAGTTCTCGATCGTATGTGGAATATTTTGTTTGTGTCTCGCTTAACCCTTTTGAAAAAAATGATACGGGTTTCCATTTTCCTTGAACTTTTTGTTGAAGTACGGCGCCTACACATTTTAAACTAGCATCTGTCATAATGGCTAGTGGTGTGTCTGTTTCCGGGAATGCGAGTGTTGTGACATCTCTTATGTCCTGTTTGCAGTGTTCGAATGCTTGGTTAGCTTCCGTATTCCACTCGATTGGCGTATTGTCATTCTTTTTGGAGTTTATTAAGTATTTGTTGAGCGGAGCTTGGTGTCTGGCGGCGTGTGGGATGCTACTTCTGTAGAAATTCATCATTCCCAAAAATCGACGTAGCTCCTTTACCACCTTTGGTTTTGGGTATTCGTTTATTGCTCGTACTTTCTCAGACGTGGGGGTGATTCCTTGGCTCGTTATATGATAACCTAAGAAATCTATCTCTGTCTTTTCGAATTCGCATTTGCTCGTATTGATTGAGATGCCGTTTTTACTTAGGCGATTGAATACTTCCTCTAATTGAACGTAATGTTGTTCGGTATTTTGACTTGCTATGAGTATGTCGTCCACGAAGACATATATATAGTCCAGGTCTCTGAACAGGGAGTCCATAAACCTCTGGAACGTTTGAGCTGAATTTCTGAGGCCAAATGGCATGAAATTCCAGTGAAATAAACCCATTTGCGTGATTATTGCGATCTTCTCTGGTTCCGCAACAGGGATTTGGTGGAACGCCTTCTTTATATCAATTTTGCTGAATATTGTTTTTCCACTTGCGATGTATGTAAAGTCTAACAGTCTTGGCAAGGGATATCTGTCGGGAACTGTTATTTTATTTAACGCGCGGTAGTCTCCGCACGGTCTCCATTCCCCATTCTTTTTCTTTACCACGTGGAGAGGCGATGCCCAAGGACTACTGGAAGGTTCTAATATTCCTAGGTTTATTAGCTCTTGGAATTCCTTTTTTGCTGCCTTATATTTGTCGGGTGGTAGTGGGCGCGCGCGGGCATAAACTGGAGGACCTTTTGTTATGATGTGATGCTGTATTCCATGCTCTGTGGGTTTTTTAAATGGTCTTGGTCTAGTGACGTTTACGTATTTCTCTAGCAGGTGCTTTATATGTTCGGGTAATTTCGCGTCGATGGATCTAATTGAAGGCATGTGTGTTTCTCTTGCAATTTTCGCAGGCGTCGTTAATTTTGTTTCTTGGTCGATCAGCCTTTTGCCGTATAGATCCACTAATAATCTGTGGTGCTCTAGGAAATCAGCTCCTAAGATAGGCATTTTTACATCGGCGATTACGAACGTCCAAGTAAAAGGTCTGCGTAACCCCAGATTTAGCGTTAATGTGCTTTCGCCATAAGTTTCAATAATTGACCCGTTTGCGGCATACAGTTTGTAGTTGCTCGCGTTTTTCTTACCCTGTGCGTTTTGTAATACAGAAATATTTGCTCCCGTGTCTACTAAAAACCTATAACCACTGTTTGAGTCGGTTATAGTTAGACGGTTGGCGGGTTGTATGGCACAGAGTCCCGTCGTGTTCTGCGCTAGTTCTCGTTTCCCGAATTTTTATCGGTTTTATTTATCCACGAGCACGGCTGATCGCATTTATATGCTTTTGTTTTGAATCGTCTGTGATAATAACATAGCCGTGTACGTGACCGTGAGCGTGATTGCGACCTTGCTCGGAATTTGCTGCGTTGCATCGGTCGGCGATTACTCATACCGCGGAGCTCGTTTATTTCAACTCGCATAGCTGCAATTTGTGACGTCAGCATTGCTATTAAGTTAACGTCGGCGGATTTCTGTGACGAGTTGTTTGTTTTGGTTTTATAGCGCATATTTTCATAGATTCGGGCCGCCATTTCGCATAATTTTGTGAGGTCGAGGTCTTCGGAGACTGCCAATATGGAGGTGATTGATACCGGAAGCTGTCTGAACCATAATAATCTGATGGTATCTTCGGTCATTTTGTCGCAGCTGGCTTCTTTCATTTTTCTCAACAGCTGTGATGGTGTTGAGTCACCTAGGTCCATCTCCGATAGCAATTTGTGGGAGCGTCGTTGTTCGCTTTCCTCATAGCACGCAATTAATCTTTCCTTGATTTTAAGGTACTTGTCTGCGTTTGGCGGTGACGTCAGGATGTCGCTAACCTGATGTATGACCTCTTTTGGTAATTTTGCGATGACGCTATTATATTTATATTCGTCACCTTGCTTTTGGGAGGCTACGATGGCCTCGAATTGCGCGAACCATAAGCGCGGTGAATCTGTCCAAAACGATGGTATTTTCTCCGTAATGCTAATTGCAGCCACCACCTGGCTGTCGCTGATTGATTCAGCTGATGGGCCGGAGTTTTTTGACGGTGTTCCGGCTGGAATTATCGGTGCCATGATTGCGTTTAGCCTCTTGAAATTTCAGCTGGTTAGACCCGCTTGTGGGAAGCCAACTGAAATGTGCTATTTCGCTGATGGTGGTGGTCGGTAAGCTGGTGGGCTGTTGGGTGAATTTTCCCAAATATAGCTCCACAGTGATCTGTGATAGTTCCTAGGTTTGCTGCTGAAAACCTTTTCAGGGCTGCAGTTGGCCTGCAATTATATCAGCACTAGGAGATCACGTCGGGGTCACCAATGTTGCGGAGTAAGTAAAAGATGTTTTACCAGTTGGAACAAGATTAATTTATTTACTATTTACACACTCTTATATACTAATTATTCTACATGATTTTACTGAGATTTAGAGTGGGGTTTTACTCATATAAGTTTAGTGCTGACATTATTGTTTATTGATACGTGTTGTTTATATAATATTGTTTCCTAGTTACAGTGTACTTTGCCTATGACGCATAGCACGTCATAGCTTTTCAGGGCTGCAGTTGGCCTGCAATTATATCAGCACTAGGAGATCACGTCGGGGTCACCAATGTTGCGGAGTAAGTAAAAGATGTTTTACCAGTTGGAACAAGATTAATTTATTTACTATTTACACACTCTTATATACTAATTATTCTACATGATTTTACTGAGATTTAGAGTGGGGTTTTACTCATATAAGTTTAGTGCTGACATTATTGTTTATTGATACGTGTTGTTTATATAATATTGTTTCCTAGTTACAGTGTACTTTGCCTATGACGCATAGCACGTCATATGTTTTTTTTTTATAAAGTCAAAACCTTTTTCTTTAAAATAAAAACTTGTTTTTATTGAAAACAAAAATCAGAGTGTTGCTAGAGATAAGTATAAAATTAAATAGTAATGTTAGGATATCGAAACATTTTTGTATAGGCCAGAACGATATAGTGGAAACGCGCTCTAAGATCTGAGTAATATACACACCACTACATATGCAAAAATTTCTCGAGACTAATTTCACTGTAAATAGCTGTACAAATTTGAATTTGGAATTCCTTACCAAAGAGGAGAAAATCGTGATTAAAGTGGCCAGTACGAAAAACGCCAATTTCATATGTAGGTAAGGACCTAATATTTGGTACACGTTCAAAAGACAAGTGACAGCTTCCACTATACATACTAGCTATGGCCTTCATCTGTACCCCTAGCACGAACAAATAACGTAATCGTATTGATAGAAAACAACATTACGATTGACCGGCCTTGGCGGCCTTACACACAACACAACACAGGTTCACAGAAGGCAGCCGGGCAATCGCAAAGCTCCTTTTTCTCAATGCCCTTACTATACGACTACGATAGTGGTTCGTGTTAGGGGTACTATTCACAGGTTCGGCCCGTGAGGGTCGTAAATCGTAATGTTAGTTATTCTAGCATTAGTAGATACTATAATATTCCGTGGCTCTGACCGATGTTCACCTGACGCGATATGGACGGCGCTTAGACGCTGCACGACAAACAATACATTCTCACTCCGATATCCGAATTAAACAATGATCTATAGAACAGGCAAAGAGCTATATCGAATTGTTTAGCTAAAGACGATTGTTCTATACGTCACTTTAGTACGGTGACCATAATGATAATAATGGATTGTGCTCAGATGAATTATTTGACATGATGCCCACGGCTACATTCTATCATCGCACCGCTCGCCATAGACAGGGAATTTATCCCCACACATTGCATCCGAATACGGTGCGCACCGTGAGGTATGAAAGGAACTTCATCCCACGTACGCTCAAGCTGTGGAATGAACTCCCTGCCATGGTTTTCCCAAGCGACTACAATATGGGGTTCTTCAAGAGGGGCATTATAAGGTTTCTTCAGGGTAGGCAGCGCGAGTGTAACGCCCCTGGTGTTGCATACGTCCATAGGCCGCGGTAACCACTTTCCATAAGGTGGGCCGTGTGCTTGTCTGCCACCTAAGTGGTATAAAAAAAAATAGGACAAATTTAATTTTATTCTCAGCATGGTAACTTAATGGTACAAACCTTGCTGAAACGAAAAAGAAGCATGGTATAAGGCACTCACCGCGGCGCCGGCGGCGGCGCAAAGTGCGCCTCCTCATACCCGGGGCTAGATGGGGACAATATGGTCCCCACAACCCGAAGGGGGCCATCTCGAATGAGATGGTCCTGGGTCTGCCAGGGTGCGAGAGATATGTTTATTCTCACCTCCGGCAACCAAAGACCAAAAGACGGCGTACGTTTTAGTCGGTTTGAATCCGACATAACCACCTCCACCGGCTCCAAGGGTGATATCCGTGGGTAATTTTCGCACGATAAAAAAAATAGTAAAACGCACTCACCACATTATGAAAGTTACCTAAGTATCTGTGCTACTGCTACTCTAAACGCACAATTGGAATCTAGAAAAGAAAACCACCTTATCTCTTCCTATGGGCCTATGGGTTTCGTAAAAGGCGATTATGGATAAGACTGCTCTCCATCCGACAGTAAACATACAGCCCAAGAGGAAGTGCTCACTTTACTGCAATAGACTCACCCCCTGGTTATCTGAAACCGAAAATCATAGATGGTGAAACGTGGGTGTTAATACACCTCTGCCTATCCCTTCGGGGATTACAGGCGTGAATATGTATGTATGTACCTACACTTGACAACAAATTCTATAGTAGGACGAGAAGGACGCTAAGGCATTCAATAGTGTATACTGTTAACCTAGTAAATAATTAAATACTTAGTACTTACGCCGCAAAATCCCAGAAGGGGTAGGCAGAGATGTAATAACACCACGGTCGGTCCCACGTAATAGGGGGCGAGCCTATTATCGTCAAGCGGACACTGTCATAGGCTGTATTTTTACTGGAAGATCGATAAATAATTGATTATAAGACAAGATAACTGATTTAACAGGAAATAAGTAGGTAAAGTAAATTTAAAAATAGGTAACTCTTGATTGCATCCTAAGCGGTGACTATAATCATGGTCACCCTCGTGTTTTATTATATTTTGTTTATTTACTTTTATGATTTCCAAGCACAATGATTTCTGTATCCATAATCAATAACCTCCAGTTCTATGACGTTATATAAGTACCTATAGCCCCTCTTCAAAATTCAAACCGATAACGATTAGCAAAATGGTGTGGAGAAATTTTATAACGGCATTCTTGATTATTGCTCCATACATGTTTATATGTATTTAAGTATTTAACTATTTATTTACTCGTAAGTTTAATATAATGCCTAACTACCGATTTCAGCTTAACAAACGAACTTTAGAAAATGTTCTCAGGGGTAAGTTTTGTTGTTATATTTTTATTTACCTATCTACGTACCTACAATTCCATACTTGTAGGTGGTGGTTGCAAGCAAGAATAGGAAGCCCCTGGTGTTGCACGCGTCCATTGGCCACGGTAACCACTTTGCACCAGGTGGGCCATGTGCTTGTCTGCTACCTAAGTGGTTTATCAAAATAAAACCGTTTTTTGAAACTGTACTTTGCAGAACAATAAAGTTTCGCGCCTGTATGCTAAAGTATCATAAGTTTTTGAACGCATAATGATTGTAAACATTTGAAAACTGACATTGACATAGCGTTGACGTTTGAAGCAAATCATTCCAGTCCAGTATTTACTTATTTGATCCCCTTTTCAGCAACGTTTTGTTGTGTTCTCTTTTTAACTCATTCCAAAGTTAGTGAGAGAATACGAATAAGAAGATACATGCAAGTTGAATTACTGAGCAAAGTAGACGTAACGTAACTAATTCGTTCTTGTTTATTTATTTGCCAGTATGTGGATAGAAAATAACACTTCGAATTTAATTAAATAGTGTATTTCCTCCACCATTCATTTTCATCTTATTAAATCTATATTGGTATTTAGATATCCAAGGCTAACATTTATTACAAAAAAGTTCAAACTACACAGCTAAGCAATGGAATTCCCAACCCTTAGCGAACACTGCCAGTTTCAAGACTGCAATCAAACGGATTTTCTGCCACTCCAGTGCAAATGCGTAAAGGTATTTTGCAGAGAACATTTTAACCAGCACTGCCTCTCTGGTGACTGCGAGTTGGCGCCAAAACCTAAAGAAGTTAACCTAAAAAATGACGATCAGATATTTAAATGTTCTGAAAAAGGATGCAGGAAAGGGAATCTACATGAAATGTTGTGTGCAAAGTGTAATAAACACTTTTGTATTGAGCACAGGTTTCATCCGTGAGTATACATAAAATGTGTAAAAAATATAAACAGTTTTGCTGATACGGCACAAAATATGGCACAAAAGCTTTTAGAGTACTGTCTAAAAGCTTTTGTGCCATATTGGTTTCTGGTGGACTACAATTATGCCACCCATTCTCTTCTTGTGGGTGTTCTAAAAGGTAACTAAAGGAGCAGACGAGTCCTAGAGTGGGGACCACAAGAAGGCAACCGCAAGGTGGACTGACCACCTGTAAAGGTGGCTGGGACAGACTGGATGCGGAAGGTGGAGGATCGGGTGAAACGCATATTGGGAGAGACCTATGCCCAGCAGTTGACTGCGGTGGGCTAATTGATTAACAGTAAACATATAGCTTATGACAAAGTGCCTGTTTGAAGACAATAGGCTCACCTCCTAATGTGAGACCAAAAATCATTGTTGGTGAAATGTGGGTTATACCACCTCTGCCTACCCCTTGAGGGATTTACAGGCATGACTATATGTATGTATGAGCTTACTTTTCCAGTCTGATCCCCACTTAGCAAGGTTTTATGTTTGCAGTGCAGTGAAAGTAAAAATCATATTATGTTTTTAGATCTTGTCCAGAGATAGATGATGCAACCATGGCAGAGAAGATTGAACAGTTTGAGGCACCTAGAAGACAGTTTAGAGAAGCCAATAAATACTTACAAGAGAAGGTAAATCTAATCTATATAAATATTATTTTGAACAAAATTACAAGTAGGTACATAAAAATCCGCGGTAGCCTAGTGGTATGGGTAATGGACTGCTGAGACGAGGTCTCGGGTTCGATCCCAGGTTTACCATGGCACACACCAATGACTTATCAATGCTTTTCGAAGTTATGTGTGTATTTATCACAGGTTTATAAGTGCCCGGTTAATGGCAATAGGCTCGCCACCTATTACATTGGGACCTAAACATAAACTGGCGAAATGTGGGTGCTAGCACCTCTGCCTACCCCTTCGGGGAATACAGGCGTGAGTTTATGTTATGTTATGTTACATAAAAATAAATATTGTAGTCAAAGGAAAAGGAGTGCAGAAAGCTAATATTTTTATACTAGCTTTTGCCGGCGGCTCCGTCCCGCGTGGATATGGGTTATCGAGACTAAAAATAGCCTTTCCTTTCCTTTTCCTGTCTCATGGTTTAATCTACCCCTATACCAAATTTCATCAAAATCGGTTCAGTGGTTTAGGCGGGAAAGCGTAACATACAGACAGACAGACAGAGTTACTTTCGCATTTATAATATTAGTATGGATAATGGTACCCGTGAAACTGCTCACTTGGAATTATGATCCCATTCCTGCAACCTATAGGAACTCCTGCATCAAATTTCAGCCATTGGTTTAGTACATACATGATATAGTTCTTAAGCACCCTCATTAGCCATACTGTAGCTATTTATTTAAATCAAGACAGTCACACCAACTAACCAAAGAAGAAGAACCATTTTTACCAATACATCAATATATTATTAATTGCAGATAACAGAAAACATCCGAAAAGCCCTACAATCATCAGCTAAAGTGAAGACTGCTTCAAAAATTCACTTAATGAGGATAAAACAAAAGGCAGTTGGACCAAAAACTGTTCCTCCCTCAGACCGCATATATTTTGCTATTAAAAAACCTTTAAATATGGAACCCAAACCTGTCAAAATCATCAAAGAAGAGGACTCATTGCAAAAACTAGAAAGTGTAACTTTAGACCCTGACTTAAAAGACACAGTTCCAACATTTATAAGTTCAAAATGGAGTCTGGGTAGAGCCATAGACAGCATTTGTGACTTTTGTAATATTAAAAATGATAATAATAAAATCTCAGCTGTGAAACTTAGGGTTTTCAGACAGTTAGATAGTTATTGTATTAGTCCTTTGAGAATGGATGTAGAAGTTTCTGAACTGATAAAAAATGAAGTATTGCTTGAAGGGGATAAGTTAGTTGTTGAGTATATTGATACTAATGTTTTAAATGATTTGGAAGAACATGCACAGCTATTTCTTAGTTGATGATTAGTAGATATGGATTGTTTTAATAGCTTTCTTGTAGGCTAGGTACTTACTAAGAATTATATAAGTTACCTTATTTAACTTCAAAGAAATTTACCTTATTGGTTGCTTGTATCAAAGTTTATAAAAAAAATCTTATTCATTAAAATATTAAATAAAAGCACATACCTTTTTTATATTTCTCTCATGGTGTCAATCTTTTTATAATGCAGGTGGATTGCCATTTGCAATGCAAAGAGGAGATTAGGTAAACATAAGTATGTTTAGGGATTGATTAATGAAACTACGGCAGTTATAAATAAATCATTGTATAATAATGTCATTAGGTATATTTTCTTATTCTAAAACTGTACATTTAAAGCGTTATCTCATTTTCTTTGCCAACTTGCGATTGGCTCTTTTGGTTATCAACTAACGGCAGCAGCTGCGCAGGAGTCGAATGGTTCGTCTGCGCAGTCGGAGGAGGGGTAGCCGCTAACTTATACTTCTGTACCAACCAGTTACATTTACCTGTCCTTGCTATTAATGTTAACAAATCTCTTCGGTACTGTTTTGTTAAAATGGCGTATAGGAATGGATTCGCGCAAGCATTCAGCGGGTAAAAGAACACTAAAAGAACTTTACCATGGCTAACGTCTACCAAAGGTACTCCAGCTAAAGCTGTCACTCCAAAAAACGCCACAGGCGCCCAACAAAGTAAATCAGTACCAATAAGTAAAGCCATTTTATTCGCAATACGCCTCTCAGCTGCAGCGGCCGCCCCTCTACCTCCATAACTCTCTCCGCCTCCCAAAGATCTGTATATCTGCACGTAGCACACAACTATCGTGACCCACGCTACAGCATTCGTCATAAATATAGACCCTTGATAAACAACATCGCCAACATCTTTACTCTCAACTGGCAAACAAATAGACGTTGATGAGTAATCTGAGACTCCAGCCAGCGGAAGTCCAGCCATTAAAGCAGAGAAAAACCATCCACCAACCATAATCTTCGCAGCCACAGCCATAGAAATCCTCCTCTCTAAGTAAATAGCGTATGTTATCGCGAACCAGCGTTCTAACGTTACTATAGTTAACGTTATAACTGATAGCTGTCCAGAAAAGACAGATAAGAATCCTGCTATTTGACATCCAGCGCCGTATTGCCAGTCGTAAGCGTAATTAAAGAATTCTCCATACGATCTCAGGTCTACAACAGCAAGCATGAAGAGGTAAATGCCAGTGCATAAGTCTGAAAAGGCCAAGTGGCACATCAGGAATCTCGGGACTGTCATTTCTGTGTGGTTCGTTAGCAATACCAGAAGAACTGCCACGTTGCCGACGACTGCGGCTGCTATTACGAACCAGACGCTTGCTCGAAGCCAGGACCAGCCCATGACGTCTTCGCAAGGGTTTAACGCGTCTGGTAGAGGTGTGCATTCTACTTTGCGTCGGCTGTAAAGAAACGAAATATTTCAGTGGAGACACGACTCTCAAATTGGTTATTTTTTTAGTTTTTGAAAATAATCCGCGGTCAGGGACTGGTAGTAAAAAGGAAAACAATAACCTGGTGATTTCTGTTTACTATTCACATTTTATATTTATTTCCACTACAACAACAACATTCTACGCAACGCTATCTACACCCATGGTAAGCCTAACTAGCTTGTGTTATGAAATCTAGAATGCGGATAAACACACTTAGATACTTTTTTTGTAAATACATACATATTATACATAGAAACACCCAGACCAATGCAAATAACCATTTCATGCATACAAATATTTGCACTGAGCGGGGATCGAACCCGCGCCTCCTGCGTGGCAGTACTACCTCCACGGCACAGAGAATGTATTTATTTTGTACTTATACTTAACTGTAAGTACCTACTTAGCTGTGTCTTTTTTTTATTCTTCAGTTCGAAATACATCGGGAAAAAGAAGCGCTCAGGTGGGACTTGAACCCACGACCTTTTCCCTACAGGGGGAATGCTCTCCCAACTGAGCTATTGAGCCAAATCTGAATTACTTCAAATTTCCCTTCTCTTTACATCCGTCTTTAGGGGCAACGGTGGAGTCTTTCTTTGTCCCCATTATTTTAGAGTAAGCACAACTATCATTCACTATAGCTATTTTCCTGTACTCAGATGTCGGTTGCTTCCATCTTTTCTCAGGTCTACCTCCCCTAAAGCTCTCCATTCATAGATCTCATGGTTAAAACAACTTCCTTACTTTAGACTAAAGTTCCCGCACTCCGCAGATATAGTGAACCCGTTGCCCAAGGTATTGTCCACGGGATCATGGAACTCCCCCTCCTGGCCCTCGTCCTCCCAGCTGCCGGAGTCCCCGAAGTAGTCTAAGTTGGTGTCATACTCCTCGCTGGTTGTAGCCGTGGATAGATCGTCCTCTATCGAGGTGCTGGAAAGGAATTCAATAAGTTGATATGTTTTTAGTACTGAACTAAATAGGTAGATCGTCGTATGTAGGTGAAGTAAAGCCAACGAGACGAGAGAAAAAAGGTAAACAGAGCGACCATTACTGAGTTACGATGCGATAACTAGCGATTACTTTCTCTCTCCTTGTCGCACATGTCACACGTACGGGATAATGGCCGAGCGACAGCTGTCGTTGCGTGTTTCGTAGTACAGGAAAGCTGTCAGCACAGCGTTTCTAAACTGTCAGATCCGCCAACTTATGAGCAATTTTTTTTTTAATGAATTTTTTATAGCATTTATTATGCTAACTTTTAAGTTCGAAAAACATTGTAAAAAATGAGATGCTCAAGTGAGACTCGAACTCACGACCTTTCCCTTACAGGGGGACTGCTCATTCATTCCTGTCTGGAATGCGCTTGAAGTGATGAATGTTTGGAACCGCTGAAACTTAGTTTACCATTTTTCTCTCGCTTCGTTGGCTTTGGTTTTGGTAGGTCAAGCCGTCGATACCGGATTTCATAGAAACGTCTGTGGTAGTTGTTATATAGGGGGCAATGGGTGAAATGGCCCACATAGAAGGGCTGATCTCCCGTTCAGCCAACGGCATCCTTACTGGCAGTAATGGTAGGTAGGCCTTTTTTTTTTTATGATTATTTAACAAGAATTTCACAAACTTAATTTTTACTTCTAAATACCCGCCAAGCCAAGCTATTACGCTTGTTGGCGAGAAGCGCTCTGTACACGTATGTATCTTAATCTCAATACACAATATTTAGATACCTATAGATTAATTTAATTATGTACATACATACATACAATCACGCCTTTATCCCCAGAGAGTTAGACTGAGGTGACTAACCACCCACATTTCACCAGTAATTTTATTCGGTCCCACGTAATAGGGGGTGAGCCTATTGGCTTATTCCGGGCACTATTGTTAACTCGAGCCATGCACTTCAGGCTGAGTCTGGGCTATATCTGTCTGATGTTACACAGGCCTATCCCTTAGTCGCCTTGTACAACACCGCTTGGGAAGAGATGGGGTGACCCAAATTCTATTCTGCCGGGAACCACGCGGCTAATGTATACTTATATATTGAGTATAAGACAGACTCGGGATTGGGCAGATTCATTAATCGGCAAACTTTAAACCCCTCTGGCTGGATCCATGCTGATGATAAATCCAGGATACGTATAAAGGACCTGTATAGCGACTTCTAGAGAATCGAATGCGAGTTACTTATACTAAACTTGGTTTGGTTTGGAAGCCCTGAAATGTGATATTTTGCTCAAACAACACGCTGTTATTAGCTTCACTTGTATCTATGTAAGAACATCTTGGAATCTTCCAATATAGCGGGCTCTCCAAGATGGCGGACTGGCTATTTGAAATGTTCCCCCATGATATGGGTATCAAATGAAAGGGTTTGCTGTCGGGAATGCGAAAACATAGTTACGTGACTTAAATCCAACATGGCGGACAACCAAGATGGCGGACTGGCTATTTGAAATGGTCCCCCATGATATGGGTATTAAATGAAAGGGTTTGCTGAGTGGGATACGAAATTTTGTAATTTTTATTTTAGTTTTACTTTAAGTACTTAAATTAGGCCACTGTGACCACTTTCCATCAGGTGCCTGTCTGCCAATCTAAGCAGGATAAAAAAAATAGGTAAGCCTTACGTAGTTTGGTTGTCTGTATTCCTAATAAAATCCTGATCTGGGATGGCCATGATAGGTTCCATGTGTTCTGAGAACCTTTTCTTACGAGCTGTCTTGTGTTGAGCGCATTTCTGTAAAAAGAGATTATCAATTTCAATATTCTATGAGAATAGCGAATATTCTACAGGAACATGACTCAAGAGTTGAAAATTCATGTAGATACAGGCAGCGTCAGAATTATCTTGATCTCGACAGAGTCTCTAAGGCCCGTATTCTAGAATGACACTCAGCCTGAATCTCGATTTGTCTGAGGACAGATTGTATAGGTAGGCGCGCGATATGTCAAATCTATCAATCTGACATCAGATAAATCGCGATTCAGGCTGAATGTCATTCAAGAATACGGGCCTTTTAAATTGTATTATTGTTCGAAATAAAGGTGTGTATCAAATAGCACAATAATCGGTCAACAGTAACGGGGGGAATTCAAGGAACTAAGATAATTTTGAGCACTTTTTTTATCAATATTTTTCAGATGCCGACTGTACAATGCGCAATACATACCTAAGTACCTACTTACACCTTTTAAAAACTTACCGCCGTTCCCAATAACATACTTACAGTTAAAGATAGATCGCATCTAGGGATAAAGTGCTCGGCTGTTTAAATTCAAAACATAGTAACTCCTATTTCACACCAATTTTGGATAATAAAATTATACCGCGATGCGCTTTCCGAAAAAGATCAGTTACCTACCATGTTTTGAATTTAAACAGCTGATACGTCAAATTTGACTGTTGCGATCTATCTTTAACTGTAAGTAGGAATGTCATTGGAAACGGCCGTTAGGCAATCGTTCCTATTATACAATTTTTTTTTGTACACGTAATCGTTGGAACTGTTAAACAGACGAGGCTGACGAGGCTTTGAAACACCCTTCTCGGTTTTGGGAGCTTTTTTTTTCGTGCGGAATTCCCTCGGATACCTCCCCCGCCGGAGCCGGGAGCGGAGGATATGTCGGACTCGAACCGACTATAACCGCACGCTGGCTGAAGGTCTTAGTGCTGGTGCTTAAGAGGTCAAATGCAGTGGCTCCCGGTAAAGATAACGTACAGTCAAAAAGTATAAACGGGACTCGAATTTGACTCTTTTGAATGACGAACCGGACCAACCATAAACTCTTAGGTTAAAAAGACGTATTCTCACCGCCTGCATAAGAGCCATCTGTTTCTTGTACATCTGGTGCCTTATAGGGTTGTGCCTCTCCGGGAACTCGAACGCGCAGCAGTGGAAGTGGTGAGTCAGGTACGCCTTCTGAAGATTCTGTTACATACCAAGTTATTGAGCGTTAGTGACGCCGCCGGCAGAACACTACACAAAACATCAATTTTTCATTGCGTTGATAATATACCTGAACTTAAAATATCTCTGGTCCCTTTTGGGATCCAAGTTAGCCTCACCTTCAAGACACTTGTTAATTGGCGTAACGGTAGTGAACGCGACTGCTACGCAGCAGGTGCGGGTTCGATCCCCGCTCAGTGCAAATATTTGTATGCAAACTACAAGCTTTGGATGCAGCAGGCGAGTGATGATTATGAAGACATATTACAGAATGTACTTAGGTACGTACCTAAGTAATCAATTCAATGTTATTGTCCATTTGACTTTAGTGGAATCGAGGCCCTTTTTATTGATTAAATGGTATTATTGTCTGAACGAAATGTCAACCAAATATCAGAACATTCAGTTAATTGGAAAGGAGTAAAATTTGTTAATTATATCATTTTGCGTACCCTGCTTATCAATAACTTTCTGAGAATGAATGTACAGTCTACACTTTGACCACACCACAGAATAGATAAATAGTACCACACATAACACACGCACAGAAGCGTCATCAGTAAGTACTCCGTACTTACCTACTGTCTAGGGAGTCAAGTAATAATGTTCCTCACCTGAAACTCGTAGATCGATGGGATGTATTTGAGTGAAGGAGTCTTCTCTATCCTAAGTACTTCTAACTGATGCAGGCCAGCTATCGGCAGCGACGTGATAGCTGTACTACTTAGATCTCTAGAACAAACCAACAATCGTTAGGTAAGTAGATATAAATGATCCCACCCTCTCCCTTTCTATCCAGAACAACACGTGCGAGTCTGCGGTGCCATCCACACACGGTGGAATCCATACCATCTCGCATTAAACGATTTGAGGGCTCATTCCTCTGCCGCACGATAAAGAGCTGGAATGCTCTGCCCGCATACGTGTTTCTCATCTCACAGCCCCGGGTTGTTCAAGCGGGGCGCGAAAAGGCATCTATCAAGGCCGTCAAGTTAAGGACCACCATTTAACGTCCAACAGCATCGAGAATGGTGGTCTGTATCGCGGAGTGCAGTCAATTGAGGGACCGAATATAAAAAGGGTCATGTTTTTCCCACACTAATACATAGGTCCCCACAACCCGAAAGGGACCATCTCGAAAGAGATGGTCCTGGGTCTGCCGGGGTGCGAGAGATATGCTTTCGGCAATCTCACCTCCGGCAACCAAGGACCCAAGACGACGTGCGTTTTAGTCGGTTCGAGTCCGACATAACCGCCTCCACCGGCTCATAAAAAAACATTCTAATCATGGTATTTGGTCCCACGTAATAGGGGGTGAGCCTATTGCCGCATTCAGGGCACTATTGTTTACTCGAGCCATGCAGTCTGGGCTTTATATACCTGTCTGATGTTAAACAGCCCTATCCCTTAGTCGCCTTGTACAACACTGCATGGGAAGAGATTGGGTGGCCTAAATTCTATTCTTCTGGGAACCACGCGGCGCCCCACGCTAATGAAACTATTAAACAGAGAAAGTGCGACCTTCTTGCTGAATATCTTCTTTAGTTTTTGTACAATCAATTAATCAGTCCATCGCATACCACTGCTGGACACAGGCTTCTCCCAATGTTGGGAGGCTGGGCCTAAAATGTGTTCAAAATGTGATCTATACGCGTAGTACCTACACGTTTCTTGGATGTATTTTGTTTTGAATATACGTAGTAACGGCGGTGGACGAGCTAAAATTCACCAAGTATTTGGCCTTTCTCTCTAAACTTAAGAGCTGCGCTCTTTGTCGATAGATTAATCGCCATCCCTCTCTCTCCTCCGCCAATCTTTTGACCTCCTGATACGATGCGACTTGTGTCCTTTCCCTTATCTCTGCCATAAACTTTCCCTTTGTCTACCTCTTCTTTTCTTTCCTTCTACCTTCCCTTCTCTGATATTTTAAAAAAATATGTCGTGTCTTATCAGGTGGCCAATCATCTTTCCTCTTGGGCTCTCGATTATTTCCAATATAGACCTTCTTTCCTGTATCTTGTTTAATACTCTTTCGTTTGACATTCTTTCGTCCAGCTTATCCCCCCATCCTTCTCCAACACCACATTTCAAATGCCTCCATTCTGACTTTTTTTATATAGGACACATCAATTTAACTTCACCTCGCCTGATGTTAAGCAAAGGCAAAGTCTCGGAAAGAGGGTCACCATCGGAAACATGTACAGTCAACTACAAAAGTAGCTTAACAAATTCTAATTTATTGAACACTGTGGCCCCTAAACCTTATATAAAATTGTGAAAAAAAAACATTGAATATGTAAATTAAGTTTATCTTCTGGGAATCATAACACTACATTTACTATAGACAGATGCATTCCATTATAAAAAGATTTGTAAAATATTTTAGTGTTAATCAACTTATGGCGTTGACTGTACCATGTTAACAGTGGTGGCACTCAGCTTGACGGCCTCATCAGAAGCCTTTTCACGCCACGCTTAAAGGACCCGGGACTGTAGGAAGAAGGAAACACGTGAGCTGGCAGGGAGTTCCAGGTCTTCTCTGTCTTTCTGTGTCATAATCCACGTACTCCTTAATTATATACTTAATTATTCATCAAGTTAATTAATTAAAAAGGACATCTGCGGTAGCCTAGTGGTATGGGTAATGGACTGCTGAGACGAGGTCTCGGGTTCGATCCCAGGTTCACCATCAATGACTTTTCGATGCTTTTCGAAGTTATGTGTGTATTTATCGCAGGTTTATAAGTGCCCGGTTAATGGCAATAGGCTCGCCACCTATTACATTGGGACCTAAACATAAACTGGCGAAATGTGGGTGCTAGCACCTCTGCCTACCCCTTCGGGGAATACAGGCGTGAGTTTATGTTATATTATGTTATGTTATGTGTTAATTAAGTTCAAATCACTTATATTAACTTACAATTGTCGGAGCAGCAGGTTCGCTGCAAACGCATCCTCATGTATGTGTCGCAGTTTTGTATTGCCTCTGAAGCTCCTGAAAACAAATATTATCATTGATAAAAGATTCCAGGCCCTCGATTCTACTAAAGCTAAACCATTGTGGTGCGCAGTCACTGCAAAAAATGACAATACATTTTAGACTTTATTTCTTTTAACCTAAAGTCCAAAATGAAATGAAAACAATTTCATTACACTTTTACGATTACTCTGCAAAAAGTCATTTAATTTTGAACTTTAACCGCATCGCTATTGTCTTTCTTTTTTATTAAGGACACGTCAATTTGTCTTCACCTCGCCTGATGGTAAGCTAAAGGCAAAGTCTCGGAGTCTATATTATTTAATGCCGTTTTCTGCAGTGGCGGTGACAAATGGTTTGGGGTGAATTTCAACAAGTCCATTAAAATCTTCATTTCCGTGGATTTTTTTATCTTAAGTGTTATAATAAAACAACATCGCGTTAATTAAAGATTTTGATACTGTATGTATTCTCGCTTAATATCTAGCAGATAACTAAAAAAACTAACGAGATATACAAGATTAAAAATTACATGCCACGGCGATGATACATGTGTGTACGGCAATGAAACAAGCGTCCACGGCAATGAAAGAATTATGCCAAGGGAATGAAAGAATCAACCACAGAAATGAAAATCCATATAAAACATAATACTTATACCTACTTACATACAATAATTACAAATTTCATAGGTTAAAAATCTGCAAAAGGAGTAGGTAGGGTACAATTAAACAAATATAATAGAATCAAATAATTGTCCAATCATTTATTTAAATTCTTTCAAACAAAAAAGAAATTTACAATACATTTAATATGAATAAAACAAATAATATGGTATACTTTTGTTAATTATGCAAAAGTAAATGCAAACAACATACATAGTAAGTACAAGTTTTTAATTTACCTATCAATATTTAATGTGAAGCGAAACAATAACATTTTTATAAAATCTATAGACAAAATAATCACAGCGCACACCGGTTAAGGTTCTTCTTCATAGTCTTGGCAAAATAAACAATCCATTATTAAAATCAAACTATTTATAATTGATTGTACAGTAAAAAACTCATCAAATCTTTCATCTTATTGTAGAAGTTTTCGAATCCTCTAATGTCAGTATTTGGTGCTACCTATAATAATGTAATACCTAATCATACTATGGCGATGATAACATAAGTCACGGAAATGAAACATCAGGCCACAGCAATGAAACCAAATCGTTTTACAATGCATGGCAATGATTTTTTTTTCATTGCCGTGTTTTTTTTTTCATTGCCATAGCAAATTTTGACCACGGAAACTACGGCAATGAAAGCACGGCAATGAAAAACAAGACAAAAATATAAAATAACAAAAAATCTAATAATTATTCGAAGTATTAATCACTTCACAAAAATAAACAAGAGAAATGGCGTTCTATTGAATGTTTAATCAAGAGGATAACTTATTAAAATAGAAAGTTATACCTATCCACGGCGATGAAAGAAAAAATGTCCAGTAACATAAAAATGGTATACTTACATCTATGGTGCCAAAACGCAGGTACGTGTGTACGTTCTTCCGCGTCGAGCACTTAGGCGGCACCAATATGCAACGTTTAGCGCATATAAGGGAGGACGCAAGTCGTTAGATAAGACAATATTCTAAAATATGTTTAGAACACGGCGATGACAGGCAGTTCTGGGACAAATGTATTTTTTTTAACCATTCGTTGTATTGTTTAAATATTTGAATAAATGTATTTCCTAACAATACTTTAACTATTCACGTATCAACTAAAAATTGGTATTAATAAAAATAACCAATAGATTTTTATCAATGAGGTATCACGACACAGTAGGTGACGTGTGGACAAACACGGCAATGAAAAATTTCGGTGTATTTTGTTTTTTTTTGGAGTACCTATAATCCTATTTAATAGAATATTTAGTGCCCCACATAGATCACTATTTCACCTAACTAGCAAAAAATGTTAGAGCATTATAACTATGATTTTTAGTACCGATTTCATCGATGCCACGCAATTCTTGGTCCCGGGAAATTCACCCTTTGACTTTAGCAAAATCGAGGCCCTGTTGTATCTAACTAACCTATGATTGTAAGGAGAATGGAAATAAGTGGTCTAGGTATAGCTCGAAAATAAAACTAATTTTATAATTACTTTTTTTAAAGAATATTAGAACCGAAGTTACTAATATTCCATCTAACCCCTCCAGCTAAGCTAAATTGCTTGTGTTAGGAGTGGGTTCACGTGAGTAGTGTGATGGCCAGGATTCGAGCCCGGGACCTCTCGACCGTAAGGCCAATTCCTTAACCACTAAGCTACTTACTTCTAAATGATGTGTGCTTGTTTGCCACCTACTACTACTACTTCCAGTGTGGACGCCGTTTTTGACCGGACGGGTGATTAGCCCAGCTGTGTGGGGCCATTTCACCCATTGCCCCAGTAACGACTGCCATATTTATGTTCATATGGCAACCGGGACCGACGGCTTAACGTGCTCTCCGAGGCACGATCAGACCAATGCAAATACTCATAATATAGCCTATTCGAAGTATCACTTTTGTGCGTAGCACTTTTGTGCGTAGCACTTTTGTGCGTAGCACTTTTGTGCGTAGCACTTTTGTGCGTAGCACTTTTGTGCGTAGCACTTTTGTGCGTGATTGTATTTTAACTTTTTCAAATGAAGATGTAGAAATGAGGTCGAATGGAACTCGATGTTTGACAGAGGGTCTAGTGGACACTAATGTAAAAATGAAATCCAAGATTGAGGGTCCAATTCTAACATGGAGGTCCAGTGGATCATATTTATAGATGAGGTCGAATTTTGAGGGTCCAGTGGGTACGTAATTCATCACACCACGGAGGCTGTCTAGTTGTTAGCTACTTATGCAGAGAAGTTTAAAACAGGGTGCAGATAGAATTGACTGTACCATACTGGGAACAGCTTAGCTGTATCTTCAAGTTTTATTCTGATATGATAAGCGATTGGGATGAATTCAAAGAGCACGTTGAAATATTCGCCATAGTAGCCTCTGTGGCGTGGCGGTAGTGAACTCAATTGCTACGCAGGAGGGCGTCGGTTCGATCCCCGCTCAGTGCAAATATTTGTATGCATGAATATGGCTATTTGCATTAGTCTAGGTGTTTCTATGTATAATATGTATGTATTTACAACAAAAAAATATCTAAGTATGTTTATCTGCTTTCTAGATTCCATAACACAAGCTAGTTAAGCTTATGGGTCTAAATAGCGTTGTGTAGAATGTTGTAGAATATAAAAAAGTACAGTCGATAAAATATTGCCAGTGTATGCAATAGGAACTAGGAAGGTATATCTGAAATCTGCTTACAATTTAGATATTTGTGCATTTTTAAATGCATGCGCTGGTACTTCTTCAAGCAGGTTGTAGTTCAGAGATCTGAAATAAAATAGCATCTATAGATAAGAAAGAAAGAAAAAAAAAATTATTTAGGATACGCACTAGGCAAAGAATTACAGTAATATTCATCGTGCGAACCTAAATGGGCCACCATCTCAGCATGAATGCCTGGTACACCCGAACCAGGGTATACGAAGCGCTGGTTTTCAGATGGCGCCACTAGTCGCTCTGCCGTCACGCGAATCGAGTTGCAGCGGTTAACAAGAATTTTAAATTCCAAACACAAATACTTAATGAAATAGTAGAAAGAAGTGATAAGTCAAACACTAACGTTTTGTGACTTCTTGAAGATGAGTAGAAGTGGAACAATAAAATAGATTTATTTTTAGACCTAGCAACGCTTTAATACACTCAAGATTGAGATACGGGGCTTTAGTGTTAATATAATAAAAATAAAGATAATATAAGCCTTGTAAAGTACACAAAAATTTGGATAAGAACAGATAAATATCATCATGTGAGCAAAATATAATAAAGATTTACAAATGAACAATATACATATTTTTGCACTTAACTACTTACTTTAATACTAGGTACTAATTTATTCTAAAAACAACAGACGAATGTATCATTTGACATCCATCAAAATCCATACTAATGTCACAGTCTAACGATTCATACTACCTATATCGGTAAGAACACTCATATACTGTGCTAATTATACATGCGAAAGCAACTCTGTCTGTCTGTCTGTCTGTCTAAATGTTACGCTTTCACGCCTAAACCACTGAACCGATTTTGATGAAATTTGGTATAGGGGTGGATTAGACTACGAGAAAGGGAATAGGCTATGTTTGATCGCGATAACCGACATCCACGCGGGTGGAGGCGCGGGCAAAAGCTAGTTAACAATATGCTTATCAACCATTAGGTAAACAAACAACAAAATTGATCGATGACATAATGAAAAGCATGAAAAAAATAAAAATGGCTACGAGCCATCTAAGCATCATTTTCTCTACTTACATCAGTAGTACCTTTACCTAATTCCTTGGCGCGGATTTAAGTCGGACTCGAACCGACTAAATCCGCACCGTGTCTCGGGTCTTCAGATGCCGGGGTAGGTATATAGTGGCCTGTGTGGCGATACCACTTGTACCTAGCGCCATCTAGCGACAGCAATCCGAACTACTACGCCACTACGAATTCTGCATTGCGAAAGTGAAGTTCTCGCGCTGGTACACGTACAATACAAGTACAACATCCCAACGACTATCGTTGGGCCGCGGCCCGCCAGGCGTGATCACCTTGTCTGGTCGGAGGATCCTCCTTTTGTTTTGGAGGAACATCACACCTCGTTCCTCCACAGCCTATAAGGCATTTCCCTCGCACCCCGGCTGATCCGAGACCCTCTCTAGTTCCGAGGCCCCTTGCCTCAGGGTGCCCCATAAAATAAAACAATTGTACAACTTGTGCGAGTTAACATGGCACCTGGCTCGGGGCTTTGCGCGGGGGAGCGGGAGGCGTGTACGCTGACGCTACTAGCCTCGCACGGCGAGAGCGGGGTCGCGCGCGGGGAAGCGGGAGGAGGGTGTTTTCGAGGCAGGTGCCATGTTAATGCGCACGAGCTTATACAGTGATGATGAATGGTAATGCGAAAATAAATAATATAGCACATGTGGGTATGTACCTAGGGACTTACACTTGATCGGCGCGCACGCGCAGCGCGTGTGGCGATAGGTGCGTTATGTGGTTGCCTTCCAGATCTCTGTAATACAAATACGGATGAGAATATTCACACCTGGAATCCTCCATACTAATTTATTGTTAAAATTTCATTAAACCTTATCCGTGAGGTTACAAAGAAAGAATTCAAGTATCACCACCCCATTTTGGTGGATGTAGTAAGAGGCGACTTACAGAGAAATACGTAGACGATATCACTCCGAGAGAAGGGAAACTCGAAATCAAACCCTGTACCAACCAGTTTATAAAACACCATTGGTACCAACCCGTCTGGCCAGCGTGGAAACAGTAGACCAAATAATAATAATAAATCCATTTATTGCATGAAACATGGTAATGTGTGAAGGTATTAAATTACATTGAGTAGTAGGGGAAGGCCGGGTAATTGCGAACGCTGGGTAATCGCGAACACAGCTGTTTCACTACCTTAGAAAGAGATATCAGGATTTCACTCGTCACCATCTTAAAAATTACGCCATCACTAGTGCCAAGCAACCGGCGGAGAGTTACGGGTGCACACAGGATACAAGGTAAATTTAATTCAAATATTTACTCATATTCGTTGCAATTTGCCTATAAATTAAACTCAGTGTAACTTATAAAATAATGATGGTTCTAATACGACATTTATTTGCATAACTAATTAGTATTTGCGGATTCTATTAAGAGAATTACATGCGGCCGGGGACAAACATAGCCTAAAATTAAAACTTTGTTTTTGTTTTATTGTCTTGGTGGGTATTCGCGAACGAATTGAGTGGGTCAATTACGAATGTTCGGCATTACCCCATAAAGAATAAAAAACGGTTATTTAGTTGTTTTGTGACAGTAAAGATGTTTAGCTGTCTAATGGAAATTAAGAGTCTATTATGTTTATTATGTTTTTAATTATTTTAGATGCCGCGAAATTATAAAAGGAAAACTGAGATGAAATATAATGTTGAAGATTTGAATAAACCCTTTGACGATGTCAAAAGCAAAAAGTTGCCGTTAATTTTTGCCGGGCAATAACTATTTCAAAGGTTTAAATCTTAGTTTAATCCTGATTAATCGGTCGTATTATGACCTCATTTTTAGGCTAGTTTGGGTCAATTGCGAACGATCGTAATTGCCCCAATAAGTGTCCGTGATTGCCCGACCAGTGCCGGGTAAACACGAACACTAGAGGTTTTGTTTTTGTTACAAAATTTGATGAAATAAAAATAAATTCATATTGTTGATTGCAGAAGTTTAAAGTATATTAAATTACCTTTAAAAAGAAGCTATTAAAGTTTACTTACAAACACTATCTTTTGATTTATTTCAAAACTCCCTTAGGTGTTCGTAATTACCCTGCCTTCCCCTACAGCATGTCTCACAGAAATCCTGCATGCAACATTATAACAGGTTTTGGACAGTTTTAGTCCAAGATATTAAATTTTACTTACAACTAAAATAAAATGATGGTGTATAGACATGAGAAAATTGACAAGAAAAAAATACATATTAGGGGAGACCGGGGATGGTTGACTAGTTTTTTACTAAATGGGCCATATTTTCTGTGTTTTTATATATATAGACATGAAAATCATGTTAGTTGATAGAATATCTATTAACCTAATAAAAATATTTTACATTTAGTTTTTAGTTTAATATAATTGTGATGATTTAACGCATTTTACAAAACACCATCTCTTAGTCAATCTACCCCTGGCTCGGGGTTGGTAGATCATACCCCAGGGGTAAGTTGACTTATGTATAAATAAGAGTGAAATCATGAGAATAAGCAAATAATTAAACACTTTTTAATATAGGTATTTGAACCTTTTATTGAAAGAAGATAAAATTAAATCAATACAGGCATTTCTTAAACCGTCTATAACGAAACAATAAACACTTATTTTTAATAATACTCTCATATTTAACATTTTTTAATTTACTTTTCTTCTTCTCAAAAAACATTGGATTACCTTTTATACATTTCGAATGGGCCCATAACTTGCATGTTATACACTGAATCCACTGTTCGCCAGGAATACTATCGGCATAGGATTCAGTGCACTCTAAGCAAATCGTGCTGTCGCCATCACTCGAATCCGAATCGACTGTATTGCACTCACTATTTTTCTCATCAGTGTCATCAGCCATGCTCTTTTCTTTCCCTTTGACATTTGCTTTTCCTTTTCCCTTAGCATTTCCTTTGCCCTTAGCTTTTCTTTCACTCGCATATTTTTCTTTTTCGTTTTCTTGGCTTTTCCCTGATTTTTTCAATCTCCTCTTAGTCTTCTGTAGTGCCAAATTTTCTGTTTTTCTTTTCTTAAAAGCTGTTGTTCGCTTTTGTTTCTGTTTTATTTCCATAAGATTTTACTTTTCAGGTGTGTCGGTGTATATGGTGCTCTTACGCTTCCGGATATTTCTTCTTTGATCTAATCGTGGTGCTGCTCTCGGATAAGGTCTTATCTCTTCAGGTGTAGCAAATGAGGTAGAGGGCATGTTAAGATTAGATGAAGGCATCACATTGAGAGGTGTTTCTGATTCTAAAAGATTTATGTTTTCAGATGTTTTGAGGTTTTCTCTTAGTTCCTCTTCAGATAGAAAATTTGATATTTCGTCAAGTACAGAAGGTGACTCACATACCGTACTAGAAGATCTTGTTTGTGAGGGAATTGTAGCAGTAATTTGATCGATAATTGCAGAAGGACATTGCGAAATTTGAGATTCAGTCACAGTATCTATATCAGGAATTGGAACCTCGTTGGCAATAGATAGGCTGTCAGCAGTCGGTCTGGCAGAGGAATTCAATGGAACAGCAACTGCGACCGCATCAGCTGTAAAATCCAGTAAAATATTAACTTACCTATGTGTTGTTTTCAACTTCATAGTGTATTGGGGTTGGTTGAATAATTATTTAACCAGCCCCGGCAAAAATTGGTCAACCAGCCCCAGACGCCGTTTTTTATTTTGATCACATGGCTAACCTAAACACTGCCTTTGACTTGGAAAATAATATATGAAATATGATAAATATGCACTCATCAAACGCTGGGACTAATTGAAAAATGGTTCACATAAAACGTGTAAGCATCAGTTCAAAAAATGTGATACATCAAAATATTACGTACGTGCTTAAAATATGAAAAACGTGTCACTGCTCGAATAAGACGCGCGCCCGCGAGGCAGCGCTTCCGACGACTGAGCGGGGTGAGGAGTGTAACACTCGGCTGGGATCGGATGACGCAATTCGTACACTGTCGATGAGTTGTTGTCAATTAGTCTACCTACCCCTATAGCCTACCATCCCCGGTCTCCCCTACCAAATATACATTTATGGAGATTCTGAGTCAATATGCACCGTAACGTCAAGAACTATTCCTCCGAAAGTCTGAAGTGGAGTAGAAGCTCTCTTTTATTAACCATTCCCGTAATGCGCGTAAAAATTTTATATATGGTAATTCCACCATTCCCTTGGGTAAGGAGTTGAAAATAAGTGGCGCCATTATATACACAGTTATTTCTAAACAGCTCCAACCTGGGCACTGGCATTTTTTTTTGAGGTGCGGTATCTGTCGCTTTCCTATGTTATTATTATTTTCGAACAGATGGTCATGACGTTTCACAAATTTAGCGACTTCGTAAATGTAAATACTTGGCAATACAAAGCCTCCCAACATAGGGAGAAGCCTATAATAATTGTCCAGCAAAGAACTGAGATATGCTAATAATTGATTGACACAATTGAAGTACGATGCATGGTTGTCCGTGGCCGTCTGTCGTGATAAAGTCTGTAGCTAGAACCACACACCGTGGAAACCCGCTTTAAGTTGTCGATCACTGGATTCATCGGACATACTCACATAGCCTGTAAATATGTTGGAGTGTTCTTGCTATCGTGGACGCGGCTCAGGTTGGGCACCTCCAGAAGACCAGACGTCGTGATCATGCTGTTGAAGACACTATTATTAAAAATGTTATTATGCTTCGTAATCAGCAGTTTGCCATAAAATACCTCAACCTCATATGAATTTTTCGCAATGGTTTTTGAAGAATTTCTCACTACATTTTCTACTGGTTTCCCACCACAGAGATTTTTGCACATGGACTAAAAACTGTTTAGTTGGAGATTGAATTATAGTTATGTATAACAGATTACCTATATCACGATTTATCTAATGTTCTCCCAGAAATCTATCGTCAGTTTTTCAAACTTGACGAATGAGATGTGATTAATAAACATTCTGATTTTTATAAAGAGATCTTATTTATCTATTTTCATAAACATTCAATTTATTTAAGATAAATGATTACTGAAAAATAATCTACATCAGTAGTATTATGTATTCCATGCTAGAGATTGGTGTGTGATTTTGTGTCTATAGGCGTAGAATCTAGATATTAGCTACATAAATTTTATATAAGGACCCCCGCCGGCTTCAGATAGAAGGGGTAGGCCCAAGAAGTCCTGGCTTGACGTTGTGAATAGTGACATGCGTGCAAATGATCACTACCTTGGACGCCCAAGATCGTGCGAAGTGGAGGAGGAAGAGCCGGAAGGCGGACCCTGAGCTTCGAGGTCATCCTGGCCTCAGATGCAATAAGGTTATTACGTCTCGATAAAGATGATGACGAAGGAGGTTATCTAAGTATTATTTATTTCGATGTTACATATTTCTGTGTTTTTTTGTGAATATCGTAATAAAAATATGTCTAGAAAATTTTGTTAAATATTGTATGATTTGAGATTGACATGGTCATTCACATCGATAGTAAAACACATGTTTTTTAAAGTCTTTGAGGATCCGATATTTCGGCGCTGTTACAAGCGCCATAATCACGGTTGCACTGATGACCGCCGAGTTATAATATAATATAAAATATAAAAAACATTGTAAATATCCCGGCGAGTGTTTTACTATCGTTGTCAAATATTTTTGCCTCAAAGTAATTTGCCTTATTAGGTATCGTTACATGAACAAAAATCTCGTAAATTAGTGTAACGGCGTGATTGTGTTCATGGAATTCATGCTATTTTAGTTCTATTTCTATTGAATTAGCGGGGTGAGCTTTTACAGTGGGTGCGGGTATATAATGGCTTGGAAGTTTTATAGCGTTTGCAATGCGCCGGATATTGCGGCTTGTTATTATGGCTAACCTAATGAAATTGCTGTAAAGTGTGGTTGCTTTATGTCGTGATAAACAGTAGATACTACATTAGAGATCTGCTTAGTCTCTTTTTAGTGTTTATCTACTTATGATTTTGCGTGAAAATGGCTGATTTCTATGAACTAAAAAACTTTGTTTTTGTTTTAATAATCCTTTTTGGCTTTATATTTATCTACAAGTAATACACAATATTTAATTAAACAATGTTAAATATATTCTTAGTCTGCAAAAGACATATTTCTTTAATTATTTTTCTTTAATTATATAATAGTCGATTTTTAGATAATTTACCTTTGATGTACTTACTCAGATCAAAATAAAAGAAAATATTCACGAAAATACTTAATTAGATGTGGTTGCGGTAATACATAATTTTAAACTTTTCCCAATATAATTATCAACCTGATCATAGTTGCACTTTAATTGCCCCTTTTCATATTACAGAAGATCTATATTGCTTGCTTATTGGATTTCGGTAATGCTTTTGACACTGTTGATATTTTAAATCTTAAAATACCACAACTTATTGCGCTCTGTCTCGATAGCTATATCTACGCTGGGCTTTCCTTATGATTTTCGACGGAGCATTTTATAAATAATTTTATGTATTCTCTATTACTCTCTTGTTTTGATAAAATAATACACTACTTATTGTTGTTCGTCGTGGTACGAGTACCACAGGGAAGCATTTTGGGCCCCATACACATTAATAAAATATATTAAGGAAAATAAAATTTATAAAAACAATAAGGAAATAAAATAAACCAAAAATAAAATACATACGTACAATGTGCGCAGCTCAGGCAGTGAGGGCAGGGGCGCGATCCGGTGCAGCCGCGGTGCTTGGGTTATGAACCTGTGGAATTAGACACTGCACTTACACGAAACTACACTACAGCGGTCCGAAAATTAAATGCTAACTGCAAGGAAAATCAACAATAATTTCATGTACCCAAAAATATTTAATAAATTGTCCTTTTAATCATTCTGGCTCGTAGGATCTTCGTCCGCCTTTAAAGAAGGAGGAGGCCTTCTATAGAGAATGGAAATTTGAAGTGATTCAGGTGTAGCTCAATAGCTCAGCTGAAAGAGCATTGCCTGATTGAGCATTTCATTTTTCCTGAATTCGAAGGTTAACGGTAGTTACTCCCATAAAAATCTAAATAAGCCAAATCGAAAAGCGCAGTAATTGGGCTCGTAATCTTGCTATCTTTCAGATTATCAACTGTGTGATGTAAAAATCATGATTTATTTATTTTATGAACGGTTTCCGATTTAACCAGCTGGCTTTAAAGGTGATCCCACCTCTTCCGGTGTTTTAGAAGGCAACTAAGTTTTCTTCAGCGGACAGTAAACATATAGCCAATAATAGAATGACCAGTTTCTCGCCCTCTGACCTAAAACATTATGTAGGTAGTTCGCGAGATGTGGGTGTTAATGTTATTTTCAAACTTGACCACAATCAAGCCGTGACCATGGGTGCAGCATCGCATCCGAAACGTCGGCAAAAGTAAGTCAAAATTTTATCGCGTGAAGTCCTGAATTGTCATAAGTAACCATGTGGGTTAACACCTCTCTGCCAACTCCTTCGACGATTTACAGGTTCGTATACTGCTTCTGAGAGCAGCTACATTACAGACCAATCTAGGTATGTATTATCATGGCTTCGATTCTACTAAAGCATAGTTGTGCCGCAGCGACTGCAAAAAACGACATTAAATAATAGACTTTAAAGCGATGAACTTAAAGTTTAAAATTAAATAACTTTTTGCAGAGTGAATGAAAAATTGTAATGAAACTTTTTTCATTTCATTTTGAACTTTAGACTTATAGAAATAAAGTCTAAAATTAAATGTCATTTTTGCGCTGACTATGGCAACACTGGTTTAGCTTTTGATGTCACTCAAATACGGTGCAGAATATTCCATCAAGAACCAACCCGTTCGATGACTCTTTTTTTGCAGCATTATAAAGTCTTGGAACTATTGACCAGTAGGTACCTGGGTTTCCTTCTTCCTACATCAGGCAGATATACAAGACTCTGTTTAACATCAGACAGATATACAAGATTCAGCCTCAAAAAACAAGTAAATTCCAACCAAATACTTACAGTGACTTCAGTTTGGGCATCTTAGGGAGGTCGTCCACCACGACATGCTCCAAGAACGGCGCGTCCATGATTGATCTGCGATAGAAATATGACTCTTGAACTGTACAGTCAACATTAGATCCATTTTGACGAACAAAGTAGGTAAGTACAGTCCGTGTCATAAATATCTTGACGACGAAGTCTCAAAATGACCTTAAAACCCTCATATGAAGAGCAAATCAATCTCTTTTATTGATTTACTAGCTTTTGCCCGCGGCTCCGCCCGCGTGGATGTCGGTTATCGCGACAAAACATAGCCTATGTCCTTCCTCAATTACCAAATTTCATCAAATCGGTTCAGTTGTTTAGGCATGAAAGCGTAACATACAGACAGACAGACAGAGTTATTTTCGCATTTATAATATTAGTATGGATATGAAATAGCAGAACAATCGGTCAACTGGAAAGGGGGTATAAAACGAAATTAAGATCATTACCAAACTGCCGAAGAAAGGAGGGTAATGTTTTTCGAGACTATGTATGTATGTACCTACGTCCATTTATTTGGCACGGCCTACATCCTGAACGGCTTGTTTTTTTGAGCACTTTGTTCTTCAACATCATCCTGATTGTGACTGTGCTCAAAATTATCATAATGTGGTTATCCCCCTTTTATTGACGGGATTTTTGTACACGCCTTTAATGCGGACAATAATTAATACAATTTAATTTGAATGATTTTTTTTTATCATTTATTATGCTAACTTTGAGTTCGAAAAACATCGGAAAAAATGAAATGCTCAAGTGAGACTTGAACTCACGACCTTTCCCTTACAGGGGGACAGGGGGAATGCCCTTCCAACTGAGCTATTGAGCCACACCAGAACCATTTCAAACTTTTCCTTCTCTTTATATCCGTCTATAAGGGCGACGTCTTTGTTTTAATACAATTTAAATCAATAAAACAGTTTCATTTGCTCATATTACGTGCTCCATACCTTGGTTTTAAGATCATTTTGAGACTTTGTAGCCAAGACATTTCTGACGTTCAGTGTACAGTGTACACGTTCAAATATCTCACGTTTGTTACAAAAAGATAAAAGAACTTGTTTCAGATTTCAGAGTATACGAGCATCGTATAGTTTTTGTTGTGGTTGTTATTGCCAAAAATAGGATATTGTCTGTATATTATGTAACGGGTAGAGTTGAAAAACGCGTAGCTACAGTCACCAGGGCCTCGATTCTACTAAATCAAAACTATTGTCAAACCACAGAGATTGCAAAAAGTGGCATTACATTATAAACTTTACAGCGATGCATTTAAAGTTCAATATTAAATAACTGTTAGCAGAGTGCATAAAAGAGTGTAATGAAACTTTTGTCATTTAATTTTGGAACTTAGTGTATAGAAATAAAGTTTAAACTTTAATCCCGCTTTTTGCAATCTCTGTGGTTTGACAATAGTTTTGCTTTAGTAGAATCGAGGCCCAGAAAGATGTTGACGAAAAAAGTGCTCATAATGATCTTAATTTCGTTTTATACCCCCTTTCCAGTTGACCGATTGTTCTGATATTTGGTACACATCTTTAGCTCAGACAATTATTTCATATCCATACCTACTAATATTATAAATGCGAAAGTAACTCTGTCTGTCTGTCTGTATGTTACGCTTTCACGCCTAAACCACTGAATCGATTTGATGAAATTTGGTATAAGGATAGATTAGACCTCATAGGCTATGTTTGGATGCGATAACCGACATCGCGGGTGGAGCCGCGGGCAAAAGGTAGTAATTCAATTCAATAAAACAGTTTCATTTGCTCGATACGAGAGTTTTAAGATCATTTTGAGACTTCGTCGATCTTTCTTCGATCAATTTATGACACTGACTGTACAAATTCATGATAGTAATTATATGGATTATTTAATGAGTAACTTTATTCATGGTAAAGTATCTTCATGGCACATAAATTATATGTTTCAGTTCTTGTTTCATTCATGCAAGGCGGAACCACAATTCCACTCTTATAAAAAGTTGGTAAAAAGTGAGGGTCCACCATTTTATGTTCAATATCCTCAGAAATGGTGGTCCGTATCTTCTGGACTGCACCCCAGCTTTTCATCTCCTAGCGTGCGAGGTGCAGTGAATTCGTACCAAATATTAAAAAGAACAAGGGTTGAGCAACGGGCATCAGCTTTAATTAGTTATGATTTTGTAAGCGTTCTTATATAAACAAATAATTCGATTATATTAGAAAAAATGAATTACTCAGGTGGGGCTTGAACCCACAACCTTTCCTTTCCAGACTTCACATAAAGACGGATATATAGATAAGGGAAATTTGAATTGATATAGGTGTGGCTCAGTAGTTCAGTTGGAAGAGCATTCCCCCTGTAAGAGAAAGGTCGTGGGTTCAAGCCCTACCTGAGTAATTCATTTTTCCTGATGTATTCGAATTGTATAGTTAGCGTATTAAATGCTACAAAATTTCAATCAAATAAACAAATAATTTATATAAATAAACGATAAATAAATATAAATATTCCATAACATTTTACACAACGCTATCTAGACCCATGGTAAACATAATTAGCTTGCGGAGGAATTCCACGACGCATTATGTATGTAAATATTTTTATTTTTATTTTCATTACTTTATTTTTTCTAAATTGTACATATTAAGTGTATTTTTCATCTATAATATATGAACCCACGCTTGTGTTATGGAATCTAGAAAGCGGATAAACATACTTAGATACTTTTTTTTGTAAATACATACATATTATACATAGAAACACCCAGACCAATGCCAATAGCCATATTCATGCAGAAAAATATTTGCACTGAGCGGGGAACCCGCGCCTCCTGCGTGGCAGTCGCGTGCACTACCGCCACGCCACCTAGACTGTCAAAGAGGAAACAACTTACAAATGTTCCACATTGTGGAGATGGTAGCCAGCCTGGTGGATGGCCCGGGCCGTCAGCCTGGTGATGTTGGTCTGGTGCAGCACCACCGACGAACCCTCGTTCATAGTCTGGCATACTGTCCTCCCAACTGGAACAACAAAGAGGATGTTATCGATATGTGACGATATATAGAAAGGTGCCTTTTTTTATAAAGCACACGTCAATTTGACTTCACCTCGCCTGACGGTAAGCTAAAGGCAAAGTCTAGGAAAGAGGATCACCATCGTAAACATGTACCATGTTGACAGTGGTGGCACTCAGCTTGACGGCCTCATTAGATGCCTTTTCACGTCCCGCTTATAGGACCCGGGACTGTAGGAAGAAGGAAACACGTGAGCTGGCAGGCAGTTCCAGGTCTTTATGGTGCGGCATAGGAATGAGTCACTGAAACGCTTGGTTGATGATATTTGCAGAGGTGTTGGTAACACAAAGGTGGACTGTATGCTGTGAGTGAATGGACATATAGCAGTATTGTCCACGAGAGGCGTTTTTAACCACCACTTTGCAGTTTTCAGGACTTGACTGTACTAATGGTAAGCTAGAGTGCAGTTCAAAGAACCTTATCTTGACCACAGATTACCTACTAGCCTTAACGGTCTCGACAAGACTAAGACCTGAAACTCCCTGCCAGCTCACGTGAAAAGGCATCTAATGAGGCCGTCAAGCTGAGTGCCACCACTGTTAACATGGTAAATGTTTACGATGGTGACCCTCTTTCCGAGACTTTGTCTTTAGCTTAACATCAGGCGAGGTGAAGTCAAATTGACATGTCCTGTATAAAAAAAAAATGTTTTTCATACATAGGTACATAGGTATATGTCGCCACGCAATGTGTATGTATTTTTTCTGTCTTTTGTATTGTTTACGATTGAGTAAGTACCAACAGAATGTCGATGATAATGATGCCCAGAAAATCTTGAATCAGTTTATGTGGCATTATAAGCAAACTATACATATAAATGTAATAAACATTGTTTAAAATATTGTGGAGGAACGAAGTGTGATGTCCCTCCAACACAAAGGGAGGATCCTCCGACCAGGCAAGGTGATCACGCCTGGCGGACCGCGGCCCAACGAATGTCGTTGGGATATTGTATCAGCGCGCGAACTTCACTTTCGCGATGCAGGATTCGTAGTGACGTAGTAGTTCGGCTTGATGTCGCTAGATGGCGCTAGGTATGTACCTAGCTGGTATCGCCACAATATTAAAAAAAATAATTCGACCATAATTTCGTAACTTATCGAGTCTACCGCTGATAACGCTGTCTAACGCTACCATGTCGAGTTCAACAAATGTTGGATAGTAGCCAACAGGGAGAACTTCAAATAAGAACTAAACAACACCGGCGGGAACAAATAAACTGCATCGCATTGTGTAAATACATTAAATAATAATTATTTTGACTGTCTGGACAATGCTTGCTGTGTTGTGCTAACAATATTTCGGTGTTGATAACTGAACAGACATTAACGTGCAGTTAGATTGAAAAGGTATTAATAACCTTAAAAATACATACATATACTCACGCTTATAAGTCCCTGAAGGGGTAAGCAGAGCTGAATTAAGGTCCTTATCAGAGACGATGACTTAGGGCGAATGGGTGGAGCCTACGAACGTAATAAATGCAGCCCCGCACCACCCCGCACACACGTACGAAAGTGATTATAGTATAAAAATATGGGTTATGTTCTCGTAATAACTACTCGTAACTAAATACCTATTATGATGATGTCAAATAAAATAAAACCTACCAAATAAATAGCGTTACAATCCACTAATAACAGTTTTATTTCCTTTAACCCTGACGAAGATGGATGAATCATCCTAATTAAAATTGACCTATTTTGAGCATCAGTGTCGTTGGTACCTTTTTTATAAAAAGGATTAATGGATTATTGATTAAATCATAAAACTTTGATTTGGTTCTCTATACCAAACCCAATGCGTAAATTAGAATGTAACATACGTTTAATCAACGTGTAAGTATTTTGTAGATAGGCAATTACTCGCGAAGTGGTGTTTAAATTAGAATGTAGTAAAAATGAAGTGTCGAACGCCATGTTTCCTGGAAGTGTGGGCAATCAAAGAGACGGGTCTCGTCTGGCATGTTTCAAGTGTAAATAAATCGCTGGCTACAATAAATCAGCGATAGGAGTATAGCTCGATTCATATAGTCCACAACTGGGCCTCGATTCTACTAAAGCAAAACTATTGTCAAACCACAGAGATTGCAAAAAGCGGCATTAAAGTTTAAACTTTATTTCTATACACTAAGGTCCCAAATTAAATGACAAAAGTTTCATCACACTCTTTTATTCACTCTGCTAACAGTTATTTAATATTGAACTTTAAACGTATAGCTTTAAAGTCTATAATGTATTGCCGCTTTTTGCAATCTCTGTGGTTTGACAATTGTTTTACTTTAGTAGAATCGAGGCCCTGTGCGTTTCTCGAGAAACTTGCTCCCTCGCACAATTAAACTGTGGAATGAACTGTCCCAGCGGTATTTCCGAACCAATACGACCTTCAAACCTTCAAGAAAAGAGCGTACTCTCTTTTAAAAGGAAGGCAACGCACTTGTGACTCCGCTGGTGTTGCGGGTGTTCATGGGCGGCGGTGATCACTTACCATCAGGCGACCCGACTGCCTCCCTATTCAATTTAAAAAAAATCTTGAACCTAAAATATGCTCTATACGCGCAGTACACGTTTCTTAGATGTATTTTGAAGATAGCACGGGGTGCTACTGCGGTAGACTAGCTCAAATTCACCAAGTACAGATTATTACAAAACAATCTGCCGGCACCAGGAATTTCCTTTAATGGGATATAAAATATGTACTTACATAATATTTCGAAAAATATTACCTATCTCTCGCACAAAAATAAAATTAGGTATCTTCACCCAAGTGTCAGAAGTGGGATGTGGCAAGGGAGTGATGGCTGGATATTATAATTACTGGTATAGTAGGTATGGTCTTATCTCTATTTCTCTTTGCAGTACTTACATTAATCATGTATGATGACAAGTTTATTAAATTATAATTTAATTATTACTTAACAGAAAAATTACTTTATATTTGGAACCAACTTTTACTAAATATAAGTTAGACCAATATATTTTCGAGCACTGTTTATTCGTGATTGAACTTTATAAATAACTGGAGTACAATACTCTGCTTTTGATTTGGCATGAGAAGAGTAAAAGTTCAACTAAGATCAGATTTTATATTTAGATCCAAGATATATAAATCGAGTATACGCGAGGTACAGTCCCCAACTTTTATTTGGAAAATATATTTTCTGTCAGTAGGTAGGTACAAAAGCTAAGTAAACCAAATTATGAAAGAGTAGGAATGCGGACCCGGTTTCCAATGAAGAAGCAGTTTTTCTTCTCCTAAAGGCTTCTGCGGTAGAATCACCCCAATTTTTTTTATCCCACTTAGGTGGCAGACAAGCACACGGCCCACCTGATGGAAAGTGGTTACCGCGGCCTATGGCCAATTTTCCCAATGTTAAGCAATTTTTACCTAAATATATTATTATATTTTGTTGAATACATAGGGAAAAAGAATGACGCCACGTCGTCGCCTTAAAGACGTATAAGATGGGAAATTTGAATCATATCGGGCGTGTCTCGGTAGCCGAATTGGTCAGGCATTCCCCCTGTAAGGGAAAGACTGCGGGTTCGAGTCCCGCCTGAGAAGATTCTTTTTCCCTATGTATTCGATTTGTATAGTTAGCATACTTAATGCTATAAAAATTCATTCAATATATTTTGTTGGTACTCAAAATGGTAAGTAGATCAGCATATTGGTAGACCTCCGTAGAGACATCCGCCGATCTCTTTGTTTTATGTTAGGTACAGTCAGCGCCATAAATATCTTGACGAACAAGTCTCAAAATGATCTTAAACCTCTCGTATTTAGAGCAAATCAATCATTTTTATTGATTGATGAATTGGCTCCAAAGTACTTATAAGCTTTAGATGCAATGGGGATTACCGCTGTGATGATGATGAGGCTTGAATATAAAAAGAGAATTTAAGAAATAGACAGTACCTGCGTAAAACATCATTGAGGTGCCATTTTTTTAACAATGAACGATGTCAATTAAATAACACTGTTATCAGAATGATAGTGCGAACTCGGCCTCGGCGGATACTTTGATAGATCAACACGATTTACACAAGTCTTAGGAGGCCGTTCAATTTGATTCTGTATTTTGTATGAACTAGAAAGACAATCAAGTCATTTTACAGTGAATTTATTTAGCCACAACACAACAATTTAACAAACTATTCATCTACAACAATCCTTTATAGTATATTAGCAGTCGTAAATGGTGATATTTGTATTTTGCATGTCATCATAAGGCAGAATGTGAATGAACTTTATTATGTTGTAACACCTTTGTATCTACCATATTCTTGCAAATAAATTAATTTGAATTTGAATTTGACATGCATGCCAATGGCTCCACCACCATGGATGACCCTTTGAACTGGAGGAGAAAATTCCGGAAGGGGGGACCATGGAAAAAATTGAAATTTATTTATTCATTTAAAACTTACATAAACAATAGTAGGTATTATGCCCCTGCTAAGCAATTATGATGCTTGTTTATAGGAGGGACCACAAATCGATACATTTTTGTGATACGATTTTTGTGGTAAGTAAAGTATAGTCTATGCAGCAGACGAGAGTAAATAAAACAAATATAAAATCAAAAACAAAGCTGAAAAGTGGAACATTACCGTCCACCTTGGCCTCAGAAGCAAATAGGAAAATACGCCTATAAGATGACGATGATAATGATGACGATGAGCAACCTACGTAGATATAATAACGAGCAATGGCACGGCAGAGCAGACTTAGATGTATAAGGTTAGAAGGTTAAGGTGGAACGTATAGGACAATTAGGTGGGTCTTCTTCTTCTGGTGTCAATGATTCACTGTTGGCACTAAAATGATCTGTGAATAAAATTGTGTAATTTCAACCACGTTGTCAGTGGCTTTATTCAAATCGTCTTTAGTGCAGGAGATAGGACATAATGGACGTGAAACCAAATGCGCCATGGACTGCATGGGGGCAACGCAGTCACACGCTTTTAAACCCATTGTAAGTTTTATTAAGCTGGCCTATTATATATTTTATGATATCGCAGTTGTTTATCTATTTGCGAACTGCGCGCAGTTCGCAAATAGATAAACAACACAACACAACTTAGTTTTGCTGCACTGCAGGTTTCATAAACAGATTAACATTATTTTCGTTGAACAATCTTGTATGACAATAAAAACACGCGGTCTACGTGTGTTGTTGTAGAAAAAGTTTTAGTATTATTTTAATTCAAATGTTAATTGCACAATTAAAGGGTGATAGAACGGGTGGTAAAATATAGAGAAATAAAAATGTGAGGGTTGAAACCAGTCCGAGTATAAGAGGTCTATACCGTAGGACAGGGTAGGTAAATTTTTTTTCGTACGGAAAACCTCATTGATACCTTCCCCGCCGGAGCCGTAAGGGGAGGTTATGTCGGACTAAATGGTCATGGAACTCATGGAGCTAGGCCGGAGGTGAGGTTGTCTTCGACATATCCGGTGAACCCTGACTGACCCAGGGACATCCATTACGGAGGGGGGACAACGGTGTCCCCGATTCGCCCCCGGAATGGGGAGGCGCACTTCTTAGCGCGCCCCGCGCCGCCGCCGTGGCCTGCTTCTGCTGGGGTGACAGGCGGCTGCACCCGTCACCCCCAAGCCCGCGCTCATGGGAGACGGAGGTCAGTCTGTGCCGTAGGATAGGGTACGGGCCTCTTTGCAACTAGATTGTTGAGCAGTTTGAAACTTGAACTCTTCCAAGAGTACGACTCTCAGGTCTATTTATAATATACTAGCTTTTGCCCACGGCTTGGCCCGCGTGGATGTCGGTTATCGCGACCAAACATAGCCTAAATTCTTTCTCATGGTCTAATCTACCCCTATACCAGATTTCATCAAAATCGGTTCAGTGGTTTAGACGTAAAAGCGTAACATACTGATAGACAGACAGACAGAATTACTTTCGCATTTATTAAATTAGTATGGATTTATATCTAGGGATCTATTGACATGTTCATTGAAATAAAATCACTTTCGGATTCTATCGTGATAAAAATAAAAGATAGTATAAATATCGCAGTAGAATCCGTTAAAAAATGATTTTATTTCAATGAGTGACGTTCGTGTAAACTTAAAAAAAACTATTGATACGAGTATGTTCTTAGTTAATACGATGACTTACATTCCATTTTTAATATTTATCCGTTCAGTAACGTAGTGACGTTTCCTAATGCTCTCATTGAAAAAAAAAAACAATCTTGTCTTTACTATGCTAACAGACCACACATTGGAATGCTTGCACAGAGATCAACTCACGATAAGATATAAATGATAACGAACTTGTTTATTTTGAATTAAGTACATTTAATTAAACTGTCAAATATTCTAATACTTCTCGGTTCGTAGAACAATTATTTAGTGGTTTGCGTCATACGTAACTAACGAACTAACTTCCGTGCTAACAGATACAGCACGTGACTTTTAAAGCCATTGGGTATTATCCTATAGTTAAAATAGATTATCTAACCGAGCTTATTCAATTATGGGTGATAAAAGAGCGTCAAAAATTGCGTCAGTTCTTATTTTATAGTTTTTATTTATTTTTAATCATCCACCCAACCTATAATAGTAACTGATTTGACTAATAAATTTGATGACGTCACTAAATCTTTTTTCATACAAGTTACCTTATAACTTATCGTTTTGACGTTTAGTAAAAAGTAACTTATTTGACTAGTCAGTAGAATAGGTACCCAATTAGGTAGTGCTTTTGTATCGATTGAGATCCATGACTAGCCCCAAAGACGATTGTAGGAGAATTCCGACAGAACGGTATCTGAGTACATAGCTCTGTTGGTCCGAGATCGCAGGTTCAAGACCCACGTTCCGATCTCAATCTGTTGATTTTATCACAGATGAGTGGTAGACAACCAAGACAACCATAGGCAACCACGTACTTGACTTTTATATTGTGAAGGTGGCAAAGTCCGCCTAGCGGGCAAGTACACCTGGCACAAATATTTTGAAAATTACCTATTGGATACTAGTAATGGCGTCTTACGTCGATGCTACAAACTATATGATATTTACGGTAGGCGCACTTGCTCGCTAGGCGCACTTAGTCACCTTCACTTATTTTTCAACGATGAGTGTCACTCTGTTCTGAAACCGCGGATCCATGTCTGTAGAATTTAAAAAAAAAAATGTAGAATGTTGTAGAATATATGTCCATCCATAGACTTACGCACCGTGGAAACCCACCTTTACATTAATTAATTAAGTTTTTTAACTACACGGTTAAGTACCCAGTTTCATTTTTACCTGTCTTTTTAGAGCAACTATCTACTAGTGATTTGCGTCATAGGTTACTCTGAGGTGCAAACCAAATAACAGACGTAAGAGACAGACACTTCGCCGTAATGCGTCTGTTGAATATTCTGTCATATAAAATGTATAACATGACGAAAATCATATAGAAATAAGTATCGTATATTCCTAAGCATTAATTAAAAAAAAACATCCTCACATATTGCGAGTGGAAACGGTACTGACGGTAGTATGCAAAACCATTTTCCGCGCCTAATATGCATCCGATTTCAGTCCCGTGCGTCATATTGAGTTTAATTTATTTTTCCCTTTTTTAGCTATATTTTCTTACATTTTCAGCAGGTATGCCATTAATATTATTATTTTTTCCCTTAAAAATCTACCGACACTATTACATACTGGGTGATTTTATATTCGTATCGAAGTTTGGGCACAGCTTCGATAACAAAATCTAAGTAGTAGTATTAAAGTTCGAAAAACATCGGAAAAAATGAAACGCTCAAGTGAGACTCGAACTCACGACCTTTCCCTTACAGGGGGAATGCTCTTCCAACTGAGCTATTGAGCCACACTTGAATTATTCCAAATTTTCCTACTCTTTATATCCGTCTTTAAGGGCGCCGGTGGTGCCATCTACCAACATTCTTACGAACTGTTTTTTTTAATTTGGCGAAAGATATTTTTTTTAATAATGTATGGGAATAATGTTCAGGTGAAAGAAAAAATGTATGGGGGTTTTAAATGTTTTTTTTTTCTTTCGCCAGATTAATACTTCCAGATGATTTTGTTTTTGAAACTGTGCCCAAATTCTTTTTATCCAAAACGACTATAAAATCACTCAGTATAAGTCTTATGTTTCAACTTCCATCTAATTTACTTTTTTTTTCATATAATTATGACAAGGCAGATCCGTCCACTTCAAATTGGTTCAGCATCCGTAGACAGACCGGTTTCTTAGATTGATCTGACCGTGGATTATATTATATTTGTCTGTAGTGTTAATTTGTATCACGAGCAACAATTATTTTTAAGTAAGCTGTAATTACTTCATTACATGGCTTGCGTAATCACTAATATACAAGATTTAATTGCGGATATAAATTGCATACGGGTAAGTCTCCGCACGCCGAATGATGATCCCTATGACGTTTCAACTGACAGTTGTATTAGTTATGCGAAACAATTTCGATAAAATACTGTTTTTTCAGGCAAATGTCATGTCATTCAGCCAGGTCATTCAACATAATAAGCAATATTTATTTATTTTGAAAAAAAGACTACGCGCATTGATGGACATAAAACACTAGATAAAAAAGTAATAGCCTTATTATATTTTATTTTACTATACTTTAATTTTTATTCAAATTGCTTAATTTAAAGAATTTAAAATTCTTTTTGAATTGAATTTTAAAGAATAACGACAATATCATTGACCAACCGTTAATAATAAACGTCACGGATAGCTGCAGTTCAGACTCAGATTTTGAAGATCCGATTGGCCCTGTATCAGATTCAGATTGATATATATAAAATACAAACTCAAAGCATTTGTTTTATATTTCCAACAAATTATCGATATTTTGTTTATCGATGTGTCCCTTCTTAGTCGATAACAGCTTGACGACGTAACTTTTGCAGCACGTACCATGTACATTTGCATTGAGTTTTTTTCTATTATTTCCGAACATTACGTAATAATTTCTTAATATTCATTTTTATAATTTACAATTGTACACAATTATGATTTTTTCGTCTTTTTAATGGAACTCTAAAGGATTTGATGTGATAGGACGTCAGTACAATGTTAAGCGCTAACGAACTGTCATAGGGATCATCATTCGGCGTGCGGATTATAATACTTTTGAAAAACAGCTAGATTGTTTTTTTTTTTTTTATATTTGGTCCGTCAATTGACTGCACCCCGCTAGATGAGGTGCAGTCCAGAAGATACAGACCACCATTCCCGGTGCCATTGAAAATGTCTAATTTTTTGCAGTAACTGCGGCACCAAAATGGTTTATCTTTGGTGAAATCGAGGGCCTGAACGCACTGTGATGCAGTTTTTTTAATTCTATACAAAGACTTGAAATATGACAAAAGTGAACTGATGTTGAACTGGAGATATGACCAACAGTTACGATAATGACAACCATGCGGGTAAAGCCACAAGCCCGAACTAGTTCTAACTAAAAATATTATTTATTTTTTTTAACCGTGGGGGAAAATCCTTCATGGATGTTATGCCGGACTCCTACCGACTAAAAACCCCCACGGTAACGCCCAGAAGCCTATGGTTGGGAGCCCCGGGTAAGCCCTCGGAAGGATGTCCCAGGACTCCCATCAGACCTACGGCTACAATTGCGGCCTCGCCTTTGGGTGGTTCGGGAGCTATCCCGCGTCTATGGGGGGGGTTTTCGGGTGTTATACCGCTTCTTAGGGGGGGGGGGGGGGGGCGTGTGTGAATCCCTCACGTCACGCTGCCGTCATGGGCCTGCTCCTGTAAAGACGGTCCACTTTGCACGATTTTAGGCGCCCATATGGTAGTGAGATCTTTGGCACGCATGCCACCCTCCACGACGCGACGTCAAGCCTCGACTAAAATATGGATCACTAGCTTTTACCCGTTGCTCCGCCCGCGTGGATGTCGGTTATCGCGACCAAACATAGCCTATGTCCTTTCTCAAGGTCTAATCTACCCTTAGGTATACCAGATTTCATCAAAATCGGTTCAGTTCAGTGGTTTAGGCGTGAAAGCGTAACGTACCGATATACAGACAGAGTTATTTTCGCATTTATAATATCAGTATGGATTACTTTGTAATAACTGCATCACTACTCGGCTGCAGATTCTGTGATGGTAATAAATCAAAAGCATCGTAAATTATTGCGAATATGAGTTATTTTGGCGCGAATGGACGTCAAGTGTGATCTGCATCGATTCACCTAGCCGGTAGCCAGATGACATACTTACACGCACAAGTGGCTCTCGACTCGAGTGCTTTCAGCTGCTGTTGTAAACAACTGATAAATACCTATATCTTCTATAAAGTATCATCATCACTATCACTACTTAGTTTAAGACAAACTCGCTTTCCGCATTTGTCCGTCCCTATGTATGCTTATATCTTCAAAACTACGCTACAGATTTTGATGCGGTTTCTTTTAATAGATATAGTAATTCAAGAAGAAGGTTTATATGTAAATATAAAATGCGTATACAGAGATGCGTTGATATTTTTGCTTGTTGAAGTTAAGTACCCCACCCGAAAAAAGGTACCTACCTAAACAATGTTTCAGCGGTTCCAAACTTTTTTATTTGAAATGACTACGTATCACTTCAAGCGCGTTCCACAGGAATGAAATTACTCTTAAGATGGCGGATCTGACAGTTTAGAACCGCTGTGCTGACAGCTTTCCTGTACTACGAAACACGCAAAGCCAGCTGTCGCTACGCCATTGTCGCGTACGTGTAACGTGTGCGACAAGAACAGAGAAAATAATCGCTAGTTATCGCAACGTAACTCAGTAATGGTCGGTTTGTTTACCTTTTTTCTCTCGTCTCGTTGGCTTTACTTTAGGTAAACCCACTGGGTTTCACCTAAGTAACTTTACCTAAGAAAAACATAAGTTGTCTGACCTCCATTGGTCAAGTACTTCAAAATTGACATAATAACTTCGGATCTAACAGCCGCAAGTACGTACAAATACGCAGATATATGTGGGCTATAATAGAAATGTCACGGTATACACAACACTAAGTGGTGGAGTCAACAGCTTCGGTCACGAAGTGGACGACCAGTGTCCTACAACGCTATAAATACAGCTTTGTGTGAAAAATTAGATGTTGATTCGTATTTCGTGTCTTTTTTACCCGACTGCGGCGAAGCCAAAAGGATGGTTATGATTTTGAAAGGCTATGTATGTATGTATGGATGTATGTTCATTGCACTTATTAGAACTGGATAAATGAGGTATCGTTACAAGCGGCTTTATCGTCCGATGGTTATAGGCTATATGACGTGTCACTCAATCTTGTGTGGCGCCCTCTAGCGCTCATAAGGTACTGTGTTAAAAAATAAATTTGAGATAAATATGCCGCGTTTGGTATAAAATGAAAGGGCTTAATAAGCACATTTCAAATATGTATAAATGATTAGCTTTGCCTTGCCCCAAAATAATATAAATAAAAAAAAGTTTAAAACTAAAACCCGACTACCGAAAAATCACGCTTATTGTTTTATTAGAGTAAGTGTCATACGACCACGGCTATCCTTGATATTTTCTTGCTTGTTACTTTTTAAAGCGTGATTTTTCGGTAGTCGGGTTTTAGTTTTAATCTTTGTATGGTCTTTCTACATTGTCCAGCTGCTTGTCTGTCTGTTCTTCCTACAGTCCCGGGTCCTTTAAACGGGGCGTGAAAAGGCATCTGATGAGACCTACAAGCTGAGTACCACCACTGTTAACATGGTACATGTTTACGATGGTGACCCTCTTTCCGAGACTTTACCTTTAGCTTACCAACAAGCGAGGTGAAGGCAAATTGATGTGTACTTTATAAAAAAAAAGAATGCGTAAAGGTATCAAATTGAAATTCATACTACATACTCAGGTCTGCAACGTCTTGAAACTGTGCAAAAATTAAACTTCTAAGTCAACGCAATCAAAATATATTGCGGTTTATATAAGTCCCTGAACATAATTTCGTAACAAAACTTGCACTTGACCGGCTTTTTTATGGAACTAATTTATCCTACACGTCTACTAATGTAACTATTGTATACCAGGATTTACCGCACACAGCATTGAGAATAAACCAAATACTTGGGAAGTCCCAAGAAAAGTTAAGAGGGGGTATAAAGGAAAATTGCCGATCTTTGATCTGATTTTTATACCCGAAAGTGTGCCACAAATGAGCTTGTTTTTTTTTAAATAGAAAATACGTTATATCTGAAAGGTACTCAATTTGGCAAAAACATAAAATAATAATATTTTGTCGATAAAATAAGATCACAAAGTTAGGCCTAATTTTTGATTAAAATTGATTTATTTTCAAGATTATTCATATAACTGAGTCAATTTTTATGTACAAAGTATAAAATTATAAAATCTAGTGACTCAATTTTTCACTTTGTTAAAATTATCTGGAATTGATGAGTAATTTAAAAAAAACTAATTCGGCGCTTACGACGTTCTTATTCCGCGCATAACGGTCTATTGCTATCGCACCTGACGCGAGGTCCGGCCATCTGTTGTTTCATCAATTAGTCGGGGTTGCCCCGTTGAGACGAGAGGACTGTTTTTCTGTTTTCCGTCGAAAAAGTTCGTCGAAATTATGGGAAATTAAAAAAATCAAAAGATAAACTCTAAAAGAGAATATAAACAACTAAGAATTCAACTCATGGCTAGTTGTCGAAAGTAATATTTCTCTATTTTCTTTAGTTCGTTACTAAGTACAATTTTTGTATCAACCGTTGCCGGGCAGCCCGGGTATAGTATATGAAAATCAAATAGATGTCTTAGACCACCTCGCGTTTGAAGTATGTAACTAATGTTATTTTTATAGCAGTAATATAATTATATTTTGCGAAAGTACTTATACATTGTATTATCAATTTTAATGCTTTTCAGAGTTGCTTCAGCTCGTAATATAACATAGGCTGATGAATCCGATCCAGTCGCATCGCTTTTTTCTCTCATTCAGTAAACATTTAGGATTCTATTCACTAAATAGAATTAAAAAATATGCAACGTTGTATAATCTAGACACGCAGTAGCGTGTAAGCTAAGTTCATGCAAAGGAACTGGCTAGCCAGCGTCGAGTGTAATATAAACAAGTAGAATGGTATGGCTTGAGATTCACATGGTCATTCACATTAATAATGTATGTAGTGTGATTACTCACCGGGATATTTACCATGTTGTTTTAATTATTTTGAGTAACTGTTACTATGTTACGATAATGATGTGAATGAAGTTATTAGAACCATGACTATTTATTTTGCCTTTTTTCAGATCAACTTCTAATGTAGAGAACATCCCGACTAGTTTATAAAAAAATATATTAGATAAGTAAGTTTCAAAATCTCACTACATAATAAGCCATTTCCTTTGCTTTGGTTAAACATTCATTTATATAAATCAAGCAAATCAAATATAAAACAGGTAATAGAAAAAATCGACCACATGGAACACGGACGACCGCCCGTGGAAGGCTAGCTCAGAGTAAGAGCACTGGAACGCCAGGGTTCACGACTCTGGCGTTGAAGTCCCATTGTGGTTTGAATTTTTCGAAAAAAAATTCCACATTGAATATTTTTAGTTTCATATTCTGTATGAACTAGTTAAAAGTAATACACTCAAGAAATATATAGTTATCAGGATTATACGTCGTAAGTTTTTCACACTGTTTAGCCGTCAAAACAATAATTAATAGGTCATTTCCTAAACCTTTTCCACAAAAATTCAAATAGGCGTAGGTTTCAGGTAGAATAATCAAAATCATGTAATAAAAATAAGTAAATACCGTACCTAGCTCATTTACTCATTAGTATTTGAGATGATCTTTCTTATTTATTCATTTAAACTCGAATTAATACAGTTTTTAACTATGAAATCACATTTCTAAAATCACATAGGTCAAGAAAAATACAAAATTTCGTAAACGGCCTCGTAATATCCACATTATTGACGTCATATTCATAGAATAGCTTCAACTCTTTTTGTATTTCCAATTATAGATTAAAAAGATATTTTTCAAATTACATTTCTACAGTGATCGTCTACTTTTATGAACTGAAAGTAATATCTTTAGGCGTCTTGAACCAATTTCAGTATTAAATATACATTTGTTTAGCTTATTCTTATCTACCTATAACAAAATTGAAAGTACATGTAAGCATTTTGTAATTATTATTGAAATAAATATTTCTTTGACTTACTTTTTCGTATTATTTATGCACTACCTGTAAAATGATTTAGCGAATCGTCAGAGTTCTCAGGGAGATTTTATCTAAAACACAACAAATTATAATAATACAGTGAAAATTTATTAAAATTTATATCGTGATAAAAATGTCTTAATATAAATATTTGACGATTTCAATAAATATGCATTCATTATTTGACCACTATATTTTAAGCTGTTTATTAAAGCTAAGCTGCTTATGTTTATTTTACAAATCGCACTCATTTTATCTATCACCAAAAATAAATTTATATATTAATTTTTAATTTATTAATTTATTCCTATAATTAATTATTCCTAGAATAATCCGCGAGGCTATTGAAATTAAAAAACACCCAAATTTTAATAGGTCGGATAGATGGAACGTACCACGAGCTTGGGACCCAGTCATCCACTTAATCAAACCCAGTAAGCAGCAAAATCCAGCAAGACTGAACAACGCAGTGAGCTCATTCTACGTAAATTTGCAGCAGCCGAAACGTCGGTTTAAAAAGTAAATAATGACAAATATACGTGATAGAATCCGTAAATAGTGGTTTTATTTCAATGCTTATGTTTATTTTACAAATCCCACTCATTTTATCTATCACCAAAAATAAAATTATTTTGTGTTCAAAGTATACCTTATATAGATAATGATCCAGCTCGTACTTTGCCAAATTTTATCTGATTATTTTGGGTATACTGTGCGCCTGCGTACTAAACACAGCGGTTAGCTGCCACACAGAATACTGCGAGACGACATACGTGTGGACAGACGAGAGCGGGACGTATGAAGTGTGCGGGTGAAATCTGACTTTTTTCTAGCTTTATGCGCGCTCTTAAACTTAAGTATGTTCGTAAGAATGTTGGTAGATGGCACCACCGTCGCCCTTAAAAGACGGAAAATTTTAAATAAATCAGGTGTGGCTCAATAGCTCAGTTGGAAGAGCATTCCCCCTGTAAGGGAAAGGTCGTGAGTTCAAGTCTCACTTGAGCGTTTCATTTTTTCCGATGTTCTTCGAACTTTAAAACGCAGTGAAATTAAACAGAAGACATTCATAAGAAAATAATCAACTCCTAACTCAAGTTTTGCTTAGCTGATGGGGTTAGGGTGAACAGGAATATTTTACTTCTTAGGTTACTCTTACTATGTAGTTACTTACCTTGCCTCTTACAAAAAAGGGGTTGAATACTTTATTTTCTCACTTACAAAGGTTGTTATATTATTCTGTTTTTATGTTGCTGAAATTTTAATATACCCACCGCCTATAAGACGTCAATTTTCACTTAGTCCGTGACTCCACCCAAAATATCAGCCTAAAGCGTGACGTCACTTGCTTTTAACAAAAATAATTTGCAAGGTAACTTCAGACGCCACATAATTACTTAAGAACTTAGCTAATTAAATTGCGATGTACCTCGACGTGAAGTTGAGGGAACAACCAAGTATAAATAGGTATGTTTTAAAGATGGCGTCTACTAAGAATCAAGTTACTTAATAAAAAGAGCAATCGACAAGTTGTTAAACAAACAATTATGAGAATTGCTGATAGTCGTAGATATCTGTAATTTTCAGATACGTATCCTCACGCCTTTATAAAATGAAACTGGTAAGCAGATGCATGTTTATTTGGTTCTACGTAATAGCCTTTAAAAAGGCCTTTTTGAAGAATCAAGGAACAAACATTTTTGATCCTTGATCCTTTTCGTCATTTAATTGAGTTCGGGGCAGTGGTCCAACTGCTCTGTCCAACCAGTTGGACCATGGGTCTTTACTAGGGGCAGTTGTCCAACTTTCAAAATAGTTGGACCACAGCACCTTTTAGATTTTCCTGGTCCAATTCATTTTGTAAGTTACCAACTCTATAACTCTCAACTGCGTCTTTGTGTGTGTATGGTACTTTATGGTTTACGGTTATATTGTGAACCTCTTTGCAGTAAATAGTAGTAACTTTTAGGTACCAGGTACCTACCTCCCACCATTTACTGCAAAGAGGTTCACAATATAACCGTAAACCATAAAGTACCATACACACACAAAGACGCAGTTGAGAATTATAGAGTTGGTAACTTACATTTTTTAAATGAATTGGACCAGGGAAACCTAAAAGGTGCTGTGGTCCAACTCTTTTGAAAGTTGGACAACTGCCCCTAGTAAAGACCCACTGCCCCAAACTATGCCATGGGCTAAAATATCAAAGGGATAACGGGGTACAAAAGCTATGAACATGAAGTTAGAAATAAATGGCTTGAAACAAATTCAAAATGTCACTCTTTCTCACACATTGTACGTATGATGGCTATATATATCTAAATCTCTTTGCCTGCAAACCGGCACATCTCTTGAATGGTTCTATCATTTAACAGGTATGCCGATTTTTATGTTTTTTATTTTTTTTTATTTATTTATAACAAAACGATATATGATAATGGATATAAAAACACCCATTAAACCCTTATGGGTTTATCTTGGGTGTTGCTGTCTGTACATTCTTATAATAAATAATAATCATTTTACACTTATACAACAAACACAAGGTCTTACAATTTCACCCGTAACAAGAAATAATAATGAATAATAGTATCAGGTGCAGAGTAGGCAGGCGCATACAGTTCTAGCTCTAAAACCGGTTTGTTGTTTACGCGCCGCGCGCCCGAAGACATAGATACAGGGTGACTGCTAGATGGTTATTAATTACAATAATTTATGGTATATTTATATTAATTATTTTAAATTGAATTTTGAGATTACATTGCTAAGTTATTATTAATTAGAATTTAGTTATATATGAATTATATTTATTCAAATAACTCCAGTTTTATATTTATTTTTATTAATTATAATCATTATATTATAGTATTTATATTAATAATGTTATAATTCTATTATATTATTATGTTATTTTATTATATTATTTATATTAATTATGTTATTTTTGTAACGGTTTCTGTAAGGTTGCTATTTACTTCAGGTAGGTACATGTGTTTAAGAACTCGTTTTAGGTTGAGAAGATTTATTTTATTTCTGATTTCTAATGGTATCTCGTTTATAAGTCTAGGTAGTAGATAGTCTGTAGTACGTTCGCCATAGTAGTTTTTGGCTGTTTTAGTAACCAACTTTTTATTAACTATTTTACGTGTCGTGATTTGATGTTCTATTAGGTTGTGATTGTATTTAAAATAGTTTTCTACTACTAGCACCATTTTCACCCTCTCGTGAATAGGTATCACTTTGCAATATTGAAATATTTGCTCATAGTTGTTCTTAAACCGAGTTCGAACATTACCAGGCACAATCGATTTTAACAAACGAAGTTGTATGGAATATATTTTACGCAAATATGATGGAAATGTGCGTCCATAGCTACTGAGCCCATACAGTACAATGCTCTCCGCTAGTGCTGTGTACATGTCTAGTAAGATAGGGAAAGGTATTTTATATCTCAGAATGCAAAATTTTGCCAGAATGGCGCGAAGTTTATCACACACAGTGTCGACATGAACCGACCAATTGAACCTTTCATCTATTGTAACGCCTAGGTATGTAATCTGAGACACAATTTCAATGCTTTTGCAGCGACATTGAGTTCCATTTCCATGCAAGCAGTCGTGGTCGTGGGCAACCAAATTAATGTCACTATCTGTGCCGCTCCTATTGTAGGCCGATGATACATGTAGCATCTTAGTTTTTTGTGCATTCAGTACAAGTCCTGCATCGTGAGACCACTTCATAAGAAGCGAGAAATCTGTTTGGAGTCTACTATTTGCTGCCACTATGTCACAATCAGCCGAGATGAGGCATGTATCATCAGCATACTGGTAAACGATACAGTTTTTTATTAGGTTATTCATGTCATTCACATAAGCAAGATAATGTAGAGGGCCAAGCACAGATCCCTGTGCTGTTCCCCTCGTAACATCAATTTGGTCGCTCAATTCGTCATCGATCTTCACCTGATATGATCGATTCTTTAAATAGTCTGCACACCATGCCAGAAGGGGACCGCGTATGCCACTGTGTTCCAGTTTCTGTAGGAGTATATCATGTCTCAGCATGTCAAATGCTTTGCTGTAGTCTATAAAGACCATGAGAACATGTTTTTTTTGGTCCAGACTGCTGTTCACATAGTTTGTGAAACTGGATAGCAATTGTGTTGTGCTTTTTTTTGGCTGGAAAGCAAACTGGTTTTCCGATATAATTTGATGTTGCCTGTAAAAGTCGTGAATTTGGCTGCATATATATTTTTCTACAACTTTATCAATAATGGGTAATATTGTAATGGGCCTATAATTGTTATAATCGTTGGTAGGACCTTTTTTATAAATAGGTCTAACTATACCTGTTTTTAATTCGTTTGGGTATAAACTCTTAGTCAAACTTACTTTAATTAATTTTGCAATTGCATAAGATAGCGATTCAGAAATTACTTTAATGTCAACTGCTTTAATTTTGTCTATTCCGGGCGCTTTGTTGGTTTTAATGTTTTTAATGATTTTATTAATGTCGTTTGGTGTAGGGTCTTTTATGAGCATGGAAACATTTGCATCTTTAATATAGGAGTTCGGGTCGAGTAGTGGGGTATTGCATTGGGGCACTATGGATTTTACGGTGTTTTCGAATTCGTTAGCGAAATTATTCGCTATGGCTTTACTACAAGTGTTTTGTTGGTTGTTAAATGCTTTTAGAATTACATTATCCAGGGACAACTTCATTCGACCTGTCATGCCGTTTAGGATTTCCCACAGTTTTTTGGGATTGCCCCTGTTATTATTAATTTCTTTTTTGTAGTATTGGTTCCTAGTTTTCACCACAGTTTTATTACATTTATTTCGTAACTTTGTATATTGTAGTTGTAGTACTTTATTTGTAGGATCCTTTTTTAATGCTATTAATTTTTCGTCTCTTAATTTACAAATTTTAATTATTTTATTACTAACCCATTTTTTGCTGTTCCTAACGGATGAAGTTATTTTTATCAAATATTTAGATTTTTCGTAACAGTTATCTATGTTAGTTTTAATTGTACGGTATATTTTATTTGGACATGTGACATTTTCTATATTATTCCATACAATGTCACATAGCTCCTTCTCGAGCAAGGATTTGTCATATCGGAGCACATAGTTACAATCACCCTGTATACGTGCAGTAGTTGGGAGCGACGCCACAGTGACACGGTGGTCCGCTAGTACTGTACCGAGCACCGCACAAAACACATCCTGCGTGCGGGATCTTATAAATATGTGATCAATACAAGTTTTTGTTAAAATATTTTTTCTAGATTCTATTCTCGTATATTCTTTGATCCCACACACAAGACCGTGTTCGTATAATAAGTCTAGATAGGATTGTGCTACAGTAGTTTTGACTTTAAGATCTATATTGATATCTCCAATCAGAATGATATCCTGTGTATGATAATGCCCAAGAATATTGCCCAGCTCAACAAGGAAACGAGTCTTACTCCGCGCTGGTGGCCTATATAGTGCAAACAGAACGGCGGTCATATTCGAATTTGTATTTATTTTGCCTATAATACATTCAGTGTGGATAGTGGTGGTTTTATATGGTGTAAAATTGTGATTTTTGTGTACGTAGATTATTATACCACCACCTTTCCGCCCATTCCGTAGTTCTGTGTGCATGTTATAGTCACGTATATGATATAAACAGCTGATTCGTTCCGATATACCAACCTCGGTCAGCACAATAACATCTATATTTTTGGTTGAGTTACTTAATAATAACTCTAGTTTGGCGAAGTTTTTTATTAATGAGCGAATATTGACATGGAGGTAAGTTAGATAGCCTAAATTATTGCAAGGGTTAGGTAGCTGTTTGAAATAGCATTAGATTGTTGGGCAGTCGCTTATTTCGGTGACATTATCTTTGATGTCATCCATTTTTAGGGGTTTTTTTTTTGTTGATAGACTTATCTTTACAAACACACAATTATGACTACGCGAGGTTTTTTATATCAGCCTCAGAGCGTACGACGATGACTTTCGCTTTATCGGTTTTACGTAAAAGTACCCTACCTTCTCTGCACCAAATATATTTGTAGGTCTCCTTCAGTTCCTGCTTGGCTTTCCACAGTAGACTTTTAGCATATGGAGTTATTGCTTGGCGTATAAATACTTTATGCTTCATTACTGCTTCATCACAATTAGTGGCTACATCAGAGACCCGTAACAATACTTGTCGAGCTGCGTCTACCCACTGCATCTTCATTTCTTCATTTTGCAACTTAATGTGAAGAATTCCTGGCTTCCCTTCTTTCATGGGCATTCGTTTGATATCCTTTACCTCCTCCAGTTTCCTCGTCAGTTTATTTGCTAGTCCTCCAGCGATTTCTTTCAATCTTTCGTTTTCTTGGAAAGGAATTCCTTGTACTTCTACAATTTTTTTTAGATCTCTCTGTTCATATTCTATCATACGTTGTTCTTGCGCCTCCAATCTTCTTTCTAAGTGCTTGTTGCGGTTTACAAGGTCCGTATTTTTCTTTTCCAACTCCTTGATCTTTTCTTTAAATGCTTCAATGCTCTCCAGACATTCATCCATCTTATCACTCGTAAACTGCACTGATTGTTGAAGCTCTTTCAGTTCACGTTTGAACAGTTTATCCATATGTTTAGTGATATCTGCTACGAGCTTTTTAGTATCTATGGGGTAAATAGCTCCATCCCTCTGCTCATCGTCATCCTCATCGTCTTCTCCATTGTCCGGAACTACAACTGAGTTTCTTTTTGAGGATTTAGCCGCGCACTCATGGCAGGTCCACTCGAGGTTTTCTGCTACTTTTAGTAGGTCTAGTTGTTTAGTGGTAAGCTCGGTGCAGGCGGTATTTGCATGAGTCAGGCTGCTACACTTGTTGCATTCCAGTCCTGGAGACTTCTTGGTTACATTCTTATTACAACGCGTACATTTTCCCATCTTGAGGGTAATTGCGACACTTTTTAACGATTTTGATATGTTTATTTATTTATTTATTTATTTATTTATTTATTTATTTATTCGGAGGACCAACAGCCATAACAAAGGTATAGTGACTAAAATTAGTTACATACAGCCAATTACAGGTTCTCACTGATACAATTCAGAGTTTGTTCATAATGTGGACTTAAATTATATCACTTTATGGAACTAGAATGATAGGTGATAAAAGTGTATCATTGCAAACTCCACGTGAATCATAGTGCAATAAATTGAACATATTTCTCTAACATAATTATCTAAATTAAAAATTGTTGAAAGAATTCTAGGCTAAGCAACCTCCTGACAGATGCTATACTTGCGTTAAATATGTCAAAGTTATGCTGCAAGCTTGCCGCGTTAATCGTGTAACAAGCTCTACACAAAAATGTATTTTGGCGGTAATTGGATGGCGCAATTGATACGTACAGGGGCATTAGGTGACGTAGGATTTTAGCAGGTGTATTGATGTTGATTCTAGCCAGAAGGTGAGGGCTGTCGACTCTGCTGCATAGAATTTTTTGAAGAAACATTACGTCCGCAATTTTCCGCCGATGTGTTAATGGGAGGAGGTGGAATCTGGCACACAGTTTATGGTAATCATCAGACTTGTACACTACTTTAGCGCGATAGCAAAGGTACCTAATGAACTTTCTCTGAATACCTTCCAGTCTATCAACGTATATATCATATCTAGGATTCCAGACCTCAGACCCGTATTCCAATACACTTCGAACATACGTACAGTACAGTATTTTGATGGTCTTAACTTCCCTAAAGCTGTTCGAAGTACGCATAATGAAACCTAAGGCTCGAGATGCCTTTTTGGCTATACTATCAATATGTTCGTCGAAGATAAGCTTCGAGTCGTACACAACACCTAGATCACGTATCTTATCGCATTTAATTAACTTTTGTCCTTTCAAAAAATATTCGGAGGCAATAATTTGGTGTTTTCGAGTGAAAGTGACTACGGAGCATTTTGAGGGGTTGAGATCCAATCTATTTTTGGTGCAGTAGCTGTCGAGCCTCACTAGATCGGCTTGAAGTGCTTCAACGTCTGCCTGAGACGAAACAGAGGCATATATTTTCATATCGTCCGCGAAGCAGAGAAGATTGGAAGAACAGAAGCATTCGCCGATGTCGTTCACAAAAACTATAAACAATAAGGGACCTAAAAGGGAACCTTGAGGAACACCGCTTGGAACAGTGACCCATTTAGATACAAAATTATTCAGTGCAACTGCTTGCGATCTGTTAGAAATGTAGGATGTAAACCATCTCAACAGATCGCCCCTTATCCCCGAGCGTGCTAGTTTTTGAATTAGAATGCAGTGATCAATCCTGTCAAAGCATTTGCTATAGTCAGTGTAAACGACATCAACCTGCTTCCCTTGACTCATGTTGTAGGTAATAAAATCGTCTAGAATAACGAGATTTGAAACTGTAGACCTACCCCTGACAAATCCGTGCTGGTACTGATTAATGGTATTTTTGAGGGATGCATATAGCTGAGTGTGAATGATCTTTTCAAAGATTTTCGCGATTAAACACAGCTTTGACACTGGCCGGTAGTTTGTTATATCAGTGACTACACCCTTCTTATGGATTGGTGTTACAAAGGCTGACTTCCATATTGAGGGCATTATACACTCACTCAATGACTGTCTAAATAACAGGCTAATCGGTAGGGCTATAGTATTAGCGCAGTTCACTAATAGAACAGCAGGTATCCGATCGGGTCCCGCAGACTTACTTAACTCCAGAGTTTTAAGTAGTTTTGTTACTTGATCCTGGTTCACTGTTATGCTACCAATATCAGACACCGAGTCGCAGTACACGTGGGCATCGTCCCTTGTCTCACCTGAGTCTAGGAAAGTTGAGACAAAGTAGTCAGAGAATAGGTTACATATATCTTCAGTTCCAGTAGCCGTGGTGTCGCCGTAACAAACAGAGCTCGGAATACTAGACCTAGCACCTGTTTTAGATTTTACAAATTTCCAAAACTGCTTGGGGTCCCTAGTTATGGATTGTTCTATGGTTTTAATGTAAGATTGATAGCATTCCGTTTCTAACTTTTTTACTCGCTCTCTCAATAATTCGAAACTATATTTATCGCATAGATTGCCGTAACGCTTAAATTTTTTATGAAATTTGTATTTTTCTTTTATCATCTTTTTCAACGCAGGTGAATACCACACCGGGTGATGATCATTAGTTAACAATTTAGTTGGGACATACTTACTAATCATATCATTGATAAGTGAGTAGAAGCGTTCCACAGCCCTCTCAATAGGGGTGCGTCCTCGTGCTCCTACTAAATAGTCCTACTGGTAGGAGCACCAGGACACCCATGTCCTGGTGCTCCTACTGAACATAAAAACCAAGAGGAATAAAATAATTTTCTAAATTTAATTCTTTTTGCTCCTATTGCATTACATATTGTACAGTCAACCGAAAAATACTTAAGAGGAAATTAAAAGAGGTCCCGCCAAGCTAAGAAATTTAAAGTAGTAGTTTAATTTAGTGGTAGTATTTTTTTCCAAGGAACGATATTTTTCGATTTATACCCCAAAAGGTGGTGAATCTTTTTGACATAGGAAAAATTCCTAGTAGTAATTTTCAATCAGAATTCGCTGGGGGATCTCACTGGCAGATGATCTGGGCCTCGATTCTGCTAAAGCCAAACAACATAATGGTGCCACCGCTCCTGAGCGATGAGGTCAAAAAGTCCAAAATTCAATGACTTTTTGCAGAGTAATTGAAGAAGTATAATGAAACCGTTTTCATTTCATTTTGGACTTTAGCAGTAGGTACAGGGAGACTGGAGGCAGATTTACATTAAAAAAAAAACGAATATCTCAAAAAGTTATAAGCGGAGCGGGGAGAGGGTAGTGTCTTTCGAATCACTCGAATCACTGATCGTGCTGATTTCCCAGTCACGATGTCGTAGTGGACGGGTGACCATCGCGCGTACGCTATCGATGCAATTTCCAAAAGCAACGATTCCTACGTACTCGTTCGTCGACAATTTATTAATATACGACTGGTCACCGGCTCTCCTTAAATTCTATCTCAATGCATTCCAGTTAACCCTCCCCGACCAAAGCAATCTTGTCAGATGGGGAAAAGCCACAGATAAAACATGTAACTCATGTGATGAAGCAATTGGTACTGCTAGGCACCTACTGGTGGGTTGTAGGACGCTATTAGACCGGGGTCATTACTCGCGCCGACATGATAAGGTATTAGAAATCGTACGTGAGGCGGTAAGTTTGGCGGTAGCTAGAGCGAAAAAGGGTTTAACCACAAACCAAAGAAATGACGTCGCGTTTGTAAAGGAAGGCTGCTCAAAAAAGACAAATCAAAAGCCGTACTCAATTTTGATAGCAGCCGCTGACTGGACATTACTCGCAGATTCGTATGAGAAACACTATAAAATACCGGAGGATGTTTGTGCCTCGTCATCCAGACCCGATATATTCCTATTTTCAAAACAGCAAAAGCGTGCAGTACTAGTAGAACTCACAGTACCGTGGGAAACTAACATACCTAAAGACCACGCTATAAAAATAAACAAATACTTTGACCTGACCAACGAGTTAACCAAAAATGGCTATGTGGTTAAACTCTACGCCGTGGAAGTAGGAGCAAGGGGAATTCAAGCTAAATCCCTGTATAACTTATTTAAAGACCTTGGATTGCCAAGAGCTTCAGTAAGCTCTTTACTCAAACGAATATCTAAAACGGCGTTGATAGGATCTTACCAAATTTGGATAGGTAGAGGGGGGAACACGACTGACGGTGGAGGTGAGCGCTGATGCATCACAAGGTGGCCACCCTAAACCTACACCTGGATCGCAAGTCCCAGGCGCCGTCACAGTGTTCCTCTCTGTACCACGCCATGGACCCGGCGACCGCACGGTGAATCCATGGAATGCTAAGAACCGGATCTCTTCACACTTCAAAATTCGACGGAAGTCGGAGTCCCGTGGCCAATTTAATGGACTATTTTTTTTGTGTGGCTACATCATAGAGAGAGTACGCCAGCAATCCGTGAAGTACTGTGGACCTAAAAGACAACATTCGGCAAGAATCGAATTGAACCGAGCTTACTGCAGCGTGTGGTGCGGAATACGATGCTCCGTTTTAAACAATGTCTAGGTGGAAGACATTTGGATGACATCATCTTTAAAAAAAATCCGCATATGTACTTTACATTTAAAAACTTGTATTAAATCTATATGTCAAACAGTACCTTTTTTAATTAATTTTGAAAACATAAATCTGCCACCACCATAAAGTCTAAAATTTATTGTCATTTTTTGCAGTGACCGCGGCACCACAGTGGTTTAGCTTTAATAGAATCGAGGGCCTGGAAGGTTCTAGTGGTAAACCATACTTTGGTTTAGACGAGGATTTGAATATAGACGGATAAAAATAGAAGGGAAATTCGAATCACATCGGGCATGTCTCGGTAGATAAGTTTGTCAAGGCATTCCCCTGTAAGGGAAAGATCGCGGGTTCGAGTCCCGCCCCATTTTTTTCTATGTATTCGATAGAGGAGATTAGTTTTCTTTTTCGTTACAAAAATAATACACATTTTAGAGCTTCAATTTTTGTTATCCTCTGAGTCTTTTTTTTTGCATATTACTTTACACAGTCTATGACTTGAATTTCATACAGAAACCTATTTTCAAATAATGATCCAGGTCGAGTTTCATATAGCTGCACTGTCATATTTCACTACACTTTTGTAAACTCCTTGTTTATATTATTGCTTTCCTTTGAAGAGCAATAGGTACAGTTCCGCGTTTCCTTTTAATTAAAACGGGAATAATTTCTTCTGTACCTATTCATTTTAAATTTTAATATAATTTATTATTTAGACAAAAAGTGACAAAATATGCAACAAAGTGACACTTGTAGATATCTGCATTCGTCTGTACTTGAATCAGAGTATGTGTATGAGTACTTCTATTTTTGTAATGTCTTGGTGCTCCTACTGGACGCTTCACGGTTGCCTTTGTAGTAGGAGCACCAGGATATAGGTGTCCCGGTGCTCCTACCAGTAGGACAATTTAGTAGGAGCACGAGGATGCACCCCTCAATAGGTAAGCTCTTAAATTCATTTTCCCAGTGCAACCTAGAAATATCCCCGTTCATATTGATGTAATCACACTTGGAAAAAAGTTTTTTAAGGCGAGGGCTTGGTTTTAAATAGGATATTTGTACAAAGTTCACATCAATAAGTAACGCTCCGTGATGCGGGTCAGGCTTCACTAGAGGCTCCTCGCAATTAGACACTGATACCGAGTCATTGGATAGCACCAAATCCAACATCCTACCAAGTTCGTTCGTTACGTCATTATATTGTCGCAGATTGAGCAAGTTCACTGAATCAATCAGGGAACGTTCGTCGACGGTTTTTACGTTGCTGGGTAGCATGTATGACTCACCGTTCCCACTATATTGTGACCATTTAATATCACCCATGTTAAAGTCCCCGATTATTAAATATTTATCAAACGGCTTGCTACACATAATGCCCTCCAACCTCGCAAGAAAGTTATTTAATTGATTCGAAAAGGATAGACCTACATTTTGAGTGCATAAATATAAGAGACAAATGCTCAAGTTGTAATTAAGAGATGATTTAAGGCCACATTGCTTTACTGGTAACGTAAGCCATATGTCTTCCGCTGTACTATAGAACTTAGGTTGAGCCGTGCCACATAATTCCTTTCGAACTGCAATTAGTACGCCCCCACCCAATTTCTGCATTGTTAACTCGTAATCCCTATCCCGTCTCCAAACCGTATACCTATCATCAAACAACTCCGAGTCACAAATACCCGGCAATAACCAAGTTTCCGATATAACTAAAATGTCATAGTTAGCAAGACACAAATTGCGATAGAACTGACTCGTTTTGGTGCGTAATCCACGAACATTCTGGTAGTACACCTTTAAATTAGTAAAAGCCATCACTATTTTGTACAATCAACAACAGATTCACAACAAAATTATAAACACAAATCGCACATACAATTGATTGCATTAACAAAATTAGAACCATTAACATCCCAGCGCCATGTAGGTACAAAATTTGCACAACGAGTGTATGTACAAGACTGCAACAGGAGAGCAGACCACGATTATCAAAGTGCAAGCTTCGAATGCAATATTACAAAATTGGCGTTCGTATGATGAACACCTTGTCTCAAATGTAGCCCGGCGTATCACTTATACAAGAATATTCTTTTTAACTCCCGACGCAAAAACGACGGGGTGTTATAAGTATGACGTGTCTGTGTGTGTGTCATGTGTGTGTGTGTATGTCTGTCTGTGGCATCGTAGCACCCAAACGGATGAACCGATTTGGATTTAGTTTTTTTTTGTTTGAAAGGTTTATTAGTCGGGAGTGTTCTTAGTTATGTTTGAAAAAAGTCGGTCCAAGATGGCCGCCGCCACAACATGTCGGAATACATATTTCTTCATAACTCCCTCAATAAGAATAGTGTTCCGATAACGGAGTTCTTAACCAGTTAGGGTCCCCCGACATGGCAACCGTTGAATCAAAATTTATTCATTTATTTTAACTTTTTGGAGGTGTTTTTTTGTGGCGGGGGTTTTTAAATTTTTAATTTATTTTTATAACAATAAGCTACATAGAAACTGACTGAAATAAACGATGATCGAGTACCGAATAGTTTTGTATCATGACACATGTCGTGCAGACTGACGAACAGACCTTCTCTGCCCACCACACGACAGTGTAAATAAAACACGAACTCGTTCGTGCAGTGGTGCATTAACCCAATTCCTTCAGCTTACAGCTGTTTGACAACTGGCTCGTGTCAACCCTTCTTTAACCGCTTCAAATATCTGCCCGAGTATGGTCTGTGAGACCGAAAGAGCAATAATACAGTTGTACAGCTGTTCGCATTCTATCCAGTGTGTTACCGACCACGTAATGCATTAACACTAGGAATCATAATGTTTTTTTTTTTTTCATGAAAACAACAATAATTTTATTTTATTAACTAACCTAAAATTTTAAATAGGTAAATTATTGACTTGGCAATCGCACTAAACATTCTAATTTGTATATAGATATGTACCTAAGTATTACTTTTTTCTGTATTTATTATTTTTATTTATAAATGTCAAAAAAATACAATGTCACATATTAAATAAAAATGTCAGGTAGGTAGCAAGATGCCATTCATTTACGGTGCAGAGTATACCTGCTAGAACCAAGCGTTTCAGTGACTCATTCCTATGTCGCACCATTAAGACCTGGAACTCCCTGCCAGCTCACGTGTTTCCCTCTTCCTACAGTCCCGGGTAATTTAAGCGGGGCGTGAAAAGGCATCTAATGAGGCCGTCAAGCTGAGTGCCACCACTATTAACATGATACATATTTCCGATGGTAACCCTCTTTCCGAGACTTCGCCTTTAGCTTAACATCAGGCGAGGTGAAGTCAAATTGACGTGTCATATATAAAAAAAAAAAACACAATTAGCGTGAGCAAATCCGCGCGACATTGTACTGAATTAGCTTTAAGTTTATTTTTTGTACTACTATCTGTCACCGGTGTTATTCAAAAAAGTCCTTCATCATTGCACACGTCTCAATCTCGGTGTAGAATAAAACTTTAGAAGTTTAATATCAAAAAGTCGTTTTATTCAAGTAAACCTCCGCATCGCACCCAACAAAACTAAACCAAGCGATATTAATCTTGGACCCAAGTCGCGAGAGAGACGATGCCCTGATGCGGGCGCATTGCTTATATATTATCTACGATTGGTAGATTTCAGCTCTTCCATAACCGTTATAGCACCCCGAGCTATGCTTAAAATACATCGAAAACGCCAAGATACTACGCATTATGAATACATTTTGGGTCCAAGATATATGCCCCAAGGTATATTATCTAATTCTGTTAGCTAGTCGTCCTCTATAGGCGTCGACATGGGGGTGACGAGGGGTACCTGGTTCCCTCACAGTACTACTACTACTGGCAGTGGGGACGCCGTTAGACCAGACGGGTGATCAGCCCTTCTATGTGGGGCCATTTCACCAAATTCTCCTATAACGACTGCCATACATGTTTATATAGCAACCGGGACCGACGGCTTAACGTAGAACACGACCAGACTAATGCAAATACTCATATTCATGCATAAAAATATTTGCACTGAGCGGGGATCGAACCCGCGCCTCCTGCGTATCGGCCGCGTTCATCACCGCCACGCCACGGAGGCTGTCTTCCCTCACAGTAAGAATAAAAGCAAACTTAAATCGTCGGTCTGACAGACCACCCTCGAGTATTTGAAGGTTAATCTCATACTTTTAGTTAAACACAAGTGTATCTTCTCCTTGAGAGTTAGGTCTCAATTTCATATTCCGGGAACGTAATCAAAAACATCACTTTCTGTTTACATAACATTTTACGTCGTTGCAATATTAAACGAGTTATTTTCGCGTGCTCCAAATATGCTGTTCTCAAAATGTATTTTAGGAATTTTCACTTGTAGTGTCTTAAATTGTGTAGTACTAAAAGTACCGCACTTCTACTAGAGCACGTATTTCAGTCAGTTCCCGGCAAATATTTCAACTTCAAGCATAACAGAAAAGAGTAGTTACAGCAAATTGAGCAATAAAAAAAACAATTCTTCGCAAGCATAAGCAAAGCAAGCAAGCATTCCCAAGCATATTTTTAACCCCCGACGCAAAAACGACGGGGTGTTTTATGTTTGACGTGTGTGTGTGTGTGTGTGTGTGTGTGTGCGTGCGTGCGTGCGTGCGTGCGTGCGTGCGTGCGTGCGTGCGTGCGTGCATGCATGTGTGTGTGTGCATGCGTGCGTGCGTGCATGCGTGTGTGTGTGTGTGTGTGTTTGTGTTTGTGTGGCATCGTATGCGTAGCATTCAAACGGATGAACCGACTGGCGTGTGCGCATTGGTTTGTTATAATACTTATAAATCTATGATTGGTGGCTTTGATCTCTTCCCTCGCCGCAGCACATAGTGCTATCCTTAACAGGCATCCAAAAACGCGTATCTACAGCGCATAACAGAGTCCATTTTGTGTCGTCACTGGGCTCGAGATATATGCATATTTTAAAAAGGTCACACAGTCTAACGATTCATACTACATACAGTCGGTCAACGAAGCCGTCTAGACAGAGCAATCGTGCGGGGGGAGAGGGGTGGTGGGGGACGAGGTATTACTCGGTACGCCCATACATTTTACTCGGTACTAACGATTCAGGGCTGTCTCATTTGTAATCACACTAATCACGTGTTAATTTTTTTTTCATGACTCGTTGTGTTTGTTAATTTTTTTTTTCATTTTCTATATTTGGTGATCCAAAATGGCGGACACGAAATTTTCACAAAAATCGCTATGGGTATCGCTTTCAAGGTTTTTGGGGTCGCTGATTGCGAATATAACATCCATTTAGCGATCCAAGATGGCGGACTCGAAATTTTCACCAAAATCGATATGGGTATCGTTTTCGGGGTTTTAGGGGTCGCCGATTACGAATATATCATCTATTTAACGATCCAAGATGGTGGACTCGAAATTTTCACCAAAATCGATATGGGTATCGCTATCAGGGTTTTTGGGGTCGCTGATTGCGAATGTAACATCCATTTAGCGATCCAAGATGGCGGACTCGAAATTTTCATCAAAATCAATATGGGTATCGCTTTCGGAGTTTTTGGGGTCGCTGATTGCAAATGTAACATCCATTTAGCGATCCAAGATGGCGGACTCAAAATTTTCACCAAAATCGATATGGGTGTCGCTTACAGGATTTTTGGGGTCGCTGATTGCGAGTATATCATACATTTTGCGATCCAAGATGGCGTACTCGTCATTTTCACTAAAATCAATATGGGTATCGTTTTCAGGGTTTTCGGGGTTGCTGATTACGAATATATTATTTATGTAGCGATCCAAGATGACTGGATGATATATTCGTAATTAGCAACTCCGAAAACCTCGAAAACGATACCCATGTTGACTTGTGGGAAATTTCAAGTCCGTCATCGTGAATCGTTAAATGGATGATGTTATTCGTAATTAGCTCGATTTTTTTTTTAAATTTCAAGTCCACCATCTTTGATCGTCGTTAAAATGCCGGCAGGCAATCATACGATGGGAAACTGTCGACTCCCAACTGATCGTGTGTAGGCGCAAAACTGACAGCAGGGAATGGCCGGCAGGTCATAATCGCTTTCGTGTGTGGGCGCCGTCAATTTAGGACTGCAGGCCGCCCGTAACGATCTGAAACTGCAGGCGGACTCATCGTAGATGGGCTCCTTAAGAATATATCATCAATTTAGCGATCCCGGCGATTAGCGAAATTTCATTGAAATTCGAACTCGAATTCGAATCCGAATCCAAACCCGAACCCGAACTTGAACCCGAACCCGAATCCATATTCAAATCGAAATCGAAATCCCGAAACCGAAATTCCGAAACTGAAATCGAAATCCCGAAACCGAAACTGAAATCGAAATCCAAAAACTCAGACCTAAAATATTACGTTTGCTTGATCATCAGACAGCGTTAGACGCTCTTGACAGAATGCAGCGACGTGCAGTTCGTATCATAGGTGATCCTGAGGTTACCAACACCTTGGAACCTCTGCAGTTGCGTAGAGACGTTGCCTCTCTGGCCGTTTTCTACCGCCTCTACCACGGCGAGTGTTCTGAGGAGTTATTTCAACTGATCCCACCCTCTCCCTTTCTATCCAGAACAACACGTGCTGGTCTGCGGTGCCATTCACACACGGTGGAATCCATACCATCTCGCACTAAACGGTTTGGGGGCTCTTTCCTCTGCCGCACGATAAAGAGCTGGAATGCTCTGCCCGCATACGTGTTTCCCTCTTCTTACAGTCCCGGGTTCTTCAAGCGGGGCGTGAAAAGGCATCTATCAAGGCCGTCAAGTTAGGGACCACCATTTTACGTCCAATTGGCACCGGGAATGGTGGTCTGTATCTTCTGGACTGCACTTCAGCTTTGTTGCCATCTAGCGGGGTGCAGTCAATTGACGGACCAAATATAAAAAAAAAAAAAAAAAAAAAAAAAAAAAAAACATAATTGGTTGAGTAGAACCGGAGATATAACCAAAATCCATGCGAGCGGAGCCGCGGGCATCAGCTAGTAATTTATATTAGCGTGACTTGGTGGGCCTTGACAGAACAAAGGGACTCATAGGGGTTATATATAAAATATTACAGAAAAATAAATTATAAATAAAAACTGAAGTGACAACCCTGACAAAACTGCAAAAGGCGGCATTTCCGCAAACATCAAACGCGATGAACTACTGTAAGATTTCTCGTTAAACTTCAGTGATTCGCCCGAGAGATTACATTTTAATTTACTTGTAGTAGCACGCGTGAGTGCTGCCATCGTACACAATTTTATAGCAACATTTAAAAAGAAAAAAATGTTAGCTAACTTGAGGGTATCCCATACACGTTTTGTGTGGCGGCCATCGTGCACTTGTTTTTTCTTGTGTGTTAAAATATATTAGATTTAGAGTGATAGTTTATGTGATTTGTGTCGGAACAAGATGGGAAAGCGCAAACATTACAATGGTGATGAAGAGGAATACTTAAAACGAAAATTCAAGAAGCTAAACGCCAAAAGTCAAAGATTCGTCGCAGGCGCCGTCACCGCAGGTACAATTCGACTTCCAGTAATATTCAAAATCAACCGATTGGAATTATGGTGAGTACGATGACGATGTGTGGTGATGATGATATGTGGACGAACATCCTTTGCAGGTGCGATAGCATAATGAACTGGAGTCCATATCGAGTATGTTTCCGATAAACTCAGCTAGTTCCTCACTAACATATCATTACTAAAAAATCGCATTCCATATAAAGTCAAAATGATGTTGTATAACTCCCTAGCTGAATCTTATTTCCAATACGGATTAAGCAGCTACGGTCGTACATACCTATAACACATATCTGCAAAGTATTTTTATTCTTCAGCGAAGAATTCTTCGCAAAATTGTATCAAAAAACATCAAACAGCAGATCAATGATAATGACAATAGTCTGTTTTAATATTGCAAGAGTGCATACCCAAGTTAAGCGTTTGGTAGTTAAGAAAAATCTTTTCTAATCAAAATTTTCGGCACAATCTATGCCGTCCTGTATACATGCGGGTAGTGGCTACCTGGTTCCTCGACTTAATAACGCACTGCCCGCCCTCGGAATTGCGCAATGTAGATACCTAACATTAAGCCTCGTAGTGTCAACAAACAGACTCAAATCACGCTATTTAAACTCACTTGTTTATTGTTATTTAACACCTTAAGCACAGAATAGATAATAGTACTAGCGTACTCCTTAAGCATAGATAATAAACCGCATAGGTTTCTGTAATGCTTATGTATATTTGTTGTATACAAATTGTATAAACGATAAATAAATATAAAAAAGGTGAATTTGCTAAATGAAGTGATGAAAAGTCGGTAGTCAATATTATAACATCCATGTCTGGAGTACAGCCCGCGAGGCTCGTACCATGACTAACTTTAAAGTGCTTTGAATCGGTGATCAATATAATAACATCCATGTCTGGAGTCCAGTCCGTGAGGCTGTACCGTGACTAACTTAGGAGTGTTTTGAATCGGTGATCAATATAATAACATCCATGTCTGTAATCCAGTCCGTGAGGCTGGTACCGTGACTAATTTTGGAGTGTTTTGAATCGGTGATCAATATAATAACATCCATGTCTGGAGTCCAGTCCGTGAGGCTGGTACCGTGACTAACTTTGGAGTGTTTTGAATCGGTGATCAATATAATAACATCCATGTCTGGAGTCCAGTCCGTGAGGCTGTACCGTGACTAACTTTGGAGTGTTTTGAATCGGTGATCAATATATTAACATCCATGTCTGGAGTCCAGTCCGTGAGGCTGGTACCGTGACTAATTTTGGAGTGTTTTGAATCGGTGATCAATATAATAACATCCATGTCTGGAGTCCAGTCCGTGAGGCTGGTACCGTGACTAACTTTGGAGTGTTTTGAATCGGTGATCAATATAATAACATCCATGTCTGAAGTCCAGTCTGTGAGGCTGGTACAGTGACTAACTTGGGAGTGTTTTGAATCGGTGATCAATATAATAACACCCACGTCTGGAGTCCAGTCCGTGAGGCTGGTACCGTGACTAACTTTGGAGTGTTTTGAATCGGTGATCAATATAATAACATCCATGTTTGGAGTCCAGTCCGTGAGGCTGGTACCGTGACTAGCTTTGGAGTGTTTTGAATCGGTGATCAATATAATAACATCCATGTCTGGAGTCCAGTCTGTGAGGCTGGTACCGTGGCTAATTTTTGGAGTGTTTTGATTCTATAATCAATATAATAACATCCATGTCTGGAGTACTTAAAGTCCGTGAGGCTAGTACTATGATTAACTTTGGAGTGTTTTTGAGTCATGTCCATCACCCGGAATTGACGTGATCGGCACTACTGATGCGGATGACAGTCCAACTAAAAGGGCCGCGTTACAGTTTGTGGTCTTGCGGCCCACCAGTGTGGGGCCAACCGCTCCGCAGCCCGCGCCCGCAGCTATGTCCACGACCGCGCGCGCCGGCGCTGACACCCACTGGCCAGGAATTTTCTGCGGATACGCTCGCGCCGCTGACTTCTACGGAGCTAAGTATCGAATTAGAGCTAGATATATTATTATGTTCATTGGGAGAAGAGCTCCCAAAGGAAAATAAATTTGGCCCTTGTATACATAAGGATGTTGCCTCTCGGTGGTCTGACATTTTGGTTGATGGCTTGAAAGACGAGGTGAAAGGGGACATCATTAAGTCCTTCGTTTTTCCAAACAAAAAATTGGTTATCTCTAAAGTCGGTTTACTGACGATAGTTACGTGACAACGTCATAAGAAAATACTAATGGAATGGTTTCATTTTTCAAAAGAAAATTTAAATTTTATTTGTTTGATTTGTCGCTCGTTCCGCGCTCTCGCTTGCATTTCAAGCTTTAAATGGAACGCCTCAAAGCGAGGTAACGCCGCATGACGCCATGTTTTTTCGTGCGTGCAGCCGGCTCCATCGAATTATAAGAAGTTGTCACATCAAAAAAAAAAGATTTGCAAACGCTATAACTGGCGTAGCTAATACTGTATCAACTCTATTAACTTCAGCTCTCATAGATGATGATTATAAGAATTAAATCCTAAAGAATCTTAGTGACACTGGCGGATTTTTACCTATGTCACATTCATTTTTGTGAAACACAAATTAGGCGTGCTCTTTTGTTGAATTGCCATAATAAAGATGTCAAAGATAATATTAAAGATCTAAAGTGAGATGACTCACTTTTTTGAAACGATTTACAAGAAATTCGATGACAGCCATTACAAGAACAGGCGCAGAGTTGAGACCTCCTCCTGTTAAGCAGAGGGTGCAACCCAGACGTAGACCATCAGAGCCTTCTACATCGAGGGTTTTTTAAACTGGAGAGGCCAGCCGCCGCCATCTCACCGAGCGCCAGCGAAGACGAGCTCGATTCGCGGTGGGCACAAGCGACCGCCGCTGCCGCGCCGGCAGAGCGACCGCTGAGCCCCGCCAGTACACAGCCGGGGCTCGCGGAGTTAGGGAACTCCGGGTCCGGGTGACTAGAATGCAACACCGCAGGCTGGTAGACTATAGTTTTTCTATAAAGATGGTCAGAACAAGATGTTACCAAACGTATAAAGTTTTTAGAACTGACCACTGCCTTCTTAGTTCTAAAATTTTTGGCAAAAGATTGCAGGAATTAAGAGATTATTTTAAGGATCGACAATTCGACAGCAATACATCAACAGAATGGGACGCATTCAAATCCCTCATTTAAGTAACATAAGTAGACAAATCTGGCGGTGGTGGGAAGACCGGGGTCTGTCTATATACGCTTCTTATATAAGCTCTAATATACTACATGGCTGACGAAGCGTCTCGTCGAACGCATGCGGACATACATAGAATGGGAACTTGCAGACAGCGCAGATTTTCGAATTACTTAGCAGTTCCTTTTCACACCCTGAGATTGACTTATTTGCGAGCCGAATAAACAAAAGATGTCCCAAATTAGTGTCTTGGCATTGCGATCCTGACGCGTTTAGGGTCGACGCGTTCACAATATCATAGCCACAATATTTTTTCTACGCGTTACCTTTCTGCCTGATACAAAAGGTGTTACAAAAAATTATTACTGTTAAAGTAATCTAATTTTAAGTATGTGACTGATTGCCAAATAAATTTCTTTCAGTCTTTCTTTCTATAATACTGAGGGTATTGTTACACAACCCTGGTTTCCTTTCTATGTAAAATTATTAAATTCAGATAGAATCGAATTCCAGCTTAATCCGAATTTACTATTCACCCCAGCACAAGATACACCGGAGTCTTACCTTGGTTGCCGGAGTATTGTCAGCACGGCGTTTATGAACCAGAGTATTACATCAAACGTCATGGACCCACGTTGTGCCTAACTTATTACAACGAACGTCCTTCTATTTGCCTAGCAAGGACTCTGGAGTATTATTTACCTCTTCCATTCAAGTAATTGTGATTTTCTTTTGATTAGTTTTAACAAACCTTTCCGTAAGGTATGTTCGCAGTCGATTAGTCGATGGATCAAAGTCACCCTGGCAGAAAACGGGATTGACACGTCAGTTATTAAAGCGCATGGCACGAGACATACAGCGACTTCTGCAGCCAATAGGCTAGGTGTAAGTATAGACCCCATTAAGAAAACCGCTGGTTGGTCTGGAAGTTCCCAAGTTTTCGCGAAATTCTATAATCGAGATTTGGTGGTGCACTCTAATAAGACATTCGCCCGCTCGTTTTACAGGGTAGCTTCGATTAATCGTTTAACAATAAGATTATTGTCCATTTTTGAATAATAATCATTACATTTGTAATGCAGGTCTGTAATCTATTCGTTCTTTTTAGAATATAATTGAGTTATGGCCGGACGTCTTTTTTATATCATTTGCTTAATGCTATTTCGTCTCTTACTCTAAACATCCTACAAGTAAATTAAAATGTAATCTCGAAGGGCGAATCACTGAAGTTTAATAGAAAATCAAACGAACTTACCTGTAAGTGAAGTTCGATGACTATTAAACGATGTGATTCGCCCGAGAGATTACAACCCCCCCGACCCCATCTGGACCTTGTCCATCTGGACCTTGTCCCTTTAGACCACGAAATAGCGCATAACACAGATGGCCTGTACGGGGTAAACGTGTATGAGATACCCTCAAGTTAGCTAACATTTTTTTCTTTTTAAATGTTGCTATAAAATTGTGTACGATGGCAGCACTCACGCGTGCTACTACAAGTAAATTAAAATGTAATCTCTCGGGCGAATCACATCGTTTAATAGTCATCGAACTTCACTTACAGGTAAGTTCGTTTGATTTTCTATTATACTGTGCTGGTATCATCTCAGTAGAACCAATCTACTGAACCAGCGAAAGAAAAATTTTCAAATGATTTATTTTAATTACTCTTGACATTTCTGACACTATTTGTAAAATTTTGACGTTCATAATTGTGCTCTTTATTTGCCTAAACTGAATAAATGAAATTGATTCTTTGATTCTTGAAGCTGGTAACTCCGTAATTATTACATTGCAATGAGTAGGTAAGTAAGTATTTACATCATATGTTTATAAATACGTTTTATAATTTAATTCGAAGATAACACAAGTAAAACCTGTTTAGAAACTAACTAATAATGTCGTTAACATGCACACTATGCAGAAATGTTCTATCAAGTAGATTGATTTGTATTCTTAAGTAAGTACGTCGTTATTTATTGGGAAACCTACTATAATAATATCTATTCGTTATTCAGTATGCACTCGTAAAAGCAAATAAAAAAATAAGTTTAAAACTAAAATCCGACTCGAAATACAAATACACAAATACAAGACAAATAATACGAATACTAAAAAAAAAAAAAAAAAAAAAAAAAAGAACTCAAGTGGGACTTGAACCCACGACCTTTCCCTTTACTGCTGAATAAAACCCGACTTCTGAAAATCACGCTCTAAAAAGTATGAAACAAGAAAATATCAAGGATAGCCAACCAATTGCTATATTACGTCCCCGAGGAGGGCTAGACCGTAAGGAATGGCCCTGGGTCAGCCGGGGTGCGAGGGATATGTCGATGACAACCTCACCTCCGGCCTAGCACCACGACCCACAGTTGGCGTGCGGTTTTAGTCGGTTCGAGCCCGACATAACCTTCCCTTCCGGCTCCGGCAGGGGGGGTATCCGAGGGGATTTCCGCACGAAAAAATAAAATAAAAAAAAGCTACATTACGTCAGGGTAGACTTTGGAAGGAACTTTTGCAGGAGGTAGAAAATGGAATATTATTATTCTTTTAGCTTGTTACTGCTTTTCCCCAGAATGAATTGTTTTGTTGGAGTAAGTAAACTTAATTTTTTTATTTACATTATTTTGGGACAAGCAAAAGCAAATAACTTATACATATTTGAAATGTACTAATTAATTTAATTGTTTAAATTTCAACGCAGTACTTTCTGAGCGCTAGAGGGCGCCACATAAGATTCAGTGACACGTCTTATAGCCTATAACGATCGGACGATAAAGCCGCTTGTAACGATACCTCACTAGTCCAGTTCTAATAAGTAGTTGAGGAGCTATGAGGGAACAAATGAACATACATACAAAGCCTGTCAAATCATAACCCTTTTTTGTTTCACCGTAGTCGGCTAGTAAATAATGTTTTATTCTTACAATGACAGGTAGTTGACAGGGGCTACACAACACAATAAAATTACTCACGTGGGATAAAATTTTGTAATAAATTTATTGACAACATAAACTGGCGAAATGTGGGTGCTAGCACCTCTGTCTACCCCTTCGGGGAATACAGGCGTGACCGTTATGTTATGTTATGTTACATGTTACAACATTGACTTTAGATCGATCGTATTAACCAAAGTGTAACTTAACGCTGTATCAACAAACTTAACATTGTAAAATACACTGTTTAATCATTTTGAAAAGGAGCATCAAAACCAGAGCTAACTTTAACATATTTTTATCAGATATCGATCAAATACAAGTTCTATAATAAAATCGGTCGATGAGTCGGATTATCTCGATGATATTGACATTCCAGAAAGACAATCGATTAGAACTGATAATAAACACTTAGATACCACTTGTAATATGATAATAATGAATATGCAATGGAACATTATTGTGTTTATGAGTGTGTTTGAGTGATTGTAGATAGCAAACGAGTATAGGACCCAGTTGTTGGTAACTTGTTATAGGTAAATATATACGATTGCGACACAAGGGGGATCATCACTACCATAGTATAAAGCAAAGTCGCGTCCCTGTGATATGTGGCGTGGCGGTAGTGCATGCGACTGCCACGCAGGAGGCGCGGGTTCGATTCCCGCTCAGTGCAAATATTTGCATTGGTCTGGGTGTTTCTATGTATTATATGTATGTATTTACAAAAAAAAAGATATATAAGTATGTTTATCCGCATTCTAGATTCCATAACACAAGCTATAAAAAGCTTAGGTACCATGGATACCCCCAAAATGTCTCTATGTATGCTTATATCTTCAAACCTACGCTACAGATTTTGATGCGGTTTCTTTTAATAGGTAGAGTAATTCCAGAAGAAGGTTTATATGAATAATACATGCTTAATATGAGGAGTTTGTTGCGCCGTTTCTTCTTCACCAGCGCCTTGGAAGCGGTGGTAAACTTATATTGAGTAGGTAGAATTAAAATTGACGTCAATAAGAAACAATTTTATTGTTCAACATTGAAAATAAATGACTATGACTATAGTAGAGGGTGTAGCGGGAACGGAATTGGACGCCACGCGGGCGGAAAGAAATTGGCGGTACGGAGTTCGCCGGGTCAGTTAATCACTCATATAGGTAATATGACTATTGCAACGGAGAGGAGAGGGAGAAATGAGAAAGAAATAAAGAAAATGTAAGTGTCTCCGGCACAGAGATAAAAGTACTGACGTATCTCCAGTAGTATAGTATATGTATCACTATAACTTTGTTTTATTGAAGGGCGAAATCGGAAGCCGCCGCGAGGTTCCCGCAGAACAGATTTGGGCCACTCCATTTCTTCCCATGCAGTGATTTCACTTGCCTTGATGGTATGTGGTAAGCGAAGAACAAGTCTCAGGAATTAAAGCCACCATTGCAGACACAAATAATTCTACAAATCATCCCTTAGACGCTTTAAGGTGCCTTTTCACGCCCCTTTTAAATGACCCGGGATTTTTTTAGGAGGAAACGTCAACACACGTTGACTTCTAAATCTCAATTCTCAATTCTAAATCTTTATAGTTTTGAAGAAAAATGTGGAACAGCTTGGTTCTTGACGGCATTCTGTGAACCTTATGAGGGTGACTCCTCAGCAACGCTCGTGTTGGTCTTCATCTAGGAAAGGAGAGAGAAGAAATAATTCGAAGATCTCATCAGAACACTAAACATATATTAAAAATACTTACCACAAAATAAATGGGCTAAAATTAAACGTTTGGCAAGTAAGTAATTACATTACATTGGCGCCATGTCCGTAGGTACTCGTAGGGTAGGCAGAGACTCGAGTGAATCATGGCGAAGTCTTATATTTGCACAACTCATTTGCGGTAGCTTGAATTACCGAATTGAGCTTTTTATAGGGCTGCCAAAAAGAGTTTTTACCCGACTGCGCGACGCAATGGTTGTTTATCAGTCTATGTATGTATGTATGTATGTTTCTATGTGGCATTCTAGAGACCAAATGCATAGGCCGATTTTGATAATTCTTACGTCAATCGATTCGTCTTAACCATGCGAGTGTCACTAAAGACATGACAATAATTAAAATTCACCACAGCGACAACCAGACGCCATATTGTCAAAATGAAAAAAAGAAAGTCAATGAACTATGTCAAGTGGAGTCAGGCGTCCGTCACTCGCCCAAACTATGGCGATAAGTACCTACCGCGCGCCGCACCCGCAGGCTGCTAGCGCAGTTGGGGCCGGCCCGCGCTTGCGAGCATGCGCGTGACGCAAATTGCGTAGGCATACCTAAACAATATTGTGGCCGATCTTGTGAGATCAGTAGTTACTATTGTTTATATTATGTGTAGGTACACTAGGTTAGGTACCTACTAGAGAAATAAAATAATGAATCGCAGTAATATTACCGTATCATTACTATTGCGTGGACGAGTACACTAAAGAATTTGAAGTTGTCTTTTTTTACATTACCAACAGAGTGTGAAACGTAAGATTTTACTATTTATAAACGCAGAATATATCTTTTTTACTTCGTAACAAAGCCATTAGGTACTGGTCGCCACTTGACATCTTCGCATTATAAAATACCTACACAATCGTAGTGAACCTGTGACATAGATACCTACAATGAGATAGAGAGAACTAAAAATTGTTCTGTGCCTACTTATTTTGAAACAAGTACCTATGTACTAATGTCGTGGTCGTGGTCGTGCTGTTATTTTTGTGACTACCTAGTTTATTTAAATATAATATTAGGTACTTGTAAGTACAGTTAGCGTCAAAAGTCAATTAATGTACACACAGAGCTTGTTTTAAGTGACAATATACAAATATATACCTATTATTATTATTATAATACACCGTCTTTTTAGCGTCGGGGTTTAAAAATAAATAGTAATTCACGTTTTATTTTCATTGACAAAATGACAACCCTAATACTCAAGTTGGCGGCGTTGTTTGTTCCGAACAAAGGGCGATACCTACGAAATTTTGTAGGTTATTATAAAGGCGGCTTTCTTCAACATCAAAGGAGTGCAACTTCTGTCCTTATCTATTCTGTGGTGGAGTGTCGTTGAATAGGTATTTTAAAATCGTCTTTAGGTTCCTTTTACCATTTTTCATTTTAAATAATAGTTTAGGGTTTATAACGATTTAAAGTTGTTTAACAAAACAATCAAATCGCTCGCTAATTTTCTTACTTACCTGATAGGTATAAGTTTTTATTTCAAGTACTTATAAACGATATGAAGGAAATTAGAAGTAGATTACAAAAATATCTACATACCTATACATGTCATATCATAACTAAAAGGTATAATATAAAATAAATGATTAAAAAAGTCGGCAGTCGGGTTTTTTATTTTTTAATCATTTATTTAACAGCAGCTATTGAAACTGACTGTTAAACCTAAACTCATACTGTCTGCTCCGTAGGGGTTTAGAGGTGTGACAATGTAAAACAAAATGAATAGAGTCGCTCTCTAAGTTGTTAGCCCTATTATATATATGCTCGATGTAAGCATGCCCAAATGAGCGTGGGTGGACACTGTAATTGAGATAACAAAAGTTATCTAGACGAGCATTTTCGAGACTGATTATATCACACTAGTGGATTTTCTCCCGCTTTCACTCGAGAATAAATTATTAAAAATATCCTACAATAGCTGACCCGGCGTGTTTCACGGCGTGTCGCCGCTGCTCACGGAGAAGGCCCCAGCATAGGTGTCGCTTTTTAAGAAGGCTTATTACGTCCCCTCCACTACCAACCCCTTTCCTGGACATGATCTGCCCTGGAGCAGATGGAAGTCTTATACAGACTCCGGACTTGGGTTGGCCGATGCAAGGAATGCCGGGCCAGAGCCTCCGAGAACGCCATACAGGTGGCAGCACGCTGGGAGAAGATAATTAGAGGGCTGAGGCGCCATCGCCACGATAGAAGAAAGCTATGTGCGAACAAAACAACATAATATTTATTTCAGTTTACAATCTCTTTTAAAAACTACATAAAACGGGTTTAAACTGTCCGAAATATTTTGAGATGAGGCTACAAACAGACACATAATAATATTAAGTAAACATAAATATTTAAAGAATAAAAATATTACGTCAGTACAAATTTTTGTTTATGTAGTTTGCTTTGAGTTACAGGAAGAAGTCAAAATGTTAAGTCGGTTTGTGTAGGTAATGCTCAAAAAATCTGCATCGATTTATCTTGGTGTACAAGTCAGTCTCGAGGAGGGCCAAATGGATGCCCTGGGTCAGCCGAGGTGCGAGGGATACTTATGTCGAAGACAACCTCACCTCCGGCCTAGCACTACGAACATCAGTCAGCGTGTGGTTTTAGTCGGTTTGAGTCCGACATAACCTCGCCTCCCGGCTCCGCCGGGGAGGTAACCGTGGGGATCTCCGCGGAAAAAAGGGCCTGTTGCTACACTGGACGGGGGAGACAAAGTATCTCACTTTTATCTTTTTCATCATCGAAATACGTAGAGGAACATGATTAAATGATTACATAAGTATGAGATGACGACCCACTATGTATTCATACTTATATACTTAGGGAGATCTACATGACGTATGTAGTAATGGCCTCATAAACTTAATGTACATTTACGACCAACACTACTTAAATTTATGAGCATATAGCGACAAGTATGTAAGTAGCATTATATATTATAATTAAATACAATGAACATGTATCAATGGTGACTGACTGACTGACTGACATAGTGATCTACTTATCAACGTACAGCCCAAACCACTGGACGGACCGGGCTGAAATTTGGCATGCAGGTAGATGTTATGACGTAGGCAGTCGCTAAGAAATGATTTTTGGAAATTCTGCTACTAAAGGGGGAAAATAAGGGATGAAAGTTTGTATGAAAGTCCGTCATTTTCAGAGCTAGATGCACTAAATTTCATAAACCTGTGTCTTTTAAGAAATAAATGAACACGTGTATCAGCGTTCAAAATTTTACTACTAAGAGGGTAAAATAGGGGATAAACTTTTGTATGGAAAGTTCGTCATTTTCAAAGTTAGAAGCATGAAACGATAACCGAAATCCGAAATTCAGGTGAAGCCGCGAGAAAAAGCTATTATTATATAATAGAGGACCGTAATACATTTAAGTAAGTAAACATTGTAGTTACTTACATAAATAGTTACATATAAAGACCAACCATAAAGGTGTGTATTGACTCGCGGCATGGGGCGTAATGTAACATTCTCAGCAAGGTATATTATTATGTCGTTATGCCGTATGCTAAATTAAGTGTGTGCTTTTAGTAGGTACTTTATCAAATCGCATGCCAAGTAATTGAACAACATCATATACGTACCTATATATAACTATAAAATATTGTTGGATAGTTTGATATATCAGTCAGTGGTACGGTTTTGATTCGAGCCAGTTAAGCAAATGTACGGAGACTGGATCCTTCAGACAAACCGATCACACGGTTTTGTGGGGCTATGTATACTACGCATGTAAATGTTTTTTGTTAAATTAAATTAAATAAAAAAAAAATATATCTGTTGACTGACGAATACACGTGCTTCCTTCTTCCTTTAGGCGGGGCGTGAAAAAGTTCAAACCATCATTATTAATAACCTGGGCCTTGATTCTACTACAGCCAAACCATAGTCATTCCGCAGCGACTGCAAAAAACGGCATTAAATAATAGACTTTAAAGCGATGTGATTATAGTTCAAAATTAAATGACTTTTTCAAGAGTGAATGAAAAAGTTTATTAAAACTTTTTCATTTCATTTTGGACTTTAGCTACATAGAAATAGAGTCTAAAATTTAATATCATGTTTTGCGCTGACTATGGCACCATAGTGGTTTAACTTTAGTAGAATCGAGGGCCCGTTAGGTGCCTGTAATGGTGACCCTCTTTCCTTAGACTTTACCTTCAGTTTACCATCGACATGAAGTCATATTGACGTTTCCAAAAAAATATGCATTGAAATTCAACGTGTTGGGCGTACTGGCAACTTTGAAAAAAACCTGCGCCTAAGCATCAAGTGTAACATCTAGTAGAAAGATACAATACAGTCTTGGGAAGGCCCCGTTAGGCCCTGTAAAGCTGTATTACCTACAACATTCGTTTTCTAACATATTTTAGACTTCGTTCGTAACGCCATACGCCGCTAGTGTATACCCAACCTTACCTTTAATAATTGTCAGAAATGACACCGCAAAATCCAGGACAGTTGGCCGCCCCCTGGCCTTTACAAAATTTGTTTTTCTACCTCATTAGTTCACATTATAACAAACTGTCAACGAAGATAATGACCGCGGACATCCATTTTCATAATTATTACCGTCTCTATACATACTATAACATTATATTATCTGTGCTGTCACTTAGTAAAAATGTAAAATTATAGCTTTCTACATGTTTGCATTGTGGCTGTTTTTTTTGTTTTGCAACGGAACAGCAGCTTTTAACACAAAGCGTTTGGACGCTAAGAAGGCTTTGAACTTTTCATTATTTTTTATTAATATTTATGGGTTTACTTTGCTTATGGGTTGGTTAGACTTACATCAAAGATGGACAGGGTGCAGGGGCGGATCCAGCTTTCCAGCCAGGGAGGGGGGTCATAGTCGAGGTCAAGACTCGAATTCATTTACAATATCTACTTTATGTGGAGCAAGTACAACACCTCGGTCCTGCTGCCGTGTCATGGTTCCTAACTCTCTTCATTGACTGCATTGCTTCTGTTAGGGTCCCACGTCACTGGAGAAAGGCCAAAGTAATAGCCATACCGAAGGCGGGGAAACCTATGGACGACCCCAAAAGTTTCAAACCAATTTCTCTCCTGTACCAAACCTTGAAACTCTTCGAGAGGGTGCTTCTTAATCGTCTAGCTAACATCATAGACCTCAAGCTGATCCCAGAGCAGGCTGGCTCCTCAACCTCACGCAAAATATCGTGAATGGCTTTGAGACACGCAAAGTGACTGGCGCATTTTTTGTTGACTTGTCTTCAGCCTACGACACTGTGAACATCAAACGCTTGCTCTGGAAGATGGAAAGAATCACTGGAGATCGCAAACTTGCGGCAGTCTTGGGTGAACTCCTCCGGAACCGACGCTATCAGGTGCATTCGCACTCCTAAATATGCGGCTGGAGAGTTGAGGAATGGCCTACCTCAAGGTAGTGTTCTGGCTCTGTTGCTCTACAACGTCTACACCAACGACCAACCCCTTAGCCCACGCACGACACGTTTCCTTTACGCTGACGACTTGGCTCTCACGTCACAGGGATCCTTTGAGAAGGTAGAGGAAAACCTGAATGACGCACTCGAGGAGCTAAGGGCATTACTGATGTAGTAGCACATCAGTAATGCCCTGAAGCCCAAACCAGCAAAACGCAGTCGTGCGCCTTCCACCTCAGCAATGGGCTGGCAAAGCGAGAGCTGAAAATACAGTGGCGCGAAGTTGAAATTGAACACTGCTCACACCCCAGGGGGACCTGGGGTGTGACCCCACCTGGACAGGTCCCTGACCTTGAAAAAGAACCGCAAGATGCTCAAACAGAACCTCTTAAAAAGGCTGACGAGCACTACCTGGGGGGCCGCACCGCAGGTGCTGCGAACAACAGGCTTAGCTGGGTGAATATGCGTGTCCCGTATGGGTCGTTCTGCACATGCTGGGCTAGTGGATGTAGCACTAAATGAGAACTACAATAACAGGTTGTTTCAAACCGACTCCGTAACAGATGCTGTATACTTTAGCCGGCATAGCACCTCCAAGCATACGCAGAGACGTGGCGTCTTTCATGGAGAGGGGCAAGCTGGAACGGGATCAGCGACACCCCATGCTCGGCCACCATCACGTGCCAAAAAGGCTGAAAAGCCGAAAGAGTTTCTGGGCAAGTGTTGCACTCGCCGTTGGCGATCCCTCCCTGGCCAGGGTGGAACTATGGAGAGCGCGGAGCTCGTTACCATTCCCTTTCATTCCGCTATCGGAGAGTTTGCCCCCTGAGCACGAACTCTTCTGGACCGGGTGGAAGCCCCTAAATTAAATAGAAAAGCAAAGGTCGGTCGAAGCAAGGAGAATCGGTCAAGGTTCTCAGACAGCTTTCCTAACACGATGGAGAGTAAATAATACAAAATAAGAAAATAAATTGTCCAAATTGTTTTTTTTTTAATGCCAATGTGTTAAGTACTACTAGGGGCTTTCAGCTTTGGCGGCGTTCCCCTTACACCCGGTATTATAATTAAATGGGTGAATTTCAACAAGTCCATTAAAATCTTCATTTCCGTGGATATTTTTACCTTAAGTGTTATAATAAAAATACATCGCGTTAATTAAAGGTTTTGATACTATATGTATTCTTGCTTAATATCTAACAGATAACTAAAAAAACTAACGAGATATACAAGATTAAAAATTACATGCCACGGCGATGAAACATGCGTGTACGGCAATGAAACAAGCGTCCACGGCAATGAAAGCCAAATGTTCCATCATTTTGTAAGATTAACACGGAAACATCTTTTTATAATTGATTGTACAGTAAAAAACTAATCAAATCTATAATCGTATTGCAGAAAGTTTTCGAATCCTGTAATTTCAGTATTCGGTGCTACCTTTATAACAGGTAATGATGTTTATAATGCCTTATCATACTATGGCGATGAAAATATAAGTCACGGAAATGGAACATCAGGCCACAGCAATGAAACTAAATCGTTTTACAATGCATGGCAATGATTTTTTTTTCATTGCCGTGTTTTTTTTTGTCATTGCCATAGCAAATTTTGACCAACTACGGCAATGAAAGCACAGCAATGAAAAACAAGACCAAAATATAAAATAACAAAAAATCTAATAATTATTCGAAGTATTAATCACTTCACAAAAATAAACAAGAGAAATGGCGTTCTATTGAATGTTTAATCAAGAGGATAACTTATTAAATTATAAAGTTATACCTATCCACGGCGATGAAAGAAAAAATGTCCAGTAACATAAAAATGGTAGAGTTACATCTATGGCGCCAAAACGCAGGTAGTGTACGTTCTTCGGCGTCGAGCACTTAGGCGGCACCAATATGCAACGTTTAGCGCATATAAGGGAGGACGCAAGTCGTTAGATAAGACAATATTCTAAAATATGTTTAGAACACGGCGATGAAAGGTAGTTCTGGGACAAATGTATTTTTTTTAGCCATTCGTTGTATTGTTTAAATATTTGAATAAATGTATTTCGTAACAATACTTTAACTATTCACGTATCAAATAAAAATAGGTATTAATAAAAATAACCAATAGATTTTTATCAATGAGGTATCACGACACAATAGGTGACGTGTGGACAAACACGGCAATGAAAGATTTCGGTGTATTTTGTTTTTTTTTTGGAGTACCTATTATCCTATATAATAGACTATTTAGTGCCACACATAGATCACTATTTCACCTAACTAGCAAAAAATATTAGAGCATTATAACTATGATTTTTAGTACCGATTTCATCGATGCCACGCAATTCTTGGTCCCGGAAAATTCACCCAAATACGCCCTCACTAAATTTTGCGTTCACGATAGTTACGTCTTACGTCAGACCGCTAGAACCGCATGAGTTGCAAAGCAATGATCAGCTCGAAGCTCGTCGTTCGGGCACAGTACGGGTGCGTCGGGGGTAGGAATTTCGTTTATTTTTAGAATTTTTTGAAAACTTAAAGTGAGAGGGCAGTTCACGCGAGGGGCGCGGGCTGGATATGTGGAGAGTGTGATAGTCATACGTAGGTAGGTATTATGCGTGTCATTCGTTAAATATGCTTGAGCTTAGATAAAATTCTTTTACTTATACTTATACATTATTTTATTTTGTTCAATTTATGCATGACTGACCTATATGAGATTAAGAAAATAATCATGTCATGACCCCCGGGCTCCCCCCCCCCCCCCCTGGATCCGCGCCTGACAGGGTGTGGATAGAAATTTTGCCATATAAAAGTTCCCACTTTCTATATTGGATCTGCGGTAGCCTAGTGGTATGGGTAATGGACTGCTGAGACGAGGTCTCGGGTTCGATCCCAGGTTTACCATGGCACACTCCAATGACTTTTCGATGCTTTTCGAAGTTATGGTTATGTGTGTATTTATCGCAGGTTTATAAGTGTTCGGTTAATGGCAATAGGCTCGCCACCTATTACATTGGGACCTAAACATAAACTGGCGAAATGTGGGTGCTAGCACCTCTGCCCACCCATTCGGGGAATACAGGCGTGAGTTTATGTATGTTATGTTCTATATTCTATTTATCTATTCACTATTCTCAAAGGGAGGGGGGACTTTATTGAGTGCGGAAATTTCTTCAGAAAATTATTTTTGCGAAGACTTCTAATGATTAGGGCGGGGGCGGGGGGGATGTCATGTCCCGTGTGACTCCCCTCCCTTACCGCGTATATCCCCTCGCCAGTATAAAACCTTCTTTATGCAACGTCCTATTAGGCCTATTGACAAATTCAAGATTACAATAGCAAGAATATTTTTATCTATGCTTGTTTACAAGTGATATTGTGTATCTGTGCTACAACACGTTCTATTTTCAAATTACTATATCTGATAAACGAATTAACAGCTTTCTACTATCAAGAGCAGTTGATGACGTCATTACTTAAATTTCCTTACCGCAGTGTGTAATAGATATTTGCTTTGTAGAATTATATCTTTGTGAGAAACTGCGGATTGTATTTTTACCCGACTGCGGAAGGAAGGAGGGTAATGTTTTTCGAGACTATGTATGTATGTATGTCCATTTATTTGTGCACGGCCACAGACTGAACGGCTTGACGGATTTGGACATGTGCGGTGTCATTTGATTCGTCGTGATTGTGTAAGTGACGCCAGGTACATAAAAAATTCTAGAAAATCAAAATGGTGGATTTTTGGCGCCAAAACGTATGTTGTCAAAAATATTTTTGACTCAAACTTATCGAGTAGGGTATCAAAATGAAGGAAATTAGAAGGAGATTACAAAAAGATATACCTACAGTCCATCAAATCTAAGAGGTACCGTTTGACGTTTCATATTTTTCAAACCGAAACAAATTTGTTCATACGTACATTATTCAGTTTCGATAACCTTTTTCATAAAACCATGAATTTAGAAAGATTTCATTATTGTATCTAAAAATGTACAATTCTTAATATCTAAATGTAATTGAAAACTTTCAAACAAAGCAAAATAACACATATTTACACAGTAAATAATTTCTAATAGTTATATTCTTGACCTCATTACAAAGTTACGTAGTTAGGTCACTGCACGTAGTGTTGCGACTCTTCGGATACACTTGTATGCAAAAAAATCGTTTACATATACGAAAAATCGAATGTATTATTTACAAATTACACTTGACAACCAAACAAATATTTTTTCATGTGAATGGGATTTATCTCACATATTACGATTACATAACTAAATAGTTATGTAATCGTAAAATATGAGATAAAACCCATTCACCAAAAATACGTATTTATAAATCAAATATATTTGCTTCTTTAAAAAGTTGTCGAAAGCGATTTGTCGATTTTTGATTTTCGCGCCCAAATAAGTCGGGGTTTCTCGCGCTAACGCTGTCGAAATAGTAAATGGAGTCAGGGATAGTGTTTTTTACATTTATTTTTGTGTATGATAGTAGGGTAGTTCTTCGAAGACAAAATTTTCTATTTCTAAGGGTATATTTCTGTAACCAACTAACATAATTGCCTGTAATTTTTTGTTTTGGATACTTTAGCTTTGTCCCTACCTTGGTCAAATGATATTTTTGAAATAATTGCTGTCTAGGTACAAAATAAAAATATTTGAAGTATGTTCTTCTGATTCATATAACGCGTCCGTTTGCCATTTTCCGAAAGAAAATGTTTGATGGGGCGTTTTTCTTTTGATAAGTGCATATAAATAATAATTTTATTGAAAGGTAATGACTTATCCTTTTACAAAATAATGCGTGGTAGTTATAACTACTAATACTTTTTTTATAAATAAGTAAAACTTATGTGTCCGGCGTATAATACTGATTAATATGGTGTAAGCTGCGCTTGACCATAGTTGACCGGGTAATACAGTTAGGATACTGATTTTTCGCGTGGAGGGAATCAGTCGTGCAACGAACAAGCTAGGAGGTGGACATGCGGCTGGTAGCCAGAGAACCTGGTGCTACGAAGGTAAATATATGATTCATCTGTGCTTGGTTCAGGTAGCATTCTGATTACAAAGCCTACTTTATAATATTTATTTTATTGTTTTAAAACCTCAATTTGCGTTTGCTGTGATGCTTTTAGGTAATATTTTAATGTGGAAAACTTAGAATACTGAAGCCTGTATGAATATGGAGTTATGCATAATTATAGGCAAAATCCTGATTCATCTGTGCCTGCTTCATATGGTCAAAACAACATATGGATTAGAAAAGAGCGGTTATATAGCGCAAATTTGCTTTTATTTGTAACATACATATTAAAGTATAGCTGCTACAAGTATATAGCTGCTATACATACTATCATAATATGTATTTAGTTTAAATATTTAATTGCATTTTTTTACATTGTACTGTAATGTATACTATCACGCAAATTGATAAAATGGCAATTTTAAGATTAATTTTCACTAATATATATTTTTCATTTTCATTTCATTTATTCATGAAAAGTTATTTACCTTTAAATATCTCTATTTTTTTTTAAATATTGTAGTTTACAACAATGCCACAACCTGAAGATAAAAAGAAGAAGAAAAAGACACTGGCTGAGCGCATACCTACAGATGGAAAACATAAAAAAAATCCAAAAATTCAGGAAAAACTCTTTGAGGAAATTAAAAGCAGATCGCTCCCTTGCAAAAAGTCAAGAAAATATTTCCTTTAGTAATTTTATTAACTTATACTTGACTTACTTGTGTACGTTTGTTTTGATAGTTGGAAATACGATTGGTGTCAAACATTCCTTATAATTAAAGTAGTTAATTATATGGAATGTTTGACATACGTAGTATAGTACTGTGATTTTTTAATTGTAAAAGGTTTGTCTATTTGATTAAGTATTAAAGTTGTTTAATTTAATTTTTTGTTTCTGATTTATAAGTCACCAATTCTGATTCATCTGGGCACAAAATATTTGAATGTCGATATCTTGAAAACTGCTGTATAAAAATGAGTCCCTCATTCAAATATATGTTCTTTAGAATCCATATTTTCATATGAACATGTGTTACAAAGCTGAAAGTGAAATTTAATTTCGGCCAGATGAATCAGTTGAAGAATGAAATTTCGAAGAAACACCCAGTATGGGTTTGCATATTACAGAGAAATAAACAAATTTTTAACAAGCACATCCATTGATTTTACAATTACAATTTTTTCTTCTAAGTCTTATTTCTACGTCTAAAACTAATAAAAATAAGGTATGTAGAACCCATTCACAAAAATGTTGTTGCCTGATGTTATAAATTAACGACGTTACTGCGCGACCGCATATACCCTAAAATAAATTAATTTAATTATTTTTAGGTCAGTAGGCAAAATCGCAGGTGTCCAAGTCTCTACAATTTTTTTTTTCTGGCAACACTGCCAACTACAAGCGCACGCGGTCCGCTCGGTCGGTTCGGCGTCAGCAGTCTCTCGCCATCTTGGAAGCTGACTGTGCGCGTACTTGCTTTCTCGTTTGTGTTTTACAATTTGTGACTTGGCTATTACTTTTCTGGACTGATCATTCTTTATCCGTTTACCTTGGCAATATTTATACTGGACTCCGAACTAAGCAAGTGTTTATTAATAATGTCGAAAAGAGGACGTACTTTGAACAGCCAGGCTCGTGAATTGGTGGTGAAATTACACGAGTATTTTGAGCGTGAATCTCAAAATGGTGGACTTCTACTGCCAGTTACACAAGTTCGGGATCGCGTCGGTGAAGCTCTCGGTATTGGTAGCCGCACCGTTGGCAAAATATTAAGTGAAAAATATGGGCCTTCGGGGAGTGACAGTAACGTACTTCACACACCGAAAAAACGAAAAAGAAATAAACCTGTGACAGGCATCGATGAATTCGATAGTCATGCTATTAGAAACCATATATACGGGTATTTTACAAGAGGCGAATTTCCAACATTGGCAAAGTTATGTGCAACTTTAAAAGATGCCGGGCTGTATAAGGGAAGCATAGAGTCGTTGAGAACGGTAATAACAGGAATTGGCTTCAGATACAAAAAAGTTGACAAACGAAAAATTGTTATGGAGCGACATGACATAATTATGCAGCGACTAACATTCCTGCGCGAAGTTAAACAAATTATAAACTGGGATAATGTAATATTTTTGGACGAAACTTGGCTAAATTCCAACCATTCTGTGCCGAAAACATGGACTGATGATTCTGAAGCTTCGTGCTCGAAGGTGCCGATAGGAAAAGGTGGACGCCTCATAATATGCCATGCTGGGTCAGCGTCTACAGGCTTCGTGGAAAACTCTTTATTAGCTTTCCAATCCAAAAGCACTAAAGAGTATCATGAAGAAATGGACGCAGTAAGGTTCCGAGAGTGGTTCTTAAATTTATTACAGAATATCCCTCCTAACAGCACAATTATAATGGATAATGCCCCATACCACTCTGTGCAAATTGATAAAGCACCTACGTCAGCCAATAAGAAAGCAGATTTGGTGGCATGGCTGCAAAGAAAAGGAGTGGATGCCGACATGTCACTATTAAAAGCTGAATTATTACAGTTAGTGAAATTGCATAAACCACCAAAACCGACATATGTAATTGACCAATTGGCCGAAGAGCACGGGCACAAAGTCATACGACTTCCTCCGTACCATTGCCAATATAATGCCATTGAACTGATTTGGGCCCAAGTTAAAGGTAATATTTTATAATATTATAATAATAACACGAGTACTTCTAACATTTATAATTTAAACAATGGTTTTCGTCTGCTATCAAATAGTTACATTATTGTTTTACAGGTTATGCAGCAAGACACAACACAAAACCACCCTTCAGTGTCAAGAAAATGGAAGGTTTATTAAAGGAAGCATGTGCCCAAGTTACACAGGAAGATTGGAGTAAAGTAGTACAAAAAACAAAGAAAATAATAATGGACGACTTCGAAAGAGACGTACACTTTGATAATGTAATGGACAATCAACTGGTCATTAATTTAAATGACGATGATGACGAAGACGACGATACTAGTACTAGTAGTGAATAAAAAAATATCCTAAACATTTCTTTTATTTAATTATAACAATTGATTTCTTAAAATTCGGATATTATAGTAATCGATCTCTTAAAGTAATCGATTTTTTCATCCCATCCCTATCATTCAATTGTCAGAACTGTCAAACGGTACTTCTTAGATTTGACGGACTGTACATGTCATATCATAACTAAAAAGTATAAAATAAAACAAATGATTAAAAAATAAAAAACCTGACTGCCTCTGAAAAGATCATAATAAGTTTGAAAGCAGGCGGTACCTACTCATTAATTTGCTTTCAAATTAATGATTGGCAAACGGGTACCGCCTGCTGTCAAACTTATTTTGATCTTTTCAGTGGCAGTCATTTATAAATAAACTAGTTAAAGCCCGTGGCACATGGTGATGTTTACTGTTCAGTATAGTGAACTTGTATCTTCAAAGCTTCTTCAAAGGTAACATGCGATTATTGGGTAACATAGGATTATTAAACTTTTTAGTTCTAATAGAATTTATCATGATGAGGATTAGTGAACTTTTTAGTTCACTAATCCCCATTGTTTAAAAAAATTGCGTCAACGGGGAATAGTGAACAAAAAGTTCAATAATCCCCATGAACATGGATTGTCAACGGGGAAAAGTGGAGTAAGCCGACATACCGGGTGTAAGAAGAACGCTCCTGAAGCTAAAGCCCCTTGTAGTACTCCAGGAACTACAATGTCCATTAAGTGATATTATTCGGATAATAAGTTCGATAATATTCGGATGCAATCAAGAAAATACGTCTCTATAATGATGATGATGACGAAAAATCTAGTTAATTTCATCAAATTCCTGTTCATGCTACATTACATGGCGGTAGTGCACGCGACTGCCGCGCAGGAGGCGCGGGTTCGATTCCCGCTCAGTGCAAATATTTGTATGCATGAATATGGCTATTTGCATTGGTCTGGGTGTTTCTATGTATAATATGTATGTATTTACAAAAAAAGTATATAAGTATGTTTATCCGCATTCTAGATTCCATAACACAAGCTATAAAAGCTTACCATGGGTCTAGATGGCGTTGTGTAGAATGTTGTGGAATATTTATTTATTTATTTGTGGAATATTTGTTTGTCCGATTTATTAGCCATAAACTGCGGAAAGCTGCTTATAAAAATTATAACAAATTGTAATAATAACCTCATTTCAACAGCCGCCATATAATTCATGTGCTAAGCCTTACTGTGCATACTTTCGGGTCGGGCGATAGATGCCTCGAACGCAAGTTGCCGCAGTTATTATAAAGACTAATACTGTTTACGTCCATTTCTCTTTATGGTATAATAGCATTTTGCCGAAGTCGCAAAATGTCTAAAAACTAGAATGTACAGAGATTACGGTACAGTCGATTGAAAAATAGAGTTATGCCTGGTATATTATGGTTTTGGTGTAAAGACTTTCATAGCTTTCATGAGAACTTCACATAGGTAAGACATAGGTTGTACACCATATAAAAATTAGGTATTTAAACTTTTTGTTTTTTCTAATACTATAAAGATGCAACTGTCATATTTTTCCTTCCTTGTGTCAATCGCGGGTCTTGTGATAGGTACGTAATTATTGTTTAATAAAATATAGTGATGGATTTTAATAAAGAAAATCTGCATTTTATTGTCAACCAAAAAGGAAAATCATCACTTTTATTTCATGGGCATCGGTACAATTGGGGCAATAGCAACAAAAGTGGTAATTCCTTATGGAGGTGCATCAATCGAAAACAATGTAGTGCATCTGTTACATTAAATGCCGATCGGAACGCTGTCGTTCGACAAAGCAAACTAACGTGCAAATCACATCACGATAAGAATGTGAGGGCTTTTGTGATGGATTCTTGCAGAAAGGCAGTATGCAAAAAAATGAAGTCAGTGAAATCTATTTTTGAAAAGGAAATTTCAAAGTTTAGTTCAAACGTACCTATGCCCTCATATAAAGAAAAAAAAAACGTGTTGTACAGAACGAGGCATAAATAAAAGTTCAAATGACTGAGTGCAATAATTTAACGGATGTAAAGATTTCTAGTAGAAGATTTTCTTCTCGTAGAAGATGGGGATGAAAACAAGATTGTCAACTTTTGCTCTAAAATTTGCAGTAAATCAATCCGAAATTTTAAAAATAAATTAATAAATTAATTAATTTTCGAACTTAACAGTTAGCATAAAAAAATCATTCAAATAAATTATTCTTCGGCGTTGGTACATTTAAGAGGACGCCAAAGCCTTTTAAGCAATTTTTTTCAATTCACGTAGATCTCAGTTGCGAAAATTACACTAACGTTGTGCCTGTTCTCTATGCTTTATTACCAGATAAAACGGAAACTACCTACAACAGATTATTCTCATTGATATAAAGGCCAATTTAGGAATAGAAATAACTAAATTCAAATGTGATTTTGAAACAGCATTGATAAACGGGTATAGATCAGTATTTCCAGATGGAATGGTTAGTGGGTGCTATTTTCACTATAATCGTGCTATTTAGAAAAAAGGCAAGAGATATAAAATTGAGTGAATCTAGACTGGGTAAAAAAGAAGCACGATTAGTCGACAAGAGAATAAAAAACTTTTATTTTGAGAAACGACACAGAAAACGAAGCGATATAATGTTTGACAAACATTATAGAGAAGAATTAATCAGGTTAAATGATGGTCATGTAACAAGCATTGAATTTTTAAAGAACATAGGATTATTGAAATATAATTTAAGGCTTAAATATAGCGTATAGTGTAGAAGTAGGTCATTCGAATTGATTTCATTAAATGAATTATTAGAATAAATTTCGCTTTTTAATACATTATATTCTTCATTTTATAGATTCATTGAATAATCATATGGCGACGCCAGTAACCATATTGTCAACGACTGTACCCTTGCTGACATTATATTTTTTAGACATTTTACGACTTCGACAAAATGCTATTATAACATAATGAGTAATGAACGTAAACAGTATTAGTCTTTATAATGACTGCGGCAACTTGCGTTCGAGGCATCTATCGCCCGACCCATACTTTCATGCCTACTAATATTATAAATGCGAAGGTCTGTCTGTCTGTTAGGCAGTGTGTTTTCTAATACTTTTGAGTTTAGTATTCTGCTGTGCAATCAGTAATTTTGATGGAAATTTGGATTATTTCATAAAAAAAAGTATTTTATTTGATTTGCGTTTAAATACCACCCGATAAAATTTAGTTTAGGGGTAGATTATACATTGAGAAAGGACATAGGCTATGTTTGGTCGCGATAAACAACATTCAAAAGGCGACAGCTAATAATATTTTAACTGCGAAAGTAACTATGTCTGTGTGTTACGCTTTGACGCCCAAACCACTGAATCGAACGCGATGAAATTTGGAACAGAGATGACTGAAGCTTAGAAGAGGTCATAGGCTACCTTTTATCGCGAAAAAGGGGTTCAGATGGGGATGGAAGTTTGCATCAAAGCTCATAATTTTTAACCGACTTCTCAAAAGGAGGAGGTTCTCGATTCAGATGTTAATATTTTATAATGAACTTGTTGAAATTTTGTACACAGGTAGATTTGAGCTTGGGAAAGCACTTCTGCTATGTTTGATCGCGTTGACCAACTTGTACGCAGACGGAGCCACGGGTAATAGCTAATTCTTTCAAATGTTTTTATATCGAAGTCGAGTGAATAGGTTGATTTAATAAATAAAACTTTTATGTGTATTATACACCATGGAATTCGTAAACACGTCTAATAAACATATCACACGAAATTTATTTTATATGCCATAAATTGAGCGTTCACCATAAACTTTATAAATATTCATTGAAAAGATAATCCTCTCCTATTCTACTATCCTACTTCCAACTAATAATACAAAAATGTGAAAGTGAAGATGTTTGGAGGGGGCAATTCGGACCTAAAATATCTGATCCATGGCCGAGTTTACTACAGCCGACCGGATCTGACTGAAATTTGGTACAGGAATAACTTATTATTGTCTGGAATTCCACATAGCCTTTATATTATAAGTATGTGTATCCACATTCTAGATTTCATAACACAAGCTATAAATGTACCAAGGGACTAAATAGTGTTGTGTAGAATGTTGTGGAATATATTTATTTATATTGTGACACTGTGGGCAGTTTAGACTGCAAAGGAATTAAGTATACACCTTTACATTCGTTATATGAAAAGGAACAATTATCTCCTTTGCGTTGTGTACATGCGAGATGCCTGTGTCCACCTAGCCTTAGCACCAGGCGCCATTGAATTCCACTTTTGTTTATCAAAAATCTTATCAATCTATCGTAGTTTGTTTTCGAAGATGATTACAAAATCTAGAATCATTAACACATTGTCTTTATATTAAGTATTTACAGTGTTACTCATTGCTTTGTTTGCCTAGAACAGTTTTTCTTCTGCAAGTAGCAATGTACAACCTTAAGAGATGTGGAATTTCGAGAGAGTAAAAAAATTGGTAAAGTTTCAAACTCAAAGTTAAAAATAATTTATTCTGTGTAGACCATCGAAACGAAACCTAAAAAATGTTTCAAAAACTGGATTAAGCCCAGAACGTACGGGGGGCGCAGTTTTAGAGAAGTAAAATCCCCCACTGTTTCGTCTGCCCTCGCTCATACAGAGTGCAGGTGTTGGAAGGTTTTTACTTTTCTAAAACTGCCTCTCCACTGTGTATGGTAACAAGTGACCGGGTGGAAATTTAAGAAATAGTTCAAATGGTGAATAAAGGAGATGCCCACATTCTTTTCCTTTCAAGGATCTTTCAACGAACATTACTTTCTAAGTAGGTACTATTTACTTAAATATATATAACTCAAAGGTGACTGACTGACTAACATAGTGATCTATCAACGCACAGCCCAAACCACTGGACGGATCGGGCTGAAATTTGGCGTGCAGGTAGATGTTTTGACGTAGGCATCCGCTAAGAAAGGATTTTGATTAATTCTACCCCAATGGGGATAAGTTTGTATGAAACTTTGTCAATTTTAAACCGATCGGACATCCCCTAAGAAAGGATTTCGAGATGCAGCCTTTATGCTCAATAGCGTTGATTCAACACTAATCGATAATAGACATCCACGCGGGCGGAGCCGCAGGCAACAGTTAAGTGTAAGTATAAATTGTGAAAACTACAAGACAATCAGTATCTATAAAGAATAATGGAACGAGTCGAGCAATATTAGTGTCAACTTATGACAAGAAAATACAATGTATATCATACATATTATTACTAATAGATCTAATATTTATTCTGCGACTATCAATAGTCCAGATAGTATCGGAATATGATGTAAATAATTTATTTATCTTATCTTTAAAAGAACCGCAGTTATCACTGTTATGTTATGTTAGATATGATTGACTTTCTATAAAAATATTTATAGAAGTAGTCATCCATACTAATTATAAATGCGAAAGTAACTCTGTCTGTCGGTCTGTGTGTTACGCTTTCACGCCCAAACCAGTGAACCGATTTTGAAGAAATTTGGCATAAGGATAGATAATACCTCGAGAAAGGACATAGGCAATGTTTGGTCGCGATAACCGACATCCACGCAGGCGGAGCCGCGGGCAAAAGCTTGGTTTACACTAGCGATATCAAAGTTAAGTTTATGTTATCGGACATGTTAGAACTCTAACTCGTCATATTCATTAAAATTATTATCCAGATTATCCAGAAGGCCACGGTGCCCTCGGAGCTCAGGGTCCGCCTTCCGGCTCTTCCTCCTCCATTTCACATGATCTTGAGCGTCCATGGTAATGAGACCATTTGCACGCATTTCATTCTCCATTCAACCCAGGACTTCTAGGGCCCTTCGGCCTGAAGAACTCCAACTATTGTTACGAATGTCACAAATGTTCGAATGGATACCGGGAAGACGACTATACCTCGTGCGAAATGGATTGAGTTTTTTTTATACCACTTAGGTGGCAGACAAGCCCAAGGCCCACCTGCTGAAAAGTGGTTACCGCGGCCTATGGACGTATGCAACACCAGCGGCGTTACACTCGTGCTGCCTACCCTGAAGAAACCTTCGAATGCCCCTCTTGAAGAACCCCATATTGTAGTCGCTTGGGAAAACCACGACAGGGAGCCCATTCCACAGTTTGAGCGTGTGTGGGATGAACGGGGATGAATTCCCTGTCTATGGCGAGCGGTGCGATGATAGAATGTAGCTGTGGGCATCATGTCAAATAATTAATCTGAGCACAACCATTGTACATTCAGTCAACAAAGTATCGGGAATGAATGTTTTGATTATGGTTCCAAATTCAAATTTTTGTTTTTTTTTGTTGTTGTTTGATTGGCACAGTGCTGTTTTTAGTTTTATAATATCTAGTGTGTATTGCGAATTTCATAATGGACAAAAACATCGAACAAAGAGTGTGTCTAAAGGCGATTGGCACACTGCGACGCGCGACGCGGCGTCGAGCGTTGTTGCGTCGACGCGGCGTCGCGCTCGTCGCCTCTACGGAGCTCATTTTGTATAGAAAAACGCGGGGTCGCACATACTGACAACGCAATCACGCGCGTTGCCGCAGAATACGCGCGTACAAGCAGAAAACGCGAGGTATGGCACACTGAAATCTGTAATCACGCGCGTGATTTTCGAGGGAGTTTTAGTCCGAGAGCTGTTAGAAATTTCTGTGTAGGCATTTGAGACGAATTTTAAATTAATATTTTTGCAAAGCAACATGACTATTTAACGTCAAATTTAGAGCGCTTTCACATCAACTGACGTCCGATACCACTGTTGTGAACACGCAGAGACTGCAAGCGACTTTCAACCTAAATGGCATTTTCTTAGTTACGTCTCTTTTCGTTTTAATAGATGACGCTGATCACGAATATAAGAAAAAAAAATTAGTTACTATGTCATGTCAATAAGTCGAAAATAGCTTGCACTTCTAATCATTTTCTTTTCATCTCTAGCGTTCTTAATATAGTTTGGGCTATCGAGCTAATGGTCGGATGGCTTTACTTTACTTTTCTCAAAATTTTAGATTACTTCACACACTACCTACCAAAAAAATTCTAATATCTCTCGGACTATGCTAGCTCTCCCGCGTCACACGCGTCGACGCGCGACGCCGCGTCGAGCGTTGCAGTGTGCCAATCGCCTTAAAGGAGGACGGCCAGAGTCGGCTTTCTGCTGTGCAGCTGTTTCGTAGCAAAATGAAAAGGGTTATGGTTTTCTTATAATGTGAAATAATATTAAGCACAATATTGTAGTATCAAGAGAACCCATATTGAAAAAGTATTTGGAACAATGATATTACATACAAAAAAGAGGTTTGGAAGTATTTAATATGATTAAGCACAAAAAATTCTAAAAAATGCACACTTAAAAAAACTGTGGAAAAAATAAAATAAAACCACTGACTAATAAATAAAAATATAATTATCAAGATATTGTCAAAGACTGTGACACTCTTAAGTTATGATTATTTTTCATTTACTATCAAAATATTTTTTATTTGAGACCAAAATGTATGCCTTAAAATAAATTAAATTGAAAAATGATAAAGCGCATGGGTATTTTATTTTCTTACTCTATTAACACTCGACTAATGTCATGTCATTCGCTTGACGTGTACGGCTGCTATCATTTCTCGTTATTATTTGAATAGATTTGAATAATTTGATACAAAATGGATTGCGATAACTCTTACGACAACCCTGGATTACTATTGGACCCTGTATCTTCCTTAAACGTTGATGGCAATTCTTTGGATACTGCACCCGCTCACACGAAGACTTACGCTTGAACATGGATAGCCCGATTCTTCATGTGGAATTTAAGTTAAGTTGGTACTAAACTATTTATATTATTGGTATATACATAGCTTCAGCTACCAAATAGCAGTATTTTGATTTAAATAAAAAAATGTACACGCCTGAGCCGCGGCTCCATACAACGCGGCCGTCCTCCTTTTGCATCGCCAATGGAATTTCATGTTCGGAGACACTGAAAATGTTACAGAAGGCTTACGGTGAATCGACTTTATCAAAAACACGTGCTTATGAGTGGTACAAAGCGTTCAAAAGCGGTCGAGATGTGATGGAAGATTTGCCTCGTTCTGGTAGGCCATAAACGTCTGCAACTGAAGTTAACATCGCAAAAGTGAAGGAAATAGTGACTGAAAATCCTCATTCAAGTTTGAAAGAGATGGCCGCCGAACTTTCTGTATCTCACGAGTCGATCCGTACCATTTTAACTAATAATTTGGGTATGAAACGTGTTGCTGCTAGTCCCAAAAGACCTGAATTTTCTTCAAAAACTAAATCGCATGAGAGTCGCTGAGGACATGCTAGAACGGGTCAATACCGACCCAACATTCATGAAACGAGTTGTTACTGGTTATGAGACGTGGGTTTACGAGTTTGACATGCATACTAGTCAACAAGCTTCGGAATGGCGCCTTCAACAAGCTTCGGAATGGCGCCTTCCAACTGAACCAAAACCGAAAAAACCACGTCAAAGTCGATCAAAAGTCAAAGTCATGTTGACTGTTTTCTTTGACTATCGCGGTGTTGTGCACTCGGAATTTTTGCCGGAAGGTCAAACGGTAAATAATGAATATTATTTGAGCGTTAGGCGACGTTTAAGAGAACAATTTCGACGAAAAAGGCCAGATTTGTGAAAAGAAAATTCTTGGATTTTGCACCACGATAATGCGCCTTCGCACAAGGCCATCATTGTGAACGAATTTTTGTCCAAACACTCAACAAAAACCATCGAGCAACCACCATATTCACCAGATATGGCTCCAGCCGACTTCTTTCTTTTTCCTACACTCAAATTACCACTTCGTGGCACCCGTTTTCAATCAATAGAAACGGAAATGGCGTTTAAAAAATGTTTTGATAGTTGGATTATTCGTTGGCGTAAGTGTATCGTTTCTGAAGGAGCATACTTTGAGGGTGATAAAATAAATTTGGATGAATAACAATTTTTTTGTGTATTATTGATTTTTTCCCGGTACTTTCTTGACAGAGTAGTATAGGCGGTAGAAAACACACAGTGAGGCAAAGAATAAAGTTTTTTGACCGAGTTTACTTTGCGACCAGTTTGAACCGGTTACTTAGGGGTTGTAAACATTTTTCACACTGTTGCAAAACCGACTGCAGCGCCACGTGGCGTCCGCGTGAACCTTTATTTATGTTACACAAAAATCACTACTTATAATACGATATTTATTCTCAATCGACACGGGCTATAAGCGTGCTCTCCGAAGTAAAAAGTAATGAATTAAGAATCGTCAGCTATCTTAAAACTAACTTGCCCATTGGCTACTATTGCCTAATCTTGCAATGTGCTAATCTGTTAGCCACGAGGCTCCTTATCTTCTTGGAACCTCATCACACTAATGTTTGTTCAGCGTAGGCGTTCGATGAGAGTCTGTGCAAACATTCGTGGAACGCCAGTATGAAGAGGCTCTTGAATCGTAGTTAATCTGAACAATCCACCTTTTGTAATAAGGCCAGTTTCAGGCCATGGCCAGGACAAATCTGACAAGGCTCTTGTCGGAAGCTAAGGCATTGTGGTGCCGCCATAGCTGCAAAAAATGACATTAAATTTTAGACTTTATCTCCATACATCTACAGTTCAAAATTAAATGAAAACAATTTCGTTACCCTTTTTCAATTACTCTGCAAAAAGTCATTTAATTTTAAACTGCAACCTCATATCTTTAACGTCAATTATTTAATATCGTTTTGTGCAGTCGCTGCGGCACGACTATGGTTTGGCTTTAGTAGAGTCGAGGCTTTGGTCGGTTAGGAAGGACAGTTAGGTATGTTCATATCGTATGTAATAGCCAAAAATGCATTAAGTCAAAAACTATACTTAGTAATTTTAGAAACTCGCTCGCTCTTAATACTGGAGTGTCAGTGAAAAGTGATTTATCTCGAAAATCATAGTTTTGAGAAAATCCAGTTTGAAGTTTTAAAAAATTGACACTCATTTTACAGTGAATTAAAATAAAAACATGTTACTGCTATTAATAGACACAATAAAAGCGAAGGTTTTTATGGCCGAATTTGAGGATTTATATGTATAGTTTTTTTATAATTTATGAAAATATACAGTTATATCAATAAACACATCAAACATTTATTAAACAATTTCGTGACTATTAATACAAATTAACTTGATTTACTTTACACATTGTCTATAGGTTTCGTGACAAATGGTACAATTTTTTTTCATTCTATTGTTGTGCTCTATACAAATGAAAAAATAGAAAGTGTTGAAATAAATATTATTCATTAAAGTAATAGTGAGTTGTATTGAGCGTTTAATTATAAATTTGTTAGAAAAAACACATTCATATCATTAGACACCTCTAGAGTTTATAAAAATATGATGTGTACTTTGATACAAAGTACGGTTAAGATGATACAACTGAACATATCAACGTGTATATTGATATTACTTAAGTATATAGGTAGTACTACTAGTGAAATAATAGGCACAAGGTTCCGGGAACGAGGAACTTATGTTCTATGTCACCCAGTTGCGTAGAATCGTTGACAGCTACTAGTAATGATGTACAATCAATCAATCAATCAATTTGCTAATCAATTAATCAATTTTCAGGTTGTCAGTCCATCTGGCTAGGGGGTATCTTACCTTGCATTTGCTTTCTCTCGGTCTCCACTTTGGGACTCGTCTGCTTCAACGGCCATCGGTCCTTCGACAGATGTGGCCAACCCATTGCCACTTGAGCTTGCTTATTCTGCGAGCTATGTCGGTAACTTTGGTTCTGTGTCGGATGACCTCATTTCGAATTCTATCCTTCAAAGAAACTCCAAGCATAGCTCGCTCCATAGCCCGCTGCGCGACTTTTAGGTCATAGACTAGCCCTACCGTCAGTGTCCACGTTTCGGCACCGTAAGTCATAACAGGTAGGACGCACTGGTCAAAGACTTTTGTTTTCAGGCATTGCGGTAGGGGAGAAGAGAAGACTCGACGTAGTTTGCGAAATGCTGCCCAACGAAGTTCGATCATTCTGGCTAGTTCTTTCTTGAAGTTGTTTTTACCGAGCTGGATTACCTGGCCTAGGTATACATATTTTTGCACAACTTCGTGCGTCACCCCTTCGATGGCAATCGGTTTCGGTGCAACATGTTCGTTGAAAATTATCTTGGTTCTATCCAAGTGTACACCGAAGGCCGGCGCGTCGAGAAAATCATACAAACATGGCACAAATCGCTTCTTTCCAAGCTACCAGCCTTTGGCCTGCCTCCTGGACTGTGCAAATGGGTTGTAAGCTTACTGCAGGGGCACCTTATTCGCGTCTTTATGACGGACGAGCTTCGGAGTTCTTGCAGGTAAATGCTGGCTTGCCGCAGGGTTCTATCTTATCTCCCACTCTCTTTCTTCTGCATATCAATGACATGCTTTCTAACGGTAGCATTCATTGCTATGCAGACGACAGCACCTTTACACGGGAGTTATCACGCACATACTGCGGCCAAGCCGTCTGATATCGCGGAAAAAAGGCAGCTGCTTGTCACTGAGCTGGACCGGATCCTAAACCAAATTTCTCAATGGGGCGTTGAGAACCTGGTCGACTTCAATGGCAAGAAGACGCAGGCATGTGTGTTTACAGCAAAGGTATCTTCTTTCCTTCCCCTTCCCACTCTTCAGAGCACGCCACTGCCACTGCAGGATAACCTCAATTTCCTTAGTGTGGATGTTCGCTGCAAACTGAATAACAAAAGCTATATCGAGAGCATCATCAAAACAGCCTCGCGTAAATTCGGAGTCCTGAACAGATTGAGACATTTTTTCACGCTGGAGCAGCGGTGTCTTCTGTACAAGACTCAAATTCGTTCCTGCGTGATATACTGCTCGCATCTTTGGGATGGCTCAACAAAGTACTTACTAGATGCTCTCGACGGGTTGCAGCGACGTGCGGTCTGCATTATTGTGAATCCTGAGGTCACGAACACCCTCGAGCCTTTGCAGATGAGTAGAGTTTGGCAGTATTCTACCGTATATACCATGGTGAATGTTCTGATGAGCTCTTACAATTTAGTCCCAACCTCTCCTTTCCTTCACAGGACAACACATACAGGACTAAGATGCCATCCGTATATGGTGCAGAATATAACTTCTAGAACCAAGCGTTTCAGTAACTCATTCCTATGCCGCACCATTAAGACCTGGAACTCCCTGCCAGCTCACGTGTTTCCTTCCTTCCTTCCTACTTCCTTCTTCCTATAGTCCCGGGTCCTTTAAGTGGGGCGTGAAATGGCATCTGATGAGGCCGTCAAGCTGAGTGCCACCACTGTCAACATGGTACATGGTTACTAACTCCTTCCTCATGGTCCGAGACTTTGCCTTTAGCTTACCGTCAGGCGAGGTGAAGTCAAATTTACGTATCCCTTATAAAAAAAAAGCCTTTATAATTGAATGCTACATTAATTTACTTTACTTAAATAGCATTATTATTTTCATTTGCATAGAACTTGTATCAAATACTAATAAAATAATGCTAATAAAAATTTTACGTATTTTGTGTATAATGATACAACTTACATACCATAAGCATTGTGCGCCGTGAAGAACGTCGAACCGAGACTGGCGATTCGGTCGCATCACTAAACAACGTTATTCCTCTTTCACTTGGGTATTCTTTCTTGTATCATAATATTACCTTCCCGTTCACACAGTTCAAGGCGGGAAGGCGATCGCGGGAGGTGTTTGCTGAGAGTTTGTATTACTTTTTACTTAAATTTAGATGATGACAATATTTGAATAAGCTTGTGATTTTGGTACAACTATAATTGTATTATTAGACACGTATACCGACATTGTATTTATATTGATACTAATTTGGCTATATCACTCGACACATTTAACGATTGTAATATATCATGGTGTTAATTGATTCTCTAAGAATTGTATAATTTTACACATAACTTTATTAAAATTTATTTGTTTTTTTACGTCATAAATATAATTGTATCACTTCTCACGAACCAATGTATGAGTAAATTTGAAATGTATATTAATGGAAGTGTACTTATATTACAATGCACTAATTCTAATCTATACATCTACATTGTGTTAAACTCGTTAATTCCATTTGTATCATTATACAATACAGAAATAAAAAACATTGTTCAGTTCAATTTGATACGATTTTAAAAGTATTATTTTACACAATTGAATTGGTGAAAAAACGTTCAGTTATATCATTATGCACCAAATCAACTCGCTCATTTTAAACCCTAGAGATACGGGGATAAGAGCCAAAAATAGATATTTTTTTATAGATCTTCTATATGAAAAAAAATAATAAGTAATATAACTCGAGATGTATCACTTTTCACTGACGCTCAATAGTTCGAAAAACATCGGAAAAAATGAAACGCTCAAGTGAGACTTGAACTCACAACCTTTCCCTTACAGGGGGAATGCTCTTGCTCTTAATAGTGTCTAATTTTCAGTTTTATATACAGGGCGGAAGATTTTCATGTCTCCTGAAGGGGAAGTACTCTAAATACTAGATAGATTTTCGAAAACCTTTGAATGCTGTTTTGTTCCTCTTTAAAAATAAAGGAATAATTTCTTTGAGTGAAATTTGCTAACTCTAGAATTTCGAGTAGGTACTTTCCCTCCAGGGTGCTTGAAAATCTTCCACTCTGTATATCATCATCGTGCATATTTCTATTAATACCGGATTTCCTCATTCAACATAGAAAACTTAAAACTAATAAACTTTTATTAATAGTAAACACGTGGAATAAGCCATATGAAACAAAAATATTGTTAATAAGACAATGCGACAGCCGATGACTCTCCGCGGGCGGTACATTGGGATAATCAGCTACTTCTTTACGCCTTTGTTTGATAGCTAAATAATAGATAACGAAACAAATTGCATTATCGCTCATTCAACGGAACAGTGACGCATCTACGAAAATTGCAAATTCGTTTTTGATGTTGCCGGTTTGCTTTGTGGGTGTTTTATGTAAGGATATAGTGGCTAGGGTATATACTTTTTTTTTTTTCCTTGCTGAAATCCCCTCGGATACCCCCCCTGCCGGAGCCGGAAGGGGAGGTTATGTCGGACTCGAACCGACTAAAACCGCACGCCGACTGTGGGTCTTGGTGCTAGGCTGGAGGTGAGGTGGTCATAGACATATGCCTCGCACCCCGGCTGACCCAGGGCCATCCCTTACGGTCTGGCGCTCTTCAGGGGGGGGGGACAACGGTGTCCCCAACTCGCCCCCGGAATGGGGAGGCGCGCTATTTAGCGCGCCGCCGCTGTGGCCTGCTTCTGCTGGGGTGACAGGCGGCTCCACCCGTCACCCCCAGGCTCGCGCTCATGGGGGACGGAGGTCAGTCAGTGCCCTGGCTAGAGTATATACAGGGTGATTTTATAGTCGTTTCGGATAAAAAGAAAGGCTCAGTTTCGTTAGCAAAATCACCTGGAAGTATTAATTTGGTCCAGCCATGCATTGATTGTTTTCAGTCGTTACCATTTCATTGTAAATGGTTCCAACGTCCTACTTCACTGTCATTATCACTACATAGTATAAAACAAAGTCACTGTCGCTGTCTGTCCGTCCCTCTTCTTCATCTTAGCTTAGCGTTAATCTCAGTCACATCAGAAGCTTTCAGCTTGGAGTCTGGGGTCCGCTTTACCAGACTAACTGTGGATTTGGCTAAACTACGATATTTTCTGTGAAGCGATTGCCATTTGACCTCCACAACCCAAAGGCGATATCGAAGCATTGCAGCTAGACCAGTTGTTGGACTTTTGAGGGCTCCAACTGCCCGTAACGACTGCCATAGATGTTCGTATGGCAACCGGGACCGACGGCTTAACGTGCTCTCTGAGGCACGACCAGACCAATGCAAATACCCATATTCATGCATACAAATATTTCTTCTTCTCAGTGGTGAAGAATGTTTGAAAGGGAAGTCGGTGGCAAAAAATTCTCCCCTCTTGTAGCAATTTTGTATGGAATTCTACCATGGTTCTCTTTGTAGCGCAAGCCGGTGGTAATCGAGTCATAGAAGCCCCTCTCCCTTGCTACTTTTTATTTCGGAAATAGTTTCAGGTTGCAGGAACGGGGTCAGAATTCCACGCGAGTGAAGCGCTACTTGTAAATATACATAAAGTTCAATAACTAAAATATCGAATATAAAGACTCGTGTAGAAGTCGGTCGGTAAGGCGCCCTCGCGGAGATATTTTTACATATTTATGACCGACCAGCCAATGTTCTACAGCAAACTAATGCTCCTATCTAAAATAGGCACTCTTCAGTTCATAGCTGTGAAGATGTACTCCCTCTCCCCCCATTTATCCTATTTTCCAGGAACTGTATTACATATTTGATTGAATTTAATAAAGTTCGAAAAACATCGAGAAAATTAAATGCTCAGGTGGGACTTGAACCGTTGTCGCCCTTAGACGAGTGCTTCCATTTTGTACCCATAAAACTGTACCCACAAGCTAAAAGAACGGATTTATAGAGAAGGGAAATTTGAAGTGATTCAGGTGTGGCTCAATAGCTCAGTTGGAAAAGCATTCCCCCTCACGTTTTTATTGGTTTCATCGGTTAATCTATCATCGTCTTCATTAGATCGTAATAAATTCAGTCTCAATATATTCTCAATCTCGTATCATATCAATAACGATATTCTCGTGAGTTTTGACCAGGCCCTTGATTCTAGTAAAGCTAAATCAGATCAGATGGGCCCTGTGCTTGTCTGTCAGTTCTGTCACCTAAGTGGTATGAAAAAATTGCCCTTTAGAACTCCGCGATCGAACCACAGGCAATAAACTTTCCTTATAATAAATTAGAATAACTCAACATTCAAGACGGAACTTCAGACCAGTCCCTTCAGGCGGAGAACCATAATCCTTGAAACAAAGGTAACAAGGTGTACAAGTAGGTACAACACTACAAAAGATAAACCAGTTCCGTTATCATAGATAATCCTAGTCTATTTGCAAATGCAGGTGTAGATAACTTAGTACAAATATAAATAACTAGCTGACCCGTCTCGGCTTCGCCCGGGAAAATTTCGTATTCCATATTTGATAGTGAGCTAAATGAAGAACTTTCTATACAAAACCTTTTATCACCTATTTTAGCCTCTTAGTAGTTAAATTTTCATTTATTTCTTAAAAGACACAGTTTTATGAAATTTAGTACACCTAGCTCTAAAAGTGACGGACTTTCACATAAACTTCCATCCCTTATTTTACACCTTTAGTAGCAGAATTTCCAAAAATCCTTTCTTAGTGGATGCTCACGTCATAAAAAAATATTAAAGAAGATAAATCATTGTAAAATGATTCTTTCACCGGTTTCGTAGGTTGGTTCTACTGAGAAGATACTTACCAGCAAGAAACTCAGATAACTATATTGGAACTTGAAACTAGATATTTTTTTTTAAGTTTAGTTAAATGCTTTTACTGTCAAAATTTCAAGTTTGTAGGTCCAGCGGTTTAGGGTCCGCGTTGATGATCTAGTCAGTCAGTCGGGACAAGTAATTTTATATGTATAGATATATATAAAAGTTCTTATATGTACATTCCATGTGGTAAGTACCTACCTACATGTGCAAGTTTTTAAATACTGTACTGTTTAACTCGGTCCATCTGTTCAGGAACCATGATGCCGGGCCAGATAGAAAACACACAAGATAGATAATGCACAAACGAACAGGGCCTCGATTCTAAAGTTAAACCACTGTGGTAGCGCAGTCTCTGCAAAAAATTACATTACATTTTCGACTTTATTTATCTACACCTAAAGTTGAAAATAAAATGAAAATAGTTTCATTACACTTTTTCAATTTACTCTGCAAAAAGTAATTTAATTTTGAACTTTAATCGTATTCTTTTTAAAGTCTATTATTTAATGTCATTTTTTGCAGTGACGGTGGCACCACTGTGGGGCTTTAGCAGAATCGAGGCCCTGACCAAATTTATAAAACCCCTCAGTTTCGTCGCTAATTCAAAAAAGGTACTAGAAGATTTACATGTACCTACAATCTCTCGAAGCGAACTCGGAAATAATACGTCCCAAGTTGGGGCTTATAAGTCTAATCACAAATTCGATACTATAGGCCATGCCAAATCGATTGAGGGTACCTAAAGTTTGCAGTAAATATCGTATTAGGTCTAAGTAAGTGATTTTTGTGTAGCAAAAATAAAGGTTCACGTGGCGCTGCAGTCGGTTTCGCTAAGTGTAAAAAATGTTTACGACCCCTAAGTAATCCAAACCGGTTTCAAGGTCAACTCTGTCAATAAACTTTATACTCAATCTAATTTAAAAAAATTAAATTAAAAATTTAAAAAACCCCCGTCACAAAAAACACCTCCAAAAAGTTGCAAATAAATGAATAAATTTTAATTCAACGGTTGCCATGTCGGGGGACCTTAACTGGTTTTAAGTCCTCCTTTGAATCGTAAGGTCACCCGACATGGCAACCGTTGAATTAAAATTTATTCATTTATTTGCAACTTTTTGGAGGTGTTTTTTGTGACGGGGGTTTTTTAAATTTTTAATTTAATTTTTATTTTATACTTTTTAAATTGATCTACTAGTCAAGCTCTTTCATTTGATACCCATATTGAGCGAATTATAAAGAAATACGTATTCCAACATGTTGTGGCGGCGGCCATCTTGGACCGATTTTTTTCAAACATGGCTAAGAACACTCCCGACTAATATACCTTTCAAACAAAAAAAACTACATCCAAATCGGTTCATCCGTTTGGGTGCTACGATGCCACAGACAGACACACACACACACACACACAGACACGTCAAACTTATAACACCCCGTCGTTTTTGCGTCGGGGGTTAAATAGAAAATTGGCACGAGGTATAATTTTGTTGAGGTCCCTCTACTAGTTAAATAAAGGCGGAAGGCAGGCAATAATAAAATACAATTAATTATTTTTACTGGCAACAGTTATTAAGAGCCAGTGATTCGTACTGAGTAGATTACAGTCAATTTACGACGCACTGATTTACTGTTGGCACTTCACAGTACACGCATTAAACAAACACAGATGCAATTAATTCCCAGTTTACTCACACTTACGCCTTGATCACACGCACTGAGTGGAGGCAAGACAGTGCACTCGGCCGAGTGTTGGGTACTTGAGAATATAGGCCCTTCTTAACTCTCACAAAATACTTTTTCATCCCATCATCCCGGAGTATTTTTGCACTTCGATACCCGAGTGTAAGTCGTGTTTATTCTCTAGAGAGAAAAAGTATTTTATTTTATAACGGAGAAAAAATATTAGAATTGTGCAATATTTTAAGCATGTTACAGAATACTGAACCCAATTGGATCGTTCTATGGCTGTAACACATTTCAGGAAACATTTGTCCCCTAGTGTATTCTCGGCTTAAACATAAAGCTGTCTACACACCAAAGTCGGCGTGCAAACCCGGTGACTACAGAACGTTGCATTCCAAGTTTGTTCCAAAATGCTTTGGTGTGTACAACCGTGAAGATTATTACAAGCACGTTTACTACAAAACACACTCGATATGTCCCACTAACCTAGCGCTAGCTTGTACAAACAAGCCACTTGATTGATGATGTGTGCTTGCCACGAGACGGTGACAGAACTGACGGATGGCTTTGACGAGGAAAACAATACGCAGATATTTAATTATTAATGGCATCGGTATAAATATTCAGTTAATGACCTCTAGCTATAGAAGGATTATTAAATAGAGTTCAAGGGAACTCTGAACCTCTCGATGATGAAGCCTACCGCCGATTCTACAACTTTAACTTTAAATGGTTAGATGTTCATTGGATGTGTTGGGTACCTACCACCAAGATTTTAGAGGTTCAACCTATCTCACCTAAAGCCAACGAAGCGAGAGAAAAAAGGTAAACTTAACTGGCTTGTGTTATGGAATCTACATAGTATACGGATAAACATACTCAGATACTTTTTTTGTAAATACAGACATATTATACGTAGAAACACCCAGACTAATCAAAACCCCTGGAGTGCGAGGGAAGTTTTATATGAGAAACCTTACACTCCTGAAGATCCGAGATGGTTCGTTTTTAGTCGGTTCGAGTTCAAAAATAGATTTGGAGCCCTAAAACGACTTACCATGTCACTTGTCATACCACAATTAAGTACGTTAGGAGACGAGGTCATGTCTAATATGACAATACCTATGACAATATTAATAAACAACTATTACGCGGAGAGCGTATTGTCAAGCTTTATTAGACGGTTCCTCATTAAAAAATGACAATGTTATGGGTAATACATAACATACATAACATAAACTCACGCCTGTATTCCCCGAAAGGCAGTGGTGCTAGCACCCACATTTCGCAAGTTTGTTTAGGTCCCAATGTAATAGGTGGCGACCCTATTACCATTACAAAGTCATTGGTGGGATCGAACCTGGGATCGAACCCGAGACCTCGTCTCAGCAGTCCATTACCCATACCACTAGGCTACCGCAGATTTAGAACTTTAACTTTAAAGTCTATTACGCCGTTTTTTGCAGTGGCGGTGGCACCACTGTGGTTTGGCTTTAGCAGAATCGAGGCCCAGTATGCATGTTGATATGATTGGCCACAAAAATAATATTAGAAGCGAGCCCTGACTCGTGTATACTTCGGGACACATATCTTGACTCCAAGTCGTGAGACAAACGATGCCCTTGCGCGCGCGGATAGTAGTTGTGTAATAATGCTTGTTGCATTTGAGCTCGTCCACCACCGTAGCACCCCGTGCTATCCACAAAAGATAGCCAAGAAACGTGTTACAAACCGATGCCACGCTCGGTTTTAAGATATTTCCGATTATCGTTTATGATTGTTGGAGATTTGCTCAATCTTCTTGTTATACCCACGCGACAAGTTCTTCTTTAACGTCGCCACTAAAATATTTTGCAAATAAAACACTCGCCAGTCTTCTGGGAACGTTGCCACAAGAGGCATGCGATGCGGAGCAATTCTACGACGCGTTTTAATTTTAGTCTTAGTTTTAGTTTTTAATTGGTTTCTTTTATTTTATTTGTAATTAAACACTATATTGATTAAATATGTATTTAATTGCACAACTCCGTGACACACCAATCGAAGCTACAAAGAGAGAGAGAGAGAAAGAGAGATAATGTATATTTCTCACGTGTACTATCCGTATAAAACACAATTTGAACACATTTTAGGTCCAAGACGTATATAAATCGAATACATAGGGAAAAAAAAAATTCTCGGGCGGGACTCGAACCCGCGATCTTTCCCTTACAGGGGGAATGCCTTGACCAACTCGGCTACCGAGACACGCCCGATGTAATTCAAATTTCCCTTCTATTTTTATCCGGTAAGGCGACGGTGGAGTCATCAACCGATGTTTTACGAACTATCGGAACCAATGAATGATGTTACAATAATTTATATTTTTTTTCCTAGGTATTCGATTTGTATAGTTAGCATACTTAATACTGTAAAATTCATCCAAGACCTATAGGTAATGTCCCGAGGTATGAAATGTTAACTGCAATTGGGTATTATTCTATAGTCAAAATAAATTATATAACCGAGCTTCATAAATTAATAATGGTAAAAGAGCGATAAATATTGCGTCGGCTCATAATTTATAGTTTTTTATTTATTTTTAATCAGCCACCCAACCTTTAGTAGTAACTGATCTGACTATTAAATTTTATGACGTCACTAAATCTTTTTCATACAAGTTACCTTTTAACTTATCGTTTTGACGTTTGCGAAATCCATTCTAAAATTCTAAATCAATCTATTGTTATTGAACTGTCAATAAAGCATAAGTGACTTATGATTGTGTCCAACATTATCACTATCTTGTACAAACAGAAATACCTGTAATCATAGGATTGAAGCCGCTCTGAATTATTATCACTTTACCTAACGTTAGGGGGCTTATTCGCCAGTACGACCATTCAATTCAACGTATCGGTTGAGCCGTTTAAAAGTTACGGGGTTAAAGTGGGGATGGGGAGTGTCCGATTTTTTTATATTTTTAATATATTTTAAGAGTGGTGTAGGTATGCTTTATATTTAACCAAAAATTCCGCCCAGTGGTAGTCACCCTTCTTTATATCGGGCGTCTATAAATCGATTTCACCATGTAACTAAAATTAATTAGTTAATTATACCGGTTTCTATACTATATAATCAAACCCCTTTTCGCTTAGAAATAAATCCACTTTTTTATGTATTCGATGTATTTCAATTCGATTTATTTGGTATTAACTATCTTACATTTAGCTCAAAGCTTCGACTAATTTTCAGCAGTCAGAATTTGAAGTAAAGTACAGTCAGCGTCAGAAAGATGTTGACGAACAAAGTGCTCAAAATGATCTTAATTTTTTTTACCCCGTTTCAGTTGACTGATTGTTCTGTTATTTGGTATATTTTGGATAATAATACTATTTACTTAAATCAAGAAAATATTTGGATTTGCTCTTAACACGAGATTGGCTGACGGCTACGGCTTCCATCACGGGGCACGGTTCTGGCATTCATCAACGAGTTGGGGGGCTCGAATAAAATGCCCACCCTCACGCAAAAACCGCGCCTTGTCGTGGAGTTGCGGATAACAGCCCGATAATACCATACCATACCATAACACGAGATTTTTAAAATCATTTTGAGACTTCGTCGTCAAGATATTTATGGCGCTGACTGTACCCCAACTACGATAATTATTGGTGTTACTGTTTACGCAGACTAAGTTCACTGTCTGAAAAAAGTTCACTTTTCTCTTCCTTAACAATGCAGAGCTACAAACCACGATCAGTCGATATTGCGGGGTTGAGTGATACTACAGTTGGGTATTAATGACTCTGTATTTATTGATGTTAATTGGTAATTACTGGATCTTATATATATACTATGATTGTACACTACTTTAGAGCGTGGAGCCGTGGGATCTGGCAACATGTGTCACGTCACGTCTATTAATCTTGCTAACTTGCATAATATTTTTGTTATTATGGTAGAGGACGTGATTTCTTAGCTTACAATTATTATTTTTTGTGCATTCTAATTTCCTTAAGGAAATCTCTGTCACTGTCTGCCAGAGTCGACTGTTATTTCTGAGGCTGTCGTTCTTTAATCTTCGTATAATGGTAATTTTATAGTTTATTAACGGCCGTTCCCAATAACATAATGACCGCATCTACGGATAAAGTGCTCGGCTGTTTAAATTCAAAACATAGTAACTCCTATTAAATTATACCGCGATGCGCTTTTTCGCAAAAAATCAGTTACCATGTTTTCAATTTAAACAGCCGATGCGTCAAATTTGACTGTTGCGATCTATCTTCAACTGTAAGTAATGTTATTGGGAACGGCCGTAAGAGAAATATTTTCAACCCACCCCGATATACATTGATACAAAGATACGCATTAGTTTTCAGAATTATCCTTATTTGAACATGATAAACATTTTATTTATGTCACTAGCTGACTCGGCGAACTTCGTGCCGCCAATTTTTTTCCGCCCGCGTGGCTTCTGATCCCGTTCCCGCTGCACCCTCTACTATATTAAGCCTGTATTATACATATAAACCTTCCTCTTGAATCACTCTATCTATAAAAAAACCGCTTCAAAATCCGTTGCGTAGTTTTGAAGATTTAAGCATAGGTACATAGGGACGGGCAGATAGTGGCAGCGACTTTGTTTTATACTGTGTAGTAATTATACGTGCAAATATTTGTGCTATGCGTGGTTGAAGACTCGGGTCAAAACAAGGTCTATCACCTGAAAATACCGTTTTTTTAATTTAAAGGGCACGTCAATTTGACTTCATCTCGCCTAATGTAAGCTAAAGGCAATGTCTCGTAAAGAGGGTCACCATCGTAAACATCTTCCATGTTAACAGTGGTGGCACTCAGCTTGACGACCTCATCAGATGCCTTTTCACGCCGCGCTTAAATGACCCGGGACTGTGGAAAGAAGGAAACACGTGAGCTAGCAGGGAGTTCCAGGTCTTAATGATGCGGAATAAGTCACTGAGATATATTCTACCCCGTATACGGATGGCTTCTTAGCCCTGTACGTCTTGTCCTGTGAAGGAAAGGAGACCTCCAATAATTTTCACAGATTCCAGTATTACTAACTGAATCTAAATATTCACAAATGTCCACACCTATCAATAAGGTCAGGTACTATGCGGGCGTACAATCGTGAACTAACAGATTGTCCAAACAGTAGTGTCGTCGCCAGAACTGTCAGATCACGATCAGAAGACGTGAGTCCACAATTAAACTGTAATTCACATGTACTGCAGAAATATTTGCTTTAGGATTGAGGCGAGAGAGACCTCACTTACCTGTACTGTAACTTGCTACGATTCAAGAGTGTGTTGATTTGACAATGATATTTGTGTTAAAACTTATTGGGTATTCTACTGACTAGTCAAATTAGTTAATTTTTACTAACCGTCAAAACGATAAGTTATAAGGTAACTTAAGACCTATTTTAGAGCTTAGACTCAACAGTCAGAGAGAAAGTAGTTTAAAAAAAAAATTGAAATGACTAATTTCATCGGTATATGTTTAACGAGGTCTAAAGAGTGGACTAATTCAGTAGCACCACGTTTTCCAAAAGCGCGTTTGCAATTCGGTTATATAAAGACTTAGTCATTCTGTATGATCTGTCAAGACAAAACGTAACGTTTTCATGAGGGTAATAAAGGCAGCGAACTGGACGTTGGAGGTCGCAGAACGACCTCCGTCCTCCATGAGCGCTGGCCTGGGGGTAAACGGTGGAGTCGCCTGTCACCCTAGCAGAAGCAGGCCGCGGCGGCGGCGCAAAGTGCGCCTCCCCGTAACCGGGGCTAGATTAGACACTGTGGGCCCCACAACCCGAAGGGGGCCATCTCGAAAGAGATGGTCCTGGGTCTGCCGGGGTGCGAGAGATATGCTTTTGGCAATCTCACCTCCGGCAAACAAAGACTCAAGACGGCGCGCGTTTTAGTCGGTTTGAGTCCGACATAACCACCTCCACCGGTTCCGTGGGGGTGGCATCCGTGGGGATTTATCGCACGGTAAAAAAAAGGTAATAGTAGTCAACCCTGTGGATCACTTATTTGCTTTTAATGAGATATTGACACTTAAGTCTTATAAGTTACCACAAGTTTAGAAATCACACGTTTTAATAACGTTATTTTAATTAGTTGTCCCGCTGATTACTTGGTCAAGCTATAAATATACCTAATACCTATAAATTAGTAAAGGTAAGAACAAATACACTTCTCCTTCATTTAGCGTTAATCACAGTCGCATCTGAAGCTTCCAGCTTGGAGTCAGGGGTCCGCTTTACCAGACTAACTGCGAACCTCTGTGGCGTGGCGGTAGTGCACACGACTGCCACGCAGAGGGGCGCGGGTTCGATTCCCGCTCAGTGCAAATATTTGTATGCATGAATATGGCTATTTGCATTGGTCTGGGTGTTTCTATGTATAATATGTATGTATTTACAAAAAAAAAAGTATATAACTATGTTTATCCGCATTCTAGATTCCATAACACAAGCTATAAAAGCTTACCATGGATCTAGATAGCGTTGTGTAGAATGTTGTGGAATATATATATATATATACATCTTGAAGATGTATAAAAAATGTGTAAAAATTGTTTTTAATTTTTTTTAATTATTTTGTGAGTTAATTGAATGAAAGGCGAAAATTGCGGTTTAAGACGTATTAAAAAAAACTACTTACTAGATCTACATCATATATTTTTTTAAGATTAATCCTTCTTTATTTTAGAAGTTATATGTTTTTTCACTTTGGACGTGTCTCTCGCGCAAACTATTCAGTTTAGAAAAAAAATATGTTAAAAACCTCAATAGCATTCTTGAAGACCAATCTATAGATAACCCACATGTTATGTGAAAAAAAAATTTTTGACTTTCAGTTGTAAGTATGGGGACCCCAAAAATTTATTTCTTTTCTATTTTTGTGTTAAATTCTTAATGCGGTTCACAGATTACATCTACTTACCAAGTTTCAACAGAATAGGTCATACAGTTTCGGAGAAAAGTGGCTGTGAACGAACGGACAGACATGACGAATCTATAAGGGTTCCGTTGTTTGCCATTTGGCTACGGAACCCTAATGGCCAATAGGAATTAAATATATATTCCCCATTACTAGCAAACACACGGATAATCATTGATTTTTAATTATGAAGTACTTAACTTTAAATCAAGTGACAGTAAACAACCTTTGTAGGTACATTTATTTCTGTTATGACTTATGAAGGATAATAACATTTTTCACACCACCTGCTCGACAATGCCTCATTATATATCATGCAAACCTTACTCTAAGTAAATCATTATAGCCCTTGTCTTTTGCCGGGGTGTAATGTTGTACTGAATTTCATTATAACCCGCCGGGCAGTAATGTGATTCTCACTTCTCTTAGTTCTTATTGTTATACATTTAAAGTCTAATTTCGTCAAAATCGCGCGGCACGCGGCTGCTGCAGCTGCTGGTGGCCGACGGCGAGGAGGTGGACGGCGGCGCGCGCCGCGCCTCATTTAATTGAAAATCGAACTTATTCGAAAATCGAGCTGACCACGCCACGGCAAGCCGAACGAAAAAAAATCAATACTTAAAACAAAAGCCGCGAGTATTTCAATACGGTGCAATCAGTATCAGACAAAACTGCAAAAGAAGATAGAATAAAACATTAAGAAAATGTCGAGCGACGAAATAGTATTTTAATAATTAAAATACTTTTTCTAGTAGCCCTGGTTTTTATTGTCTCGCAAAAGGTGAGAAAAGTAGAGTATACTCCTCAGGGATTAAACTGATTTTTCCTTGGGCGCGCTTAAATCCTTCACTGCTCTCAGGACTCCATTTTAATTCCCTCACTTCGCTCGGGAATCAACTCAAAACCCCCTCGCTACGCTCGGGAGTTAAATCTGGAGTCCTTCGTTACGCTCAGGATTCAATATCGCGCCCGTGACATAATACAGTGCTTTATCCCCTTGGTGTACAATCTACTATTAGTTGTGTGAAGCGAAAAATATATGCGCATCGATATGAGAAAAACGTGTAGTATACAGATCAATGAACAATAAAACAGTCTGCCAATAAATTGTATCATACCTACTAATCTCAATCTGAAATTATTTCGGTTCGAATCTCGGTCAGCGATTCATTCAATAAAGAAATACCAAGCGAACAGTTCTAATACAAAAAATAGAGAACGATGGACTTGTAACAAATATACTTTTTTTTATAACACTTAGGTGGCAGACAAAACACCTGATAGAAAGTGGCTACCGCCGTTACCGCGGCCTATGGACGTATGCAACACCAGGGGCGTTACACTCGCGCTGCCTACCTTGAAGAAACCTTCGAATGCCCTTCTTGAAGAACCCCATATTGTAGTCGCTTGGGAAAACCACGGCAGGGAGTTCATTCCACAGCTTGAGCGTGCGTGGGATGAAGTTCCTTTCATACCGCACGGTGCGCACCGTATTTGAATGAATTACCTACCTATGGCGAGTGGTGCGATGATAGAATGTAGCTGTGGGCATCATGTCAAATAATTCATCTGAGCACAAACCATTATATAGGCGGTAAAAAACAGTCACGCCTTTTTCGCAAAGGGGTAGGCAGTAATAGATACCGTATCACGTTTTCACTTACCTACTACAATCCTACCATACCTACATACCTACAGCCATGAAAAATTAGGCAATATAGTAGATGCTAGATAGAAATGCTTATGGGTGTTTCTCGTTTGTAGAATATAACTTCTACTATATAGTTAGGTACCATTTCGTAAGTATTTTCGAATACGAATACAAATCGAATACATAAGGAAAAATGAAAATTCTCGGATAGGAACCCGCGAACTTTCCCTTACAGGGGGAATGACCAACTTGGCTACCGAGACACGCCTGATGTGATTCAAATTATTTTGTTCCAAGTGTTGTAAACGGAGTGGCTATCGCAAAGTCATAAAATAGATTAAATAAAGAGAGAAGCTCCCCCTCTTTCTGAAGAGCGGAACTTGGGGTCCAGAGTTTAAGCACCGGATGCAGCCGTCTCTCAGTGTTTCTGTGTGTCCGTTCTCTTCGGGCGGGACTTGAACCCGCGGTCTTTCCCTTACAAGGGGAATGCCTTGCCTTGGCTACCAAGACACGCCCGATGTGGTTAAAATTTCCCTTCTATTATTATCCGTCCTTAAGGCGACGGTGCCGGTGGAGTCATCCACCGATGTTCTAACGAACTATCGGAACCAATGAACGATTTCACAATCATTTTCAAACATTGATTTTTGATAAGTCCGCAATATTTTTGAATGAATTATATAGCATTAAGTATGCTTACTACAAATCGAAAGGGGAAGATCGCGGGTACGAATTCCACCCGAGAAGATTTTTTGTTCCCTATTTTACTCGATGTGGATTGAAATCGATAAGTGGACTTCGGGCTTCTTGGTGTCCACTTTATGCAAAAATGGGAAAACGTGGGGAAGTAGATGATGTTGAGGTCGCGTAGTGTGTTATACACTTCCACTTAAAAATTCCTCAAATAAATTACAAAGAATTGCATCTTTATTAAATTTTACCAGTCTTTCAGTTTTAACTAAGATTAGATAGTGTCATAATTTTATAGTTATAGTGATTGATGGTGATAAAGAGACATACAACGATTATATACCGCTTAGGTGGTGAGATTACAGCTATCAAACGTAAAACCCGCAAAAAATCTTCACTAAATATAAAACAGATGTTTACATAATGTAAAATGTTTATTTGTTTTAAAATATAAATGTACTTCATCTTTTACGCGGAGCGTACATAATATATTTTGTTATTATAAAAATACAATCAATTTTGTATTTGTTAAATCTAGAATGTGTCTAGTGCAAAAAGTAAACCAGTATTATGAGCGAAATTATGCATGTATTATCTAAATTTAAACATTTTAAAAACTTACCCAAACAAATTAGTACAAAATTCCATAGAACCAGTTTAAAACGCATTTTTTAAAAGTAAACATACACTATTATACACGAACCATCCTTCGTTCTTTGGTTCTAAAGAAATACGTCCTGTGCCTATAATTTATTTAAAAAAAAACACTACATCTTGTTTTTTTAAGTTACACTTTAACTCACTAGGAACACATTTTTATAAAAAAATAATTAACTATTTTTTATTTGTTAATAATTGTTGTTCACTTAAATTAACAATTATTTATCAAATAATAATTATCGTAACACTAGCGTAATACGTTATCTGTGGCACGCACAAACGCGGGCATCCTCTACGGGTTGCTAAAATCAACTGACAACGCGGGAAAATTCACGCGAAACATTTTTCTTACGCTAATGAATTTCCGCGCACAAATGGGGTTTTATCGTGGGTTATATTCTGTACACATATATAAACTAAAACTACTTATTCTTCATTTTATAGCTCACTTGCTCCAGAGTTTTCCCCTGTAAGCTTGTAGGTATCTACCTAAGGTTATTGCTCGCGGGTTCACGTTTTTTTTTAAATATTTATAGGATACGACTTTTTTTTAATCGTATAGGGAAGGTAGAAGGAAAGAGAAGAAGAAGAGGTAGACCAAGAGGATCATGGCACAGATGAAGGAAAAGATATAAGTTGCATCGTATCAGGAGGTCAAAGGAGGAGGGAGAGAAGAATGGCAATTGTTCCACCAACCTTTAGAGAGATAGGTCAATTTGACTTCACCTCGCCTGATGGTAAACTAAAAGCCAAGTCTCGGAAAGAGGGTCACCATTACAAACATGTACCATGTTAACAGTGGTGGCACTCAGCTTGACGGCCTCATCAGATGCCTTCTCACGCCCCGTTATAGGACCCGGGAAAGCCCCGTCTTGAATTTGACTTTCTATTTCGTCTCTCACAAAATCGAATTCGTCCTAAGTGGTTTAATTATAACCTTTTATCTGGGCTATTAATAACATACCAATGATTATCATAGATAAGGCCAAAAATATAAAAATATGTTAGTTTGTCGTTATCATTCATGATTATGACGAATAAACATGTCATTTCATTAACAAAAAACATTTAATTTTTCACAACTTAACCTCACTTATTTATGAAGTGAAAGATAAAAACATTATTTGCGCTACACCGCTGGTCTACGTAGGGCCCCTTCGTAGACCGGCGTAGCCTTGGCGTAGCGTATAAAGTTGGCTAACTCCCTCTCATTCAACTTTAGACCTTTGGTTTTGAAACAAAGTTTGAATGTTACTAATTTATAAGTTGGATTGAGTAAGTACATTTTTTAATCCCCGATGCAAAGAGAGGGGTGTTATAAGTTTGACGTGTTTGTCTGTCTGTGGCATCATTGCTCCCTCACGGATGAAGCGTATTTCAATTTAGTTTTTTTTGTATTAAATGTGACTTAAGTGTGAGTTAAGACATATTTGATGAAAATCGGTTGAGCCGCTTAAAAGTTATGGGGGTTAAAGTGGGGATTTTTTATCGTGTGAAAAGTCCCCATAGATCCCACCCCTACCGGAGCCGGTGGAGGTGGTTATGTCGGACTCGAACCGACTAAACGCACACCGTCTTTGGGTCTTTGGTTGCCGGAGGTGAGAATGCAGGAAATATATCTCTCGCAACCCGGTAGACCCAGGACCATCTCTTTCGAGATGGCCCCTTTCGGGTTGTGGGGAGATACGGGGAGGCTCATGGAGGACGGAGGACGTTCTGCGACCTCGGACGCCCGATTCACCTTCACTCTTCGTGAGCCGCCTACTTCTCGTGGCGGCGGCACCCCAAGCGTTCGCGCATCGTACCATCGCTGTGAGCAAAACCTTTAGCTTACCATCAGGCGAGGTGAAGTCAAATTGACGTGAAATTTTTTATAAAAAAAAACTATAATCCTAACTGTTTGACCGCTATTAACATGTCATTGTTCCATTAAAGAGATGCGATTTGTATAATCGATATTTAACGCCATTGTTATATTTTTAATACCACATTTAACTTTTAGTACAGTTATTTGCGTGTTTAAGTGACTGACGAGTGAGATATAGGCAGGTATATATTATTAGTGATGATATGTTAGTGATGATGGATGATATACAACTATCGACCATGTTTTGGGGTTCCATAACTCAAGAAGAAAAATCGGAACCTTTACAGGATACTAGCTTTTGCCAGCGGCTCCGCCCGCGTGGATGTCGGTTATCGCGATTTTTTTTTAAAAGAATATTAGAACCGAAGCTACTAATATCCCCTCTAACCCCTCCAACTAAGCTAAATCGCTTGTGCTAGGAGTGGGTTCACGTCGGTAGTGTAATGGCCAGGATCGAACCCGGGACCTCTCGATCGTAAGGCCGACTCCTTAACCACTAAGCTACCGACGCATACAAACTAAAAACATAGAAACATGAGAAAGGACACAGGCTATGTTTTTAGTTAAGACTAAACATAGCCTGTGTCCTTTCTCATTGGAATTACTCACAGATTAGACCATGAGAAAGGACACAGGCTATGTTTAGTTTTAACTAAAAACATAGCCTGTGTCCTTTTTCATGGTCTAATCTACCCCTATATCAAATTTCACCAAAATCGGTTCAGTGGTGTGAAAGCGTAACATACAGACAGACAGACAGGGTTACTTTCGCATTTTTAATATTAGTATGGATGTATGATAGCATTGACAGCCTCTGTGGCGTGGCGGTAGTGAACGCAGCCGCTACGCAGGAGGCGCGGGTTCAATCCCTGCTCAGTACAAATATTTGGATGCATGATTTGGGTATTTGCATTAGTCTAGGTGCTTTCTGTGTATAATATGTATGTATTAAAAAAAAAAAAGTATATTAAGTATGTTTATCCGCATTCTAGATTCTATAACACAAGCTAGCTAAGCTATGCTTACCATGGGTCTAGATAGCGTTCTGTAGAATGTTGTGGAATATTTATTTATTACTAGCTTTTGCCCGCGGCTCTGCCCGCGTGGATGTCGGTTCCCGGCAATTATTCGAATTTTTCTCACCTTTTAAACCTTCCCTAGACCTCCACGAACATTTCAAGACCAAGATAAGATAAATCCACTCAGACGTTCTCGAGTTTTAGCGAGACTAACGAACAGCAATTGATTTTTATATATATAGATAGATTATTTATTATTAATAGCATCACTTCGTTGTCTGTCTGTCTGTTTGTCCACCCGTCTGTCTGTCAAGACCCTCTCCTCTGGAATGCGTGGAGGTATCAAATTGAAATTCATACTACATATACAGGTCTATAACGTCTTGAATCTGTGAAAAAATCAAACCTCTAAGTCAACGCAATCAAAATATATTATGGTTTATGTAGCACTAGCTTTAGCCCGCGGCTCCGCCCGCGTGGATGTCGGTTATCGCGACCAAACATAGCCTATGTCCTTTCTCATGGTCTAATCTACCCCTATACCAAATTTCATCAAAATCGGTTCAGTGGTTGAGGCGTGAAAGCGTAACATACAGACAGACAGACAGAGTTACTTTCGCATTTATAATATTAGTATGGATAAGTTACGAAACTCTCAGTGCGCGAGTCCAACTCACACTTGGCCGGTTTTTTTACTACCCGGATGGACCAACGTCACTATTATATACATCATCGGGAAGATTCATAAACAATTAGATGGTAAAAATACCAGGGAATAACAGGCGTGAAAATATGTATGTATACATATTTTCGTCCTTGAAATACTCTTTATGATTTTCTATTCCTTGCTCCCCTAACCCTAGACCAGTGGTAATTTTGTATTATCCTATAGTTAAAATAAATTATCTAACCGAGCTTATTAAATTAAGAAAGGTAAAAGAGCGGTAAAAATTGCGTCGGTTCTTATTATTCCACGCGCACCAGGGCCTTCTATATCTCGCGATTTAGGTCCAAGATATATGAATCGAGCTATACTCCTGTAGTGTAAGTAGGTAGGTACTGTTTAAATGAGTGTTTTACGGCATCGCCAACAGTTCGGGGTAAGCCAACTTAAACACTTGGACCATAATATATCTGTTCTGTGCCTGGAAGTAAACCTAAAGTAAAACCACTGCAAAAAATCCATTTAATTGTAGACTTTAAAGTAACGTTGTTGAAGTCTATTATTAAATGACTTTTCGTAGAGTAAATGAAAAGTGTAACGAAACTCTTTTATTTAATTATGTACTTTAAGGCTAAAGTAATATAATCTAAACTTTAATGCCATCTTGCATCTTGCGAAGCCGTGGTTGAGATGTTTTTAATAACACTAACGGGAATTAACGCGATCATGGTATAGGTACCTTTGATTTGCCTGACGATTTGAGTGACAGAACACCTACTAGAAGCAGGTACTAATCACTGGATTGAGTTCCACCATACGCAAGTCCTCTCCACCGAACGTCATTTCTATTCAAGAACTGTACTTGAAGCGATTGAAATCAAGAAACATAAAAATTTCAATCGGGAAGATGGGTTTAAATTATCTGCAACATGGAATCCAGTGATAAAAAACATGCAGCCTCGCTTTTCTGTGCAGTCGGATAAACACCGGACAGTTTGCTTACAGAATAGGGACACTGTGAGTGTGGTATGTGACGGTACATGGTGAAAACAATTTTTTTTTTTTTAATATCGAGAATGTGCGGGTAGATGAAGAACCTACTACCTCACGGACTTGAAAACGGCGGGCGTGCACTACTGAGCCAGTCAGCCTGTGACCACGGCCGGTGTAACCTGGTCGAAACGTCAGGCAAATCAAAGGTATGTATGTAGGACCTATACCATGATCGCGTTAATTCCCGTTAGTGTTATTGTATATCATGGAACGCAAGAGTTAGTTGAGATGTTTTAAATTTCATACAAAATTACTGGTCGTTCTAAGAGGTACCTACATAAGATTTTTCCACCGACTTTTCCTATGTTGCAGGTTCACCTTGCAGGCTTGTCAAGTTGGGAGGTTAGTGGCTCAGTGAGTAGCGTTCCTAAAAACCAAGGGTTCCGTTTTTACCTTTTGAGGTACGTAACCCTAAAAAACAATCAAAACATTGCATCAGCATGTTTGCATTTCTAATGCGTCACCAGCAATTAATCTACCGCCATGTCTGTCATTGATTCTCAATTATGTGGCTATGGGCGCTCAAACGAGCACAGATATAAAGTGCCGACATTGCCGCTTGCCGCCATCAGAGTCAACACTATAAAATTCACGATAACGATGTAGTTTCACTTGATAGAGGAGAAAATGGCACCATTATTAGTTAAAACATTTACTAATAATTTTATTGTTCTGTGGAGTTAGGAAATAGGTATAGGTACTTCCAAGGAGGGTCAGACCGTAAGGGATGGCCCTGGGTCAGCCGGGGTGCGAGGGATATGTCGATGACAACCTCACCTCCGGTCTAGTACCACGACCCACAGTCGGCGTGCGGTTTTAGTCGGTTCGAGTCCAACATAACCTCCCCTTCCGGCTCCGGCAGGGGGGGAATCCGAGGGGAATTCCGCACGAAAAAAAAAGGTATAGGTACTTACAGTTATATATTTGTAGGTACCATATACAGGGTGTATTTTTGAAACGGGGCAGTAAGGGCAAGTACCTTAACCGTTGGCGTTACAGCAAAACGTTCTTAAAAGACCTTCCCTAACTTTTTGGGACATTTTGAACTGCATTCACAGATTTTGTAAAAAACTTACAGTTAGCAAAAAAAATGCAAAAAGTTCAATTTTTTTTTTTATGCCAATCGATTCTATTTCATGTGGGGATCAAAAAACTCTATGGGACCATTTTAGCTTTCAGTACTAGATAAGACAGAAATCGCCAAAAACGTTTCCCATACATTTCGTACGGAAATATGATAAATCAACTCGAAACTCATATAGGTCAGGGTAACATTTTGAAATTTTTTTAATAAAAAAAATCATTTAAACATTTAAGAAATTGGTTATACATAGAATTCCTACCGTTCCACCGGAAATGTGTGAAATAAATGGGTTATTGTCTATATTTGCGGATGATTTTGTGGAAAATTTATATTTTTGAATGAATAAAAAAAAATAACCACGAAGATTAATGCGGGACTAATTCTAACCTAATCTATCCAAGTTAAATTGCGTGGTGTGGACACTGCGTCCCGACCTGGATATATTATAGGTTAGAAGACGGAAGCGAAAGCGAGGCTCCAGCATTAGCCTAAGTGGTTGCATTTTTTATAACCACCATCAATATTCTTTGATACCATTTCATACATTTCCTGCTGCGTACTCGGCATCGTATACAATGCCTAGGCATTGTATAGAATTCCGGATTATACACATTTCCGGTAACATATATATACATGCATACAAATATTTGCACTGAGCGCGGATCGAAACCGCGCCTCCTGCGTAGCACTCGCATTCACTACCGCCACGCCACAGAGGCTGTCTATATGTTATAAGTTTCTATTAATACCAAATGTGGGTTATGTAGATCCGTAGCATAATATTTCATTTGGTAATCGGTCGTTATGAATGAGGGGTGGTAAATATATCTCTCTAGTGGTTCCTACGTTTAAATATAACGTGCTATACTTACTACAGTGTACGCTTCGTGTTGAATGGGATGGGCAATCAGCCAGGTCCTCGATTTCACTAAAGATAAACCACTGTGGTGCCGCAGTCACTGCAAAAAAGACATGCTCAGTCCAAAATTAAATGAAAACAGTTTCATATCACTTTTTCAATTACTCTGCAAAAAGTCATTTAATTTTGAACTTCAATCGCATTGCTTTAAAGTCTATTATTTAATGCCGTTTTTGGCAGTGGCGGTGGTACCACTGTGGTTTGGCTTTAGCAGAATCGAGGCCCAGTATACTTTGACCTCAATGGGTGCGTAAGAAATACATACAACGTGTTCTCTATCTGTTGATGGTAAGATGAAGGGGAAGTCCCAACCATAAATAATAATAATAATAATTCTTTATTTAAGCTACATTGGCTCATTGGGTTACCTACCATTATAGATGCTACAGCTGCCATATGAACTCCATAACCCATTGGCGAAGTCAAAGTATTGCAGTAAAACCAGTCGTTATCGTAGTCTATTATTAGTAGTTAGATGATTAGTAGTTAGATTATTATTTATTACTAGCTTTTGCCCTTTCGTCAAAATCGGTTCAGCGTGAAAGCGTAACATACAGACAGACAGACAGACAGAGTTACTTTCGCATTTATAATATTAGTACCTATGGATAGTGGGCACCAACTACCTTTAACGAATACCTTAGATGTACCTTAGATGTGTAGCAGAATGCCAAACTGCTTTGAACCAGCTATCAACCCATAATGTAGTAACGCAGGGGTGTTTCAGCGCGAAGGAAACGGCCACGTAATACTGGAATGCGAGGCAGTGGCCACCCAACGATCCCAAATCCCCGGCACAAAGAGGTCACTCCGCGAAGCCTGTGAAGTCTCCAGTAAGCTTCTGCGTTTCTGAGCGGAGCTAGGCTGGCTGCTCTAGCCTGTACTCTCTACGCACAATGGCACAAGAGAGAGGCTAAGTGCGGATAAAACAGTCCTTTATCCTATCCTACCTTTTTTTATCGTGCGAAATATCCCCACGGATACCACCCCCACGGAGCCAATGGAGGTGGTTATGTTGGACTCGAACCGACTAAAACGCACGCCGTCTTGGGTCTTTGGTTGCCGGGGGCGAGATTGCCGAAAGCATATCTCTCGCACCCCGGCAGACCCAGGACCATCTCTTTCGAGATGGCCCCCTTCGGGTTGTGGTGACCATAGTGTCTCCATCTAGCCCCGGGTACGTGGAGGCGCAGTCGCCGCGGTCCTATCCTACCTTATATGTTGTAGCAACCGGGACCGACGGCTTAACACGCTCTCTGAGGCACGAAAATGCCCAGACCAATTGCACATATTCACGCATACAAATATTTGTATTGAACGGGAATTAAACCCGCGCCCTGCATAGCAGTTTCGTTCACTACCGCTACGCCACAGAGGCAGAGCAATAGTAAATATAACTATTTTGGGAAAACCAAAAACAAGAAGTAATAAAATTTAATAATAGTATGAACATATTTGGGTAATTCGGATACATCTTGGCCTATAATGAAACGGAAGTTGTGTATAATACAAGAGTCATTAAGTCGTAAACCTAAATATAAATGTATGTACAGTGTTGTTGGGATCGTGGCTATCCAACAGTCGTTAAGTCGTAAACTGGAATATAATTTACGTAGGTACTATGTTACTGGGTGACCGCAAATATATCATCGTGATCATAAAGTTGGGAACTAGACTCAATTTATGTTATTAATTTTAATAATGGATTTTAAAACAGTGCTTTTTATTATACCTACTACAGTCCATCAAATCTAAGAGGTACCGTTTGACGTTTCATATTTTTCAAACCGAAACAACTTTGTTCATACGTACATTATTCAGTTTCGATAACCTTTTTCATAAAACCATGAATTTAGAAAGATTTCATTATTGTATCTAAAAATGTACAATTCTTAATATCTAAATGTAATTGAAAACTTTCAAACAAAGCAAAATAACACATATTTACACAGTAAATAATTTCTAATAGTTATATTCTTGACCTCATTACAAAGTTACGTAGTTAGGTCACTGCACGTAGTGTTGCGACTCTTCGGATACACTTGTATGCAAAAAAATCGTTTACATATACGAAAAATCGAATGTATTATTTACAAATTACACTTGACAACCAAACAAATATTTTTTCATGTGAATGGGATTTATCTCACATATTACGATTACATAACTATTTAGTTATGTAATCGTAAAATATGAGATAAAACCCATTCACCAAAAATACGTATTTATAAATCAAATATATTTGCTTCTTTAAAAAGTTGTCGAAAGCGATTTGTCGATTTTTGATTTTCGCGCCCAAATAAGTCGGGGTTTCTCGCGCTAACGCTGTCGAAATAGTAAATGGAGTCAGGGATAGTGTTTTTTACATTTATTTTTGTGTATGATAGTATGGGTTTGCATATTACAGAGAAATAAACAAATTTTTAACAAGCACATCCATTGATTTTACAATTACAATTTTTTCTTCTAAGTCTTATTTCTACGTCTAAAACTAATAAAAATAAGGTATGTAGAACCCATTCACAAAAATGATGTTGCCTGATGTTATAAATTAACGACGTTACTGCGCGACCGCATAATGCACTGAATACACAGATACCCTAAAATAAATTAATTTAATTATTTTTAGGTCAATAGGCAAAATCGCAGGTGTCCAAGTCTCTACAATTTTTTTTTTCTGGCAACACTGCCAACTACAAGCGCACGCGGTCCGCTCGGTCGGTTCGGCGTCAGCAGTCTCTCGCCATCTTGGAAGCTGACTGTGAGCGTACTTGCTTTCTCGTTTGTGTTTTACAATTTGTGACTTGGCTATTACTTTTCTGGACTGATCATTCTTTATCCGTTTACCTTGGCAATATTTATACTGGACTCCGAACTAAGCAAGTGTTTATTAATAATTTCGAAAAGAGGACGTACTTTGAACAGCCAGGCTCGTGAATTGGTGGTGAAATTACACGAGTATTTTGAGCGTGAATCTCAAAATGGTGGACTTCTACTGCCAGTTACACAAGTTCGGGATCGCGTCGGTGAAGCTCTCGGTATTGGTAGCCGCACCGTTGGCAAAATATTAAGTGAAAAATATGGGCCTTCGGGGAGTGACAGTAACGTACTTCACACACCGAAAAAACTAAAAAGAAATAAACCTGTGACAGGCATCGATGAATTCGATAGTCATGCTATTAGAAACCATATATACGGGTATTTTACAAGAGGCGAATTTCCAACATTGGCAAAGTTATGTGCAACTTTAAATAAAAGATGCCGGGCTGTATAAGGGAAGCATAGAGTCGTTGAGAACGGTAATAACAGGAATTGGCTTCAGATACAAAAAAGTTGACAAACGAAAAATTGTTATGGAGCGACATGACATAATTATGCAGCGACTAACATTCCTGCGCGAAGTTAAACAAATTATAAACTGGGATAATGTAATATTTTTGGACGAAACTTGGCTAAATTCCAACCATTCTGTGCCGAAAACATGGACTGATGATTCTGAAGCTTCGTGCTCGAAGGTGCCGATAGGAAAAGGTGGACGCCTCATAATATGCCATGCTGGGTCAGCGTCTACAGGCTTCGTGGAAAACTCTTTATTAGCTTTCCAATCCAAAAGCACTAAAGAGTATCATGAAGAAATGGACGCAGTAAGGTTCCGAGAGTGGTTCTTAAATTTATTACAGAATATCCCTCCTAACAGCACAATTATAATGGATAATGCCCCATACCACTCTGTGCAAATTGATAAAGCACCTACGTCAGCCAATAAGAAAGCAGATTTGGTGGCATGGCTGCAAAGAAAAGGAGTGGATGCCGACATGTCACTATTAAAAGCTGAATTATTACAGTTAGTGAAATTGCATAAACCACCAAAACCGACATATGTAATTGACCAATTGGCCGAAGAGCACGGGCACAAAGTCATACGACTTCCTCCGTACCATTGCCAATATAATGCCATTGAACTGATTTGGGCCCAAGTTAAAGGTAATATTTTATAATATTATAATAATAACACGAGTACTTCTAACATTTATAATTTAAACAATGGTTTTCGTCTGCTATCAAATAGTTACATTATTGTTTTACAGGTTATGCAGCAAGACACAACACAAAACCACCCTTCAGTGTCAAGAAAATGGAAGGTTTATTAAAGGAAGCATGTGCCCAAGTTACACAGGAAGATTGGAGTAAAGTAGTACAAAAAACAAAGAAAATAATAATGGACGACTTCGAAAGAGACGTACACTTTGATAATGTAATGGACAATCAACTGGTCATTAATTTAAATGACGATGATGACGAAGACAACGATACTAGTACTAGTAGTGAATAAAAAAATATCCTAAACATTTCTGTTATTTAATTATAACAATTGATTTCTTAAAATTCGGATATTATAGTAATCGATCTCTTAAAGTTCGGATATTATAGTAATCGATTTTTTCATCCCATCCCTATCATTCAATTGTCAGAACTGTCAAACGGTACTTCTTAGATTTGACGGACTGTACCTACCCGATTTTTTATTGCAAATTCATCGTCGTGAAGTGAAGGAAGAACTTGAACACCTTATAGGGTCGGTGTACATCTGACGGAACATACTTCGTATAGAATCGGTCGCGTAACTCCAAAACTAACAGATGTATGCCAAAACATTCAATCATTCACACTTAAACGATAATGCGTCAATGCGTAACGGTCGGTGAGCTCGACGCATGTTCCGTAAGATGAGCACCGACCCTTAGGTGAACAAAAAATTATGGAACTCGCGTCATCGTTGTAGCCTAGTGTCCACCTTGCTTGGGCGGTCACCGAACACGTTGCGTCATAATTTAATTCTAAACGTCACGATGATAAAATTCACACGTTTCCTACCTAGTTTTCATTCTTATCGGCATTCTCAAAGTCAACACCACATGTTTTTTTAAATGATTTCCCCAAGGCCAACTACTCGGGGAAGCCGATTTAAAAGGTAGAGCAATCAGAGACTACATAAAATAGACAAAAATACTCCTTAAAGTGGAGTTCTGGATGGACGCCAAAACTCACTGTTCGCTCGTTGTTGGTTCAATAAATTATTTATTTTGTAATAACTGTAACATTTTGTTATGTCGGTCTAGACTCGCAAGTAGTTGTGCTACAGAGTACGTAGTACAATGACGTATTATTATTATAGATATGGGGCTCAGACTAAAAGAATAACATAGACGGAACGTATAGAACTAGCTAGTGAAGTCACAAAAAGGAATACTTAAGTAGTCCTATCTCACTCGCACTCTCTGAGACCACACACGAGTTCACGCTTCATCTATGTTATTCTTTTAGTCTGAGATACGGGGTGCATGAACATCGCGGCTTTCAATAAAAAATAAAGTTTAAAACTAAAACCCGACTACCAAAAAATCACGCTCTAAAAGGTAACAAACAAGAAAATTTCAAGGATAGCCGTGGTCGTATGCCACTTTTCCCTAGAATATATTGTTTTATTAGAATAAGTGGCATACGACCACGGCTATCCTTGAAATTTTCTTGTTTAATAATTATTTTAGGGCAAAGTAAAGCTAATAATTTATACATATTTGAAATGTGCTTATATTTGATACCAAACGCGGCATATTTATCTCAAATTTATTTTTTAACACAGTACCTTATGAGCGCTAGAGGGCGCCACAAAAGATTGAGTGACACGTCATATAGCCTATAACCATCGGACGATCAAGCCACTTGTAACGATACCTCATTTGTCCAGTTCTAACAAGTAGTTGAGGAGCTATGAGGGAACAAATGAACATACATACATACATACATACATACATAGCCTGTCAAAATCATAACCCTCCTTTTGGCTTCGCCGTAGTCGGGTAAAAAGGGTGCCAACATGTATGTCGTAAACGTCAAAATACCTGTCAATCACATAAATTCATCATTCTATTCTACAATACGCTGGTACTAATTGGGTATTCTACTGACTAGTCAAATTAGTTACTTTATACTAAACATCAAAACGATAAGTTCTAAGGTAACTTGTATGAAAAAAGATTTAGTGACGTCATAAAATTAAATAGTCAAATCAGTTACTATTATAGGTTGGGTGGTTGATTAAAAAAATATATATAAAATAAGAAGCGACGCAATTTTTACCGCTTTTTTACCATTCATAATTTAATACGCTCGGTTAGTTAATTTATTTTAACTATAGGATAATACCCCAGTGTACTACACAAACCAACTTCTAAAACCGTAGTCACGGCGAGAGGCGATAACCACAAAATCATTATTGACACTCGACTGTCGTGTCGGTGTGAAGTGTACGACTTCATAATTACATAACATAACATAAACTCACGCCTGTATTTCCCGAAGGAGTAGGCAGAGGTGCTAGCACCCATATTTCGCCAGTTAATGTGTAGGTCCCAATGTAATAGGTGGCGAGCCTATTGCCGTTAATCGGGCACTTATAAACCTGCGATAAATATACACATAACTTCGAAAAGCATCGAAAAGTCATTGGTGTGTGCCATGGTAAACCTGGGATCGAACCCGAGACCTCGTCTCAGCAGTCCATTACCTATACCAGTAGGCTACCGCAGGCTTTCTATAATTCTTTTAGAAGGCTTCATAATTAAATGTCGCAATATTTATGAGCGTGACGTGCCCGTTGGCTTCATATTGTCTATTTATTCCTTGGGGTTCCGGTCCCGCCTAATATTGGGGCCCTATCTCATGTGGCCCTCGATTCTACTAAAGTCAAACCAAAGTGGTGGCACCGCCTCTGCAAAAAACGTCATTAAGTAATAGACTTTAGACAAAAATGACTTTTTGCAGAGTATCTAATTGAAAAAGTGTAATTATTCATTTCAATTTGTACCTTAGAGGTATTTAAATAAAGTCTAAAATTTAATGTAATTTTTGCAGTGACTGCGGCATCTCAATCTTATAGCTTTAGTAGAATCGAGGGTCTGGTTTAAACAAAAGGCTCCTGTGACGGAACCCCGAGTGGTTTTACTCGATTCGACGCTGTTCATCCCCTATAGTCCCGTGATGTAGGGAAAATTATTGTCAGTACGTACTTATCCATCTAGAACAAAAGAATTATAAAACATTTTTTCGTCTTATTATATTGCCAGTTAAAATATTTTAGCAGCAGTTTCGCTGCATTTTATTATCTATGCCAGAGTTTCTCAAACTTATATCCACGTGCCCCTTTTTTTAATTCGTTTAGGTATTATCAAACCAAGCATTACAAATTGAATTTATATAGCACAAAAAAACCAGGAAGGTGTGTAAGTACCTACTTCTTCTAATTCGATACAGCTGCTAACAAATTACTTATGATATTTAAGAAAAAATAAAGTTTTCAATGAAATTTAAACAGGGAGACGGGAGGTTCAAACGTAACTACTTTAGGTAGACTTCCAATTTCCAAATCCATAGAAAACTTTATGACCTCATATATGTTTCATTTTCGTCATAAAAATATGGTCAAAATTCAAATCCGAACTCATTTCGATCTCACAACCGTCTTAAAAGGTAACGTATACTTGTGACAAAGTGTTCACTACTTTTTTAAATACATATTCAGCTCGTCGATTGACTGCACCCTTTTGAATGGTAAGAAGCTAGAATAAATACTTATTGACCTCCGTCCCCCATGAGCGCGGGCCTGGGGGTGACGGGTGGAGCCGCCTGTTACCCCAGCAGAAGCAGGCTACAGCGACGGCGCGCTGAGAAGCGCACCTCTCCATTCCGGGGGCGAGTCGGGGACACCGTTGTCCCCCCTCCCGAGGAGGGCCAGACCGTAAGGGATGGCCCTGGGTCAGCAGGGGAGGGATATGTCGATGACAATCTCACCTCCGGCCTAGCACCACGACCCATAGGCGGCGTGCGGTTTTAGTCGATTCGAGTCCGATATAACCTCCCCTTCCGGCTCCGGCAGGGAAGGTATCCGAGGGGATTTCCGCACGAAAAAAAAAGGATAAATACTTAAGTATTTCAAAAAAGGCGATACGGTTCATTATGATATTATATTATCTGTAATATGGGCTACCATTCCAGGTGGTCGATATTCAAAATTAAAAGCCAACTGCCTGGCTGCTAATTTGGCACTACCTACTGTGTGTAGATATCTATAATGTATAGAATTCTATTTCGTATCTACCTACTACAATCAATGGGCTTACCCCAAGTGGTACATATAATTACCCCCACTTTGAGAAACACCCGCCTATAATGTTGATGTTTCCTTTAATGTCCAAGCGTAGAAACGGTCAACACGAATCAGAAGCCCGTAATTTACGACGTTCTAAACTGTCCTAAAGGATGCCATTAAACGAATAACGACATCATTAACTTATTCGAAGGTCTTTGTCTGAAATTTTATAGCGCTCCAAAATATAGGTGCCTACCTCTACAAAAATTGAGGCTGTAAGCCAATACTATATGAATTTACCTCGCCTGATGGAAGGTTAAAGGCAAAGTCTCAGGAAGGAGGGTAACTAATGTTACAATAGCAACTAGTTGCTTTCGACTGTAATGGTCACAGAACATTTTTTATATCTAATGGTAATGGTATAGAACTATATTATATTATCTGTGGTAATTGTAAACCTACTCCTCGACCTTAAGACAGACGGAAAAAGTCTTTGGGTTGAGTAACTTATTAAACCTACTACTTAGGGTGAGGACCCACTTTTGCATTGCGCCGCGTTGCGTTGCATCGATCAGGTCATTTTTAGAAATTGTTAATCAAATAAATTATAGTAATGAGAGAAATTCCTTTAAATTTCTAAGAATGACCCTGCTGAACGTAACGTAGCGCAACGTACGAGTGGGGCCTCAGCCTCAGGGGCATTGGGCTCAGTGACCCTTTAGAGATTGGGCTAACAGGAACAGCTGAAATAGTTGAAGTCTGAAAGCCTGAACCATCTGAACTCTGATTCTAAACTGTATTCCTGTCCGAGTGTCTAACTTAAAATTCTTTGTTATGTTTAACGCCATCTATGAGCATTATGCTGTAACCAACACGAACACTACTTTGCGGCTGCTTGTTTGTAGTGCCATAGACTATAAATTTTAATCCATAGACAAGGCTCAGCACGTTTTAATGACATATTTGAATGATATTGAAGTAGAAATATTTATGAAAATAAATAAATACTTATAAAAGTTTAGAGTCCTAATTAATTTTCTACGACTTATGATATATATTAATGTATAAAAAAACCGAATTCTATTATTTTAATAACCTATTATTTAGTCTATGCTTTGCTCTATTATTTTGCGCCTGCGCTCTTGATGGTCTACGCGACGTACCTAAAATCATTTTGTGGAAAATTTGAAGTTTGTTGTTATTTGTGACAACTTATAATTCATAATTATTTATGAAAGCTCCGTGCTAATTACCATTCCAGGCGCGGGGCAGGATTTCACTGTGGTGGTTAGCCTGGATGCGTTCAGACACTATACTTCGAGCGGTGTACGGTAGCCATCTTGGAATCGAACAAAGCTTCAGATGTGTAGTTTGTCTGTTTATCAATAATTTTTGTGCATTTTCTTGTAAATAGTTTGTATGTTTAGGATATGTACGGAACGTTCGTCCATATGTGTAAATAGCTATGGCTGCGACAAGGAAATTACAAGGTAATTTGTTATGTTATCAGGTTAGAGATTGATTGACCCCAACCGATGTAGGTACGTGTTCTAGAGCATTATTGTCAATTGATGAGACCTCTGGCGTGTTGGAGCCACTAAAGTCGAGCAGAATATGTGAAACGTGTATCAGTTACACGCGTACAGAACGTAACACGTACAGGTGGTCGGTAAAACTTCACAAACTACCGCGTTACTTACTATTCGGAGTACTCCTAACAGAATTTTATTGTTATTCACTGACAAACATCGATAATTAGCGGTGTTATCGGCCCTACCTTCAATATAAATAACAAAAAAGTGAAAGATACAGTTGTTATTGAGCGATACGTTAAGAAAACAGGTTTTTTTTTGCATTGAAGTGGTTATGCGGTTTTCAGGTGAAATAGACAGGTGTTTAAAAAAAGTAACAGAGGGTGTGGAGACATTCGATGACATCTGGCAGAAGGTACACAATGCGACGAACAGTAACCAAAAAGAGAAGTATGAGGCAGACCTCAAGAAGGAGATCAAAAAGCTTCAGAGGCTACGGGATCAGATCAAGTCGTGGATCGCCTCCGGGGAGATTAAGGATAAGAGTACACTTTTAGAATATAGGAAACTAATAGAAACAGTGAGTATTGAACCACCTTCATTTATATTTATTAAGTATTCTAACTGGAATTTAAATACTAATAGCCTCCTTATTCCGTTATGGAGGGTTTTATATTATAATAAAGGTGAAGACACCATTATTGAAAGAAATATACCATACTGAAATATATGGTACCGTATGGGACCTATACCCTTACATATTTCTTGATTTTAGGCTGTATACTTACTAGATACAGATCCAATTGGAATATACATTATAACAGGAATATTCAATAATCCATTCATTCGTGATAAAGAAAATCTGTAGATAATATTTGAAACATATGTTTCTTTTTTTTATGTACCCACTTATGTGAATCAAATCCATTTCAACTATAATGGGAACATATTATGACCTTATCGGGTCTGTAGGGAAAATTGCACCCCAAATATATGTAAATAGCTTTCCATTGTACTTAAATGCTATCTAAATAAGTATATAATCTTGGTTTAGAGTAACTGATTAAAAAAACGAAAGGTCATTGACACCAATACATAGATTGTTTAAAATTTATCGAAAGAAAAATTCATATTTTGCATGAAATCTAAGAAATAATATTAGTATATATAGTTCTATTTTGTTGTTTTTTGGTATGTATAGGTCAAAAACTGGTTATGAAAAGTTAGTGAATAACAAATATAGTAAAATAATAATTCTATATAGTTAATACTATTCTACATGTTATTGACATTCACTTTTGTACATACTATAAAAGTCAATGAGAATGTCACAAAAATAAAGAAACCTAAATATCGAGCACTGGCATTCAAGTCCGTGAGTTGTGTAGTTTATTGAACTAGTTAATAACAAAAGCTTGTAAAAAGGGCTATATTAAAATCATTGTAAGTTACAATATTCTATTATCCTCACACCATACTGTCAATATACAGAACTGATGGTAGTAAAATACCACAGAATAATGCAGTCCGTCAACTGCCAGTATTTACTCTATTTACTGAATGTCTTGGGTTCGAGTGCTCAGAAAGTAATGGACTTTGATAGGTGCTAGTCAGTCTCCATAATGTGGCGGTAGTGAATGGCCGCTATGCAGGAGGCTCGGTTTTGAACCTCATGTAAATATTTATATGCATGAATATGAGTATTTGCATTGTCCTAATCATGCCTTGGAGTGCATGTTAAGCTGTCGGTCCCGGTTGCCATATCAACATGTATGACGACAGTTGTAATAGAGGAATGGGTGTAATGGCTCCATACAGAAGGGCTGTGACCAGTCAAACGGCTTCCCCACTAGCAGTAGTAGTAGGGCCCAGTCAGACCCATGGTTGTACTTCATGTCATATTGACCACTATCTATATAACCCATAGGCACAATAGGGAGTGAATATTATTCATTAATTTAACATAGAAATTGTGGGTTGCATTAATAAGGGATTACTTCTTTGTGGAAAATTTGTATATTGGTATTTAATTATTATAACTGACTCCTAAACCTTGAATCCAATTAGAAATTCAATAAATCCACTTCTCGCTTGAGGAAACGGAGAAAAAAAAACTAAGCTTTTTTTGAGTACATCTAACCATTACCTCTCTGCTACTCAAAGGTTTGCCAGGAGAAAACTCATTTTGAGCTATGGTCGCCTTTGTACATGTACCTTGCAATTTTTTATGTATGATCTCTGTAACTGCAATAAAGAATTAAGGATAAGAATAAAAAGAGAAAGCACTAGAAAAACAAACGTAAACAAACACCTTAGCGATTCTCCTGGTAGCGTCCAAGCCTTTTATGCTAGACACTGTGGTCTGCTTTCCATTACATGTTTGCTTCATTTTGGATATATTTAAAAAGGCAATGACTGCCATCTGTCCTGTAAAAATCTTTGTCAGAGTCTCGTACATTGTCAGCTGGTATATTAGATCCAAGTTTTATTTGATTTGAGTAGGTACTGAAGACTGTATAAAGGACCCCATACATGCACTCCAACGTAGCTGATACAAGAACAATTTAATATACCTTTCCACATATCACCACTAAAGTTGTATAGCAAATATTAAGTTTATTTTGCCTTTTTTTATCGTGCGAAAAATCCCCACGGATACCACCCCCACGGAGCCGGTGGAGGCGGTTATGTCGGACTTGAACCGACCAAAACGCACGCCGTCTTGGGTCCTTGGTTGCCGGAGCTGAGATTGTCGAAAGCATATCTCTCGCACCCCGGCAGACCCAGGACCATCTCTTTCGAAATGGTCCCCTTCGGGTTGTGGGGACCTCGGTGTCCCCAAGTTTATTTCACCTAAGAGAGGAGACAGGCAGGGAGGTATGGCATCCAGTACTCTAAACATACGAACAACAAGGATAAAGCTTCAGTAGCTTAGTGGTTAAGGTGTCGGACTTACGATTGAAAGGTCCCGGGTTCGAATCCTGGTCATTACACTACCGACGTGAACCCACTCCTAACAAAGCAATTTAGCTTAGCTGGAAGGGTTTAGAGGGAATATTAGTAATTACGGTTTTTTTGACTGGTGAGTACCTACCAGTGCACCCACAAAATACTGATCCCGTTCTCAAGATCCATGGGAACCTATTCCTAAGATAAAAGTTTCCAGCTGTACCTACTTTACCCCTGAGCGAAATCTCAACTAAATCAATTCAACCTGTGTGAACAAACACACTTTTACTGGTCTGTGTTAATCCCGGTCGCATCCGAATTTAACCTCGGAGCTCCTGGGCCGCTTTCTGAGAGTTCCACCTCCACTTCGCACGATTTCGGCCTCCCTGAGCATTGGCCAAACTCATTTTCCTATCGTCTTCATCCTAGCATTAATCTTACTCGCATATGAAGCTTTCATCACCTCGAGATTCTGGGGTCCGTTTGACTAATCTTCGGCCAAACTAACAGTGTGACTTGCACACGTCCATAACCACGGTAACCGCTTTCTATCAGGTTGTCCCTGTGCTGGTCTGCCACCTAAGTGGTATAAAAAAAACTCACTTTCGGATATCTCTAAGGCTGGATTTCATCAGTGAAACCGGTGAATAAAATGAATGAATGAATCTTTGTTCTTACGTCATTGACAACACAGACTGGGCAAGGAGTTCCACTCCTTAGAAGTACGCACAATGAACTCCAATGAATTGAATTGAATAAAACATTAGACCCAACGTTTCTTTTAATTACATTACGTGTTACTGCAATTAAATTGATCTCAGTACCTATAAGTGATGAAATTTGCTCAAGGTGAGGGTAATTGTGTTAGAAACGGCAGCTCGATCTCGTATACTCCTGTCAATGGGGATGCCGTTGACCGGACGGGCGTCAGCTCTTCTGTTTGGGCCATTTCACTCATTTCCCCTATGTCGAGTAGACTTTTTAGGGCTCCAACTACCCTCAACGACTGCCATAGATGTTTGTATGGCAATCGAGACCGACAGTTTAATGTGGTCTTCGAGACGCGACCAGACCAATTCCAATACCATATTCATGCGTAGATTTATTTTTTTGCACTGAGCGGGGAATCGAACACGCGCCCTCCTGCGTAGCGGTCGCGTTCACTATCACCATGCCACAGAGGCTACTCGATCACGTATACTTCTGTAGTATCAGGGGCAAATGCTATCTAATACTCGCAATCCCAGCACGAAAATCTGTGTCAGAATCTCGTCCGTCAATTAGCACCTGGACCTAAATTGCGAAATATAAAGGGCCCTGGCGCTCTCAGATTGTTTTGTAATAATAATCTATTCTTGGTCAATTTGAGCTCATCCAACGGAGTAGCTCCCCGTGCTATCTTCAAAATAATCCAAGAAACGTGTACACCGCGTATAGAGCACATTATAGGTTCTTTTTTTTTCGTGCGAAAACCCCCAGGTTACCTCTCCCACCGGAGCCGGGAGTGGAGGTTATGTCGGACTCGAACCGACTAAAACTGCACACCGACTGAGGGTCATAGTGCTAGGCCGGAGGTGAGGTTGCCTTCGACATATCCCTCGGACCCGGCTGATCCAGGGCCATCCCTTACGGTCTGGCCCTCCTCGGGACACATTATAGGTCCAAGTGAATTAACCAATGCCGTCTTGCTGGCAACGTTGGTTAGGGCCCTTTTTTTTTATCGTGCGATAAATCCCCACGGATACCACCCCCACGGAGCCTGTGGAGGTGGTTATGTCGGACTCGAACCGACTAAAACGCACGCCATCTTGTGTCCTTGGTTGCCGGAGATGAGATGATGATGCCTTGATTTGCGCCGCCGCCGCGGCCTGCTTCTGCTAGGGTGACAGGCGGCTCCACCGGTCACCCCCAGGCCAGCAGGAGTCGGCCGCACCCCAAGCGTTCGCGCATCGTACCATCGCTGTGAGGGTTAGGGCCCTAAAGATATCAGTGAGGCTTCTTATATATACCTAATAGTGATCACAATATAAACACCAAGGAATGTAGCCTCTAGAATTCTTGAATTTCCAAAGCATATTGTAATTAGCAGCTGTGCTCACACAATGGAGTTCTTATCTAATCAAAACATGTTGTGTCCACATAGTAAGACCAGCTTTGACATGTAGGTACGAGGGCTGCAGTCTATTTGTACATATTGCATATACTCACGGCTTTTTATCTCTGGGGTAGGCAGAAATAACAAGCGATCTGCTTCTGTCTTACTCACGCCACCGTAATCGCTACACGATTTGCTGCTCTGAATGGTTTTTTATGTCACGAAATAAATTCTTAGTATAAGGATTCGAACTCGGGAACCCTGGATCGCAAAGCCAACTTCTTAAAAACTAACCAACCAACTTCTAAAATCTTTTATATCTAATATATAAAATTCTCGTGTCACAGTTTTTGTTGCCATCCTCCTCCGAAACGGCTTGACCGATTTTGATGAAATTTTGTGAGCATATTGAGTAGGTCTGAGAATCGGCCAACATCTATTTTTCATCCCCCTAAATGTTAGGGGTACCTCTAAATTTTTATTTTTTATTTTTTAGACAAAATTTTTAATTTCTATTTTTTTATGATACAACATACAAAAATACATACAATCCTCAATTTTCACCCTTCTACGATCAACCCTTATTTTTTAATAGCCATTTTAGTAATGTAATCATTTTTTCTTTCCGGTAGAAAAATGATCAATCGTCATTTAATTATTATCTATTTTTCATCCCCCTAAATAGTGCAGCGGGAACGATTCTCATGAAATTTTGTGAGCATATTGAGTAGGTCTGAGAATCGGCCAACATCTATTTTTCATCCCCCTAAATGGTGCAGCGGGAACGGGATCTGACGCCACGGGTGCAGGGAAAAATTGGCGGTACGAAGTTCGCCGGGACAGCTAGTTGGTATATATATCTATGTTACTTAACATAGCTCGGATGGGACCGAGACTAACGCAAAGTTGATGATGATTAGGTATTATACATCAGAAATTAATTTCCTATATAAAATTTCTTCAGCAAAGTGAGAAGTGATTTATCTGTTCTATCTAGGAGTATGTTGTAATTCGTTATCAAGGCAGATATACTTACTATTAGGTCATATTCACAACATAATACCTATAGCCTTTCGAAACTGATTAGATTATTAACATAAGAAAATCATTGCATTTTAGTTCGTTTCTATATTATATGCATTGATATTACGACAACCTCACCCTCTGTGGCATGGCCACGCAGGGGGCGCGGGTTCGATCCCCGCTCAGTGCAAATATTTGCTTTGGGACCAGACCAACGCAAATAGCCATATGCAATGCAATTCATGCATACAAATTTACAAAATTTAAAAAACTTACAAAAAAGAGTATCTAAGTATGTTTATCTGTTTTCTAGATCCATAACACAAGCTAGTTAAGCTTACCATAGGTCTAGATAGCGTTGTGTAGAATGTTGTGGAATTGTGGAATACTCTATTTGATGGTAAACTTTAAATCAATAATTAGTTGGACTAGTACCTCGCTTACCTTGTACCATAGGTGACTATGACAGGTCCCATAGTGTCTCTTTCTATTTACCGAAAAAAGCTATTTCGTAACTATTTTTTACCAGACTTACGGCACCTGACAGACAACTGATAAAATGATATAACTAATCTACTTTAATTTTGAAAAATACTATAGTATCTATAGGGTCATTCGCGTTTTTTTTTTACAAAAATGACCCGTTCGAAGCCGGGACGGTCCGCAAGTATGTAATATAGAAAACGTATGATATGATTGCGTTTTGTTGTTACTATGTATTATTTATAACACGCGATGCGAAGTATCTAGATAATAAGACATGATTAATTTATCATCGTCTGCTCTCCAATCACGGTTGCATACAAAGCTTGCACTTTGTAACCAGGGGTCAGCTACTACTGCTCCATAATTTACTAGGCTTTTTACGGGCTCGACGAGCGATTAACCTCTGACCGTTAAACGAGATAGTATAATATAGTTCTTATACTAAAAAACCCATTAAAGAATCCTCCGTAAGATCCTCGTCAAATCTTTTCTTTTTATTCTTAAAGTAAACAAATATTAGAACCGAAATCCATACTAATGCGAAAGTAACTCTGTCTATCTGTCTGTCTGTATGTTACCCTTTCACGCCTAAACCACTGAACCGATTTTTATGAAATTTGGTATAGGGGTAGATTAGACCTTGAGAAAGGACATAGGCTATGTTTGGCCACGATAACCGACATCCACGCGGGTGGAGCCGCGAGCAAAAGCTAGTATAATATTGTTTTTATACTAAAACCCTTTAAAAAGCCTCCGTAAGAGCCTTGTCAAATCTTTTTATCTTTAAAAGGTTTTGTTGTCTTTGAAAGGTTATTAGCAACAGAAATTACTAATATTCCCTCTAACCCCTCCAGTTAAGCTAGATTGCTTGTGTTAGGAGTGGGTTCACGTCGGTAGTGTAATAATCAGGATTCGAACCCGGAACCTCTCGATTATTAAGCACTAAGTTACTAACGCTTATACGAAATCATGTCCGTCAAAAAACCCATTAAAGAAGCCTCCGTAAGAGCATCGTCCAATCTTTTTTTATCTTTAAATAAAAGTTGTTAGCAACCGAAATTACTAATATTCCCTGTAACCCCTCCAGCTAAGCTAGATTGCTTGTATAGGATAGGAGGATAGGATTGGTTCACGTCGGTAGTAATGGTCAGGGTTCGAACCCGGGACCTCTCGATCGTTATCAACTCCTTAACCACTAAGCTACCGACGCTTATACGAAATCAAGTCCGTCAGTCAAAAGACACGCCAGTTGTATGATCCCTTCACTAGAACAGCTGGTGTGACGTCAGTCATAAGTCTCTCACCGATCATATGTGCTTAGGCCCTAATAGTCTATACAAGAAAGATCTACCAGTAGCTGCTGTACTAGTTGTACTGCTAAAAATATGATCACGCCAATTACTCCCCTTACCTACCACCTGCCGTTAGCGACAGGTGCGATCGTGGTGCACACAATAAATTAAACAAGGGGTCAATGACATTGCGTACCAGTGTATATTGTCTTTAAGTATTCTAAACATAGTCATAGTCATAGTCATTTATTTTTCAATATAGAACAATAAAATTGTTTCTTATTGACGTCACAACAAGACTTCACCCCTGGTTATCATCAGGTGGGTTGTACTCAATTGGGTAATTTTGCGATTGAAATATAAAAAAGGTGAAAGATTTTCATACAATCCATATACTAATTATAAATGCGAAAGTAACTCTGTTTGTCTGTCTGTATGTTACGCTTTCACGCCTAAACCACTGAACCGATTTTGATGAAATTTGGTATAAGGATAGATTAGACCTTGAGAAAGGACATAGGCTATGTTTGGTCGCGATAACCGACATCCACGCGGGTGGAGCCGTGGGAAAAACCTAGTATTTTAAAAGATAATAAGTTACTACACAATAACCAAGTCCTTCAATGAATGCATTTAAACCAAAAACAATATAAAATTTCTCTATACTGACCACAAAAGATGCACGAATTAATTGATTTTACAATTACTGATCTTGAAAATGGTTTTTTAACTGTTCTAAATCTTATTTTCCTTGAGCGATTCATTTTTAATAGTATAGATAATCTTCCAATTATTCCCACCCTCTCCTTTTCAATAAAGAACAACACGCAGAGCTTAGACATTTTTTTATCGTGCGGGAATCCCCTCGGATACCTCCCCTGCCGGAGCCGGAAGGGTAGCTTATATCGGACTCGAACCGACTGAAACCCCACGCCGATTGTGGGTCGTAGTGCTAGGCCGGAGGTGAGGTTGTCATCCACATATCCCTCGCACCCCGGCTGACCCAGGGCCATCCCTTACGGTCTGGCCCTCAGGGAGCTTAGACGTCACCCTCATCGACGCAAACGATTCCATCAAGAATGGTTCCACAACTCTTTTCTTTGCCGCACGATAAAGTTTTGGCACTCTTTAGTAGCCACGTGTTTCCTTCTTCCTACAGTCCCAGGTCCTTTAAGCGGAACGTGAAAAAGCCTCTGATGCGGCGGCACCATTGTACTTCCTACTGAGGGCCTCGGGACACGTGTCTTGGACCTAAATCTCGAGACAAATGTGGCCCTGGCGCGGGCGGATTGTTTTGTGATAATCTAATGTACGAACTCGAATCCTTGGTGAATTTGAGTTCGTCCACCACCGTAGTTGTCGAAAAATCGTCACTAAGACGCCTGGATCTGCCCCTCCATCTCTTACCAACTCTCCGCGCTGACACGTCACGCAATAGTCCTGTTTTTCAATTACAAATTAGTCTATAGAAAAGGTACCTAGGCGGCATTATTACCACTAATTGTAAAGGTGTAGGTATTAGGCAAATATATTATAAAAATAAAAACAAATCTAACCAGCCAGATAGAAACAACAATTTAATATAGTTAGATATTTTTGTTTTTCAAAAGATTAAAGGTCGAAATGTATTAGCGCCATTTCAAACAATGTAGTTTTGTATATTTTTAGAACTAAACAACAATATTTAATTCAGTATTTTATTTGTGTAATTAACATATTAGATATTATTTTAGCGTTTGAATAATTAGGAGATTACGTTTTTAGTTTCTAGAATAAAATTGTATCCGTTTTACTTTGTATGGTTTTAATGAATTAATTAAATATTGAAGGTTTTTAAGTTATGACTCGAGAAATCAAGCTGTGTTGGTATAAGTCGTAGGTACCTACTGGTGGTTTTGATTCAGTTCTTCCTGTTTACTATAAAAACCATGGTCCCGAAAAATCCAGATGGAATTCTTCAGAGACAAACCAACATGAACACATTCATCATCCTTATTTTAGCGTGGTAACACGAAGTCTGCTTACTTCTCGCTTTAGTTTGGCTTATACGTCTTTTATGAGAGCGACTGCCGCTGACCTCCCAACCTTAAGAACCTACGCCAAGTTATCTTGGGCCCCGAAGTTCTCATTAATAAAACAACCAAAATCATAATCAAATCATGCAGGCAAGAGTGGATGTTCAAATCAGGACTAGAACCCGTGACCACATTTAAAATCGTCGCCATCAAAAAATCATTGCATTTTGAATAAAAACTTATAAATATAAATGGTGTTTTATGTATTTCAGCAAATGGAAAGGTTCAAAGTGGTTGAGCGGGAGACGAAAACGAAGGCGTACTCGAAAGAGGGGCTGGGCGCGGCGCAGAAGCTGGACCCCGCGCAGAAGGAGCGCGAGGAGATGTCCTCGTGGCTCATATCCTCTATCGACGCACTTAATTTACAAGTTGGTACACTTCCTTGACACTACTAGACATAGACCTTTCCTAATTTGCGCCATTACTCCCGAACCTTCCTCACTTCCCATCCCAGCAGTAGCGAAGGATTGTCAAAAGGGAAGCCGGTGGAAAAAAAATTACATCGATTTAGTATGTCATGTATGTAACCGACGAGCATGCATGAAGAATATAATGAAAGTGAATGAAGCGAGAGTAGTATGTCAGGATCGTAGCAAATGGAGATCCGTGATCTCTGCCTACCCCTATGGGAAACAGGCGTGATTTTATGTATGTATGTAGTATGTCATGCACCTTGCGACCCTTTAGGAAGCGAGCAGGAAACGATTCAAAAAGACCTCTCGCTACTGCATCTCAGTCCCCAATTAATTCGTTTGCCTTGCAGTGGCATAGCAGTCGCATATATCATGATAAACAAACCAACGGATATATAATAATGCTATTGTAATAGGTTGAAAACTGCAACATATTGCCAATGGTAGATTACGTGTGGCTTTGGACGATAAGGAATCAGTCCCGGTTGTCATACAGACGCTTTATCGATGGCATTCGGCAGGGTCCTGTTGGCTATGTTTGTTTTAACCACAGATTTTATCCATACTGCCATACAAATATTATAAATGCGAAAGTAACTGTCTGTTTGTCTGTTTCGCTTTCACGCCTATACCACTGAACCATGCTTGATGAAATTTGGTACAGAGATGGACAGCTTGGGATGAAAATTCGTCATTTATGAAGATAACCTGACGAAGTTTGGCATACAGAGATTAGAACTTGACAAAGGACATTGGCATATTTGGTCGCGATAACGGACATCCACACAGTGTTCGTATGTGTCCGATCCTGCTTGAGACAGCGATTCACCGATACAAAAACTGGGAATTTGGCTGCACATTTCTTTTTTTATACCACTTAGGCAGATAAGCACACAGCCCTCCTGATGGAAAGTGGTTACCGTGGCATATGAACGAGTCCAACACCAGGGGAGTCACATTCGTGCTGCCGACCCTATAAGTACAGAGAGTTTCTGTGCCGTCAGTGCAGAAGCCAAAGCAGGTCAAGCCTTTGGTCTTCCCACTGACAGCACAAAAACTCTCCAGTGAGCTGGCTACCCTACTCACCGTTGGGAACACAACACGAGGTTATTATGACCGTGGTATTCAGTACTCACCAGGTACTTCCCAGTTGGACTGCTGAATTGGGACTGGAATACGGTCGTGAACCACCTCCTTTTCATCAACTTCAGCCTCATATATGAAATTTATCTATAAATTTATATAAGAAAGTCGTGTTAGTTACACTATTTATAACTCAAAAACGGCTGTACCGATTTGGCTGAAAATTGGTGGGGACGTAGCATAGAACCAGGAGATGGACATAGGATACTTTTCATCCCATTCGACTTTTATTTTATCCCGGTTATAGGTTCCTGTGGGTATGATACTTAGTTAATCACACAAGTGTTCTAATATTGCAGGTTGATCAATTTGAGTCTGAAGTAGAGTCGCTTCTAGTTGGTAAGAAGAAACGATTGGACAAGGAGAAACAGGATCGGATGGAGGAGCTCAAGTGTAAACTGGAGAAGCACAGGTTCCACATAAAAAAGCTAGAAACGTTACTGAGAATGCTCGACAACATGTCCGTAGAGGTTGAACAGGTGAGTACACCTTGATATACTCACGCCTATAAATCTTTACAGAGGTCGGCGGAGGTGTATTAATAGTGTTAATGTAATATTAACAGTGTAATTGAAAGCGTTGGTAGCTTAGTGGTGAAGGAGTCGGCCTTACGATCGAGAGGTCCCGGGTTCGAATCCTGGCCATTACACAACCGACGTGAAACAACTCCTAGCTCAAGCAATTAAGCTTGGTTGGAGGGATTACAGGGAATATCAGTAACTACGGTTGTAATATTCTTTGGTGGGAGGTGGGCTGGCTCTGGGTCAGCCGGGGTGCGAGGGATATGTCGATGACAACCTCACCTCCGGCCTAGCAACACGACCCACAGTCGGCGTGCGGTTTTAGTCGGTTCGAGTCCGACATAACCTCCCCTTCCGGCTCGGGCAGGGGGTATCCAAGGGATTTCCGCACGAAAAAAAATAAAATAAAAAAAAAGTGGGAGGTGGGTGTCAATTATCACTTTCGGCCCCACGTGATCCCTATAACGTGGGCTAGCCATCAGCCGTCAAGAGGGCACTTTGTTATGGACTGTATGGTCCCTTAATCTCCTTCTACGACACCCACACGAAGAGATAGGCAGAGTTATATTAACACCCACATTCCACCAATTATGATTTTCGGCCCCATGTAATCCCTATAAAGTGGGGTAGCCATCAGCCGTCAAGAGGGCACTTTGTTATGGCCTGTATGATCCCTTAATCTCCTTACGACACCCACAGCAAGAGATAGGCAGAGTTATATTAACGCCCACATTCCGCCAATTATGATTTTCGGCCCCATGTAATCCCTATAAAGTGGGGTAGCCATCAGCCGACAAGCGGGCACTTTGTTATGGACTGTATGATCCCTTATTATCTTTCTACGGCACCTGCAGGAAGAGATAGGCAGAGTTATATTAACACCCACATTCCGCCAATTATGATTTAACTAATCCCTATAACGTGGGCTAGCCATTTACCTTCAAGCCGGCATTTTGTCATGGGCTGTATAATTACTGTCTGATGGATAGGGCTAGATAGATAAGATCTGCGGTAGCCTAGTGGTATGGGTAATGGACTGCTGAGACGAGGTCTCGGATTCGATCCCAGGTTTACCATGGCACACACCAATGACTTGTCGATGCTTTTCGAAGTTATGTGTGTATTTATCGCAGGTTTATAAGTGCCCGGTTAATGGCAATAGGTTCGCCACCTATTACATTAGGACCTAAACATAAACTGGCGAAATGTTGGTGCTAGCACCTCTGCCTACCCCTTCGGGGAATACAGGTGTGAGTTTATGTTATGTTATGTCTAATCCCTATAACATGGGCTAGCCATTTGCCTTCAAGCTGGCATTTTTGTCATGGGCTGTATGATTACTGTCTTTTTTTTTTTTTTTTTTATCGTGCGAAAAATCCCCACGGATACCACCCCCACGGAGCCGGTGGAGGCGGTTATGTCGGACTCGAACCGACTAAAACGCACGCCGTCTTGGGTCCTTGGTTGCCGGAGGTGAGATTGCCAAAAGCATATCTCTCGCACCCCGGCAGACCCAGGACCATCTCTATCGAGATGGCCCCCTTCGGGTTGTGGGGACCACAGTGTCCCCATCTAGCCCCGGTTACGAGGAGGCGCATTTTGCGTGATTACTGTCTGATGGAGAACAGCCCTATCCTTTACTCGCCTTCTACGACACCCACAAAATGGGGTGGGGTGACCCTATTCTGAACCACACCTGTTATTTGATTTTTTTAAGGAATATTAGAACCGAAGTTACTCATATTCCCTCTAACCCCTCCAACTAACCTAAATTGCTTGTGCTAGGAGTGGGTTCACGTCGGTAGTGTAATAGCTAGGATTCGAACTCAGGACCTCTCGATCATAGTCATAGTCATTTATTTTCAACTAGCTTTTGCCCGCGGCTCCGCCCGCGTGGATGTCGGTTATCGCGACCAAACATGCCTATGTCCTTTCTCATGGTCCAATCTACCCCTATACCAAATTTCATCAAAATCGGTTCAGTGGTTAAGGCGTGAAAGCGTAACATACAGACAGACAGACAGACAGAGTTACTTTCGCATTTATAATATTAGTATGGATGTTGAACAATAAAATTGATTCTAATAAGAAACGTCAATAGACGTCAATTTAAATTCTACTTAATCTAAGTTTACCACCGCTACCAAGGCACTGGTGGTGAAGAAACGGCGCAACAAATTCCACTACGGCATTTTTTTGACGTCAATTTACAATATTTATTTTCTTAAAGCTTAAAGCTTATAGGCCAGACTTTCCTTGCATTGACGTCGCAAATCGTTTATTTTACCTACAGAAATTTCAATATTCACAGCGCCGCGATTACTGTCAGTATGCCTATACGTTTGTTTGCTACCTTAGTAATATAACTATACAGTTCATATTAGCTTGACGATACCTTGCCTGTGTCGGTAGTAAAAAAAAACATTTATCAAAAGTCGCTCGTAGCGCCTCAATAGTTAGCACATTACAATTCCGAACAGGTTTATTGAGGTAGGTCAGTTGTGTATTGCGGTAGGTCTGTGATCTAGGTGTATGGAGGTTCAAACCTAGTTTTACGATCTGGTTCTATTAGCTATACAATTTAGTATTCATTGATTTGGTTGAGTTATAGTTTATTAAATGCTAATAAATATTACAGTGGAGTTCGTTGCGCCGTTTCTTCACAACTGGTGCCTAGGCAGGGGTGGTAAACTTAGTTTTAAGCAGAATTTGACGTCAAAAAGCTGTAGTAGTGCTACACAATTTTGAATAAATACTTTGACTTAGACCGTTGTGTTCGCTTGGAATTCTGTTCCAGTTCTAGTGGGAACTTTTCTACCTTTTTCTGAGCTTAACGAGGTGATGTCTTATTGACCGTGTCCATATTAAAAACACTGTTTTTCTTTCACCTCTAATTACGAAATCATTTAATCATTACAAAAATAAAATTATTTTTACAAGAATTAACGAAAACGCTAAGTTCTATGGACACGCGAATGAGATAAAAAATTGTGACGTCATACTTTGTTATTGTCAAGTCAATTAGCGGTTAAATGCATGGTAAGAAGCGATTGAATAAGAGCAGACGTAATTTTTAGTGATGAGGCCGTCAAGCTGAGTGCTACTATATTGTTAACATGGTACATTTTTACGATAGTGACCCTCTTTCCGAGACTTTGCCTTTAGCTTACCATCAGGCGAGGTGAAGTCAAATTGACGTGTCCTTTCATCCTTACTAATATTATAAATGCGAAAGTAAGTCTGTCTGTCTGTCTGTCTGTCTGTATGTTACGCTTTCACGCCTCAACCACTGAACCGATTTTGATGAAATTTGGTATAGGAGTAGATTAGATCTTGAGAAAGGACATAGGCTATGTTTGGTCGCGATAAACTTTTTGCACAAGTACAAAATGATTGTATAAAGGCGGATTATGCCATGGGCATTTTCTGCCAGTCAACCGTAGTAGGGTGTCGGTAGGGTGATGCAGAGATATTTTTGTCTAATCCCAGCGCCATTCTCGATTGCATCCAAACCTTCTCCTTCTCAGTCCAAGAGGAACCTCTCTTCTGTAGAATCTCCACGGAGGCTGTAGAATGTTGTGAAATATTTATTTACTTCTACTCTTTGTTTACGGTTCTGCATCGGTCCCAATTGACATACGAATATCTGTGGCATTCGTTACTGGTACTTTGTCGTTCGTTGTTGGTTCCCGGTGGAATAGAATAGGATCACCCCAGCTCTTCCCGTGGGTGTCGTAAAAGGCGACTAACAGATAGGGCTGATCTCCATCCAATAGTAAATATACAGTCCAAGACAAAGGGTCTACTAGACGGCATAGGCTTGCCCCCTATTACGTAATGGGACCGAAAATAATAATTGGCAAAAGGTGGGTGCTAGTGCACCTCTGCCTGCCCCTTTGGGGATTTACAGACGTTAGTATATGGATGGATGGATGGTCGTTATTGGTAGTTGAGTCCTAAAAAGTGAGACCTTATATACATAACTTTCATATGTCCAGTGGATTGTGGAGGTCAGGTGGCATTCATTTCAAGGAAAATTACGAGGTACAGCCATTCCGAACTCAACTGAGATTAAATAAGGCTCTGAGGAAACTGCAGCACGAGTGTAACGCCCCTTGTGTTGCATACGTCCCTAGGCCGCGGTAACACTTTCTATCAGTTGGACCGTGTGCTTCTCTGCCACATAAGTGGTAAAAGAAAAAAAAACTTATGTGTTAGTGAGGCTCATACCTAATTTTCACGTTAACCGTACATATTTATTCACAATTTTCAGATAAAAAGGATAAAAGACGACGTAGAATATTATATAGACTCTTCACTGGAGCCGGGCTTCGAAGAGAACGAGTACATATATGACGACATCCGCGGGCTAGACGAGATCGAGCTCAGCGGGGTCGGTTTGCCCTCCTCGGCCACCACGGACAGCAACAATAGCAATGATTCTGCGGGGTCGCCTACTAGTATGCTCTCAGGTACGGTACTCACCTAAATCATACTAGCAGCTACTCATACTACTGACTACTCATACTAGCGGCTAGTCATATTAGCGGTTAGTCATTCTAGCAGCCAGTCATACTAGTAATTATTAGTCTTACTAGCGACTTGTCATACTAGCGACAAGTTATACTTGTGACTAGTCATACTAGCGGCTAGTCATACTATCGACTTGTCATACTAGCGACTAGTCATACTAGCGGCTAGTTATACTTGTGACTAGTCTTACTAGCGACTTGTCATACTAGCGACAAGTTATACTTGTGACTAGTCATACTAGCGGCTAGTCATACTATCGACTTGTCATACTAGCGACTAGTCATACTAGCGGCTAGTCATACTAACGACTTGTCATACTAGCGACTAGTCATACTAGCGGCTAGTCATACTAACGGCGAGTCATACTACAGCTGGTCATAATAGCAGCCTGCCATACTAGCAGCTGGTCATACAAGCAAGTAGTCGTGCTAGCTGTTATCCTGGTAGTAGTACGGCAGTACTGCTACGCCTTCTCATCTTAATGTGGATTATCTTGGGTTTTACGTAAGCAACGTGTGTGTGCACGGATACCAACCCCCCCCCCCCCCCCCCCCCGCCGGAGCTGGCTAGGGTGGTTATGTGAACTCAAATCCACTAAAACGCACGCCGTCTGTGGGTCGTTAGCTGACGGAGACATAATCTCTCGCACCCAGGCTGACCCAGGGCCATTTCTTTCGAGCTGGCCCTCTTTGGGTGTAGCGATTGGTGTCCCTATCTAGTCCCCGGGTATGGGGAGGCGCGTACTATGCCTCCACCTCAGTGCCAATAGGCTTAAATCCGTGACGTCATTACATACATGCCTTTTATGACATTCCAGGTACAAGTCCAATAACGTCACCAACGTTAGAGGTACACAATCATTCAACAGACTCCATAGACATTGAAAAGAAAAAACGGGATAAAGACGAAATCATAGCAAAAGTAAGTATGGTACACACACATACACACGCAAACTGTCACACATATATACCATTAACTTGTTAATGTATTGCTACGTGGAGTTTTGATGTGGATTTTCCAAATTTTTGCTATTGTTGATGGTTCGTTTTGGGTTCTTTAAAAAAAATAGTTCAAGTTTTGTAGAAAAAAAAATTGAAGAAAGAGTAGTATTATCGTGTTTAAAATTTCATTTGCATCGATATAAGTGTGGATATGTTCTAAAAGCAAGCCTTCGCTCTATTCGGCAGAAAGGATGTTGGATACAAACTACGCTCAGTGTATCATTGTACCCAATTCACTTCTAAAATAAGCTATAAAGGTCAAAGCACACATATATATTTTAAAACCAAGCCTTCACTCTCTTTACGGTAGAAACGATTTTGGATACAAACTACGCTCTGTGTATCTATATTCCAAATTCACTTCTAAAACAAGCTATAAAGGTCAAAGCACACATGCTACTTTGAATCTTGCGTTCGATGATTTAGTTGTTCTTCGAAAGTCGAATGTTGCAATCGCACGCATAATGAACCGCAGTCGTGACGGTCTAATCATCCACAGAAATATTATTAGGATGCAACGGTCTTGTGAGTGCGAAACGCCTAGTAACTTTTAGACAATTCCAGTCCTATGAGATAGGAACTTTCGAACGCTTACTCATTACTTTTGAGACTAGCTTGTAATAACATCGGTAAAAATACCGTGAATATGCTATTTTGGGCTATTTCCAACTCTAGAATAAAAATGCAGAAGTAAATTTGAAAAATAGAGGCAGAGTCGGCACGCGTGACATGCAGGTGAACACTGATTCAACTCGGGCGTCGTAGGGCACTGACTGACCTCCGTCCCACATGAGCGCGGGCCTGGGGGTGACCGGTGGAGCCGCCTGTCACCCCAGCAGAAGCAGGCCGCGGCGACGGCGTGCTGAGAAGCGCGCCTCCCCATTCCGGGGGCGAGTCGGGGACACCGTTGTCTCCCCTCCCGAGGAGGGCTAATCCGTAAGGGATGGCCCTGGGTCAGCCGGGGTGCGAGGGATATGTCGATGACAACCTCACCTCCGGCCTAGCACCACGACCCACAGTCGGCGTGCGGTTTTAGTCGGTTCGAGTCCGACATAACCTCCCCTTCCGGCTCCGGCAGGGGGGTATCCGAGGGGATTTCCGCACGAAAAAAAAAAGGTGAACACTGATTACGGCCGCTCTATCCTAATATATTTCTGTGGTCTTATCGCATAATGTAGTGACTGATCGGTCCACTGTATGCATGTTGTGATGGTACTCATTGATACAGTCATCGTAACGTGCAATACAGTCAATTAAATATTGATAAATGCAGCTATCAAATACAGAAAGTTGTCCTTAGATAAACATAGCTTCAGCAGAATTATTATTAGCGTCAATAAGAAACAACCGTATTATTCTATGTTGAATAAAAAAAATCGACTTTGCCAAAACGCGATTTGCGAAAAGTGACTTATAAAGTAAAAGTATGCAAATTGTAGTATTATTCAAGCAACAGAGGAACTAACAATACTGTTTGGATCCATCTTAGCATAGAATAGAAATCAAAAAAATTAAGGCTGGTTTTATCGTCACGCCGCTAGACGCGCTGTTGAGCAGCGCGCTGTTAACAGCACGCGTTTGAACAGCGGTGCACTATAAAACGAGATTAGCAGCACGCGTTCCGCTGCTGTGAGACAGTCGTGTACAATATTATGAAGGTTAATGCGAGTCGAGTACTGGCTATTCACTTTTTAAAAGAAGGCCCCGGCGAAAAAGAGTAGTTCCAATTCCTTTCCAATTTCTTCCCAGGCTTTACTTTTTGCATCCTTAGTTTTGTATAATTCTTCGGCCGGGTCCCATAAACACCTTCTGGATCGAACTTCCTCGATTACTCGTCCCGTATCGATGTAATTCATTTCTTACACAATTATACCTACGACGGCGCGTCTCAACAGCGTCACACTAAAACGCACACTGGCCGTAGAAGCGAATGAGCAGCGCGCGTTTGGACAGCGCCGTCGAACATCGCCGTCGAACATCGCGCGTTTATTAAACGGCGCTGCCCAAGCGCGCGACACTAAAACGCAACTTCTACTCCCATATATCTCTGAACGCGCGCGCTCCAACGGCGCTGCCGAAACGCGTAACGATAAAACCAGCCTAAGAACAGACTTGCTTTTAGAAAACTTTGTAGATCTATAAAAAAAAATTAACTATGCCCTTACAAAACATCGCGTGTAATTGATTAACATAACATAAACTCACGCCTATATTCCCCGAAGTGGTAGGCAGAGGTGCTAGCACCCACATTTCGCCAGTTTATGTTTAGGTCCCAATGTAATAGGTGGCGAGCCTATTGCCATTAACCGGGCACTTATAAAAATGTAATTGATTGTGTATACTAATTCCTTGTTTTCTTTAAAGGTCTTTCCCTTTGAGGTAATTATTATCATTATTTCTATGTCACTACATCTAACATATAAAAATAAGGTTATATTGATTATGTTAGATAATCGTAAAACCCTGCCAGGGATTAGCGATAACGTAAACAATTTTATCATTAAAACAGTGTCAGTCAAGTATATTAAAAAAAATGACGTAAAATTAGGAAGCAGTATTGTAGACAAACCAAGAACTATGTATGCTCTTAACAAATCTCAAAAAATATGATCAGCAAAGTAAGAAAGTATAGAGTTAATTTAAAAAGAAACTCTTAACTTCAGTTTATTATTATGATCAATAATTATAATTTGAATTCTCAACGTATCTGGTTCGGTAATTATTCGGCCTAAATCGCAAATCCATACTAATATTATAAATGCGAAAGTAATTCTGTCTGTCTGTCTGTCTGTCTGTATGTTACGCTTTCACGCCTAAAGTACTGAACCGATTTTGATGAAATTTGGTATAGGGGTAGATTAGACCTTGAGGAAGGACAGGCTATATTTGGTCGCGATAACCGACATCCACGCGGGCAGAGCCGCGGGCAAAAGCTAGTACTCGATATAAAGGTAACCATTCAATAGATCGAGTATTGTCCGCGTAGACTACTAGATAGAAATGTTTCGAAACTATATATTATGTCTTTTGATCAAAAAACACAACTATACACTTGAAAAATGATTTTTGCTAGACTAGCTTCTCGGTTAAATTGCTGCTTATCTCGTACGCCGAATTCGCTCTTCATGACATGAATCGAAACCAATTTTACTTCGGTTTTTCTCTCCGCACAAGATAAAAAACTAACACCAGAAAATTGATCTTATTATCTTCTTCTCTAATATAAAAAAATAATCACTGAATGTGTTACTAAGCGCCAATCTCGAAAACGTCTGAACCGATTCGCTAATTCTTTTTTTAGAATATGCCTTACAGTACAAAGATGGTTCTTACGCAAAAAAGTAACTAAAAAATGCCTCAGGGTTCAAGACATCCACGGGCAAAACCGAGGCGGGTCGGCTAGTATTATATAAAGACTAGCTTTTGTCCACGGCTCCGCCCGCGTGGATGTTGGTTATCGCGACCAAACATAGCCTATGTCGTTTCTCATGGTCTAATCTACCTCTATACCAAATTTCATCAAAATCGGTTCAGTGGTTTAGGCGTGAAAGCGTAACATACAGACAGAGTTACTTTCGCATTTATAATATTAGTATGGATAATATTAGAATGGATACAGGTAATTCCTTAGATCGAGTATTGTTGCCGTAGACGTATAGAAATGTTTTAAAATTATGTATGTCATTTGATCAAAAAACGCAACTCTACAGTTGAAATTTTTTGCTATATATTGACGAGACTAGCAAAAGTAACTAAAGAATTGCCTCAGGGTTCAAGATAAACCACGGAAAAAGCTGGGGTGGGTCGGCTAGCTGACTTACGGCCGTTCCCAATAACATACTTACAGTTAAAGATAGATCGCAACAGTCAAATTTGACGTATCGGCTGTTTAAATTCAAAACATGGTAACTGATTTTTTTGCGGGAAAGCGCAACGCGGTATAATTTTATTTTCCGAAATTGGTGTGAAATAGGAGTTACTATGTTTTGAATTTAAACAGTCGAGCACTTTATCCGTAGATGCGGTCTATCTTTAACTGTCAGTATATTATTGGGAACGGCGGTTAAGTGTCCATAACAGTCAAGAACCCAAAACTAATCTTACACATATTTGAAACAATGATTGTTATATTTGCAGCCGGTTAAACCTCTGCCGCTGCGTGCGCTGAACACGAGCGCGGTCACAATCAGCACGTGTAACGTTAGTTCCTTGCTCAATAACTCCGCAGCATCCACCAATAGGTCAGTCCACTGACTAGCTCTTTATAACCACTGTATTAATACGCTGGCTGCATACATTAGCTATGTATTTGGCTATATCGCACTAGTATCCATTGTTAAATAATCATTGAGAAGTGAAATCCATTACGTATTTCTGGTTTATCAGTATTCATGACAGCGACAGTATGTTTGTTTAACAGATCTGACAGGTAAACCCAAATGTTTCGCTATAGTACAGCGCGTTGTCAACGGATTTTTCAGGCCATAAATGTCTAAGAAAATAATTATCTATGTATTACGCGCTTACTATAGTGAAACATTGACATATATCGTCTCTCAAGATTGTATAACTAAAGGAAACACATTGCCGGCGGTAGAGCCGCCGGTTTTAAACCGAGCGGGTCCGTCGGCTTTTTTGTGCGGCAAAACCGGCGGCTTTATAAGCTGCCGGGTCAGTGGCGGCCTGACCGGTGGCTTGCCCGGCAATAGTGACGCCGGCACTGTGTGTTGCCTTAAGAATGAACCTAAAATACTTAACTATTGCTGCTATCTCGATTGACAATCTAAGGAAGCGTAGTGGGTTTATTTTTTAGTTAAAATTTTTTTTCGTCTACATTGCAATGGATTTTAATGGACGCCAACAGAGCATAGCTAGTGTGTAAAGGCCCTAATCACACGTAGTCGAGAGCAATTTTGAAGGGTATTCAATAAAATTCAGTTTCACATGAGTAAATCTGAGTTAGAACTTGCTTGGATGAGAGAGGAGAGAATGGGACCGATTCCTGATCACTCCAGCCAAGATTATACTTAAAGCCAAAGGTACGAGAGAAAAAAGGTAAACAAAGCGACCATTACTGCGATAACTAGCGATTATTTTCTCTGTCCTTGTCGCACATGTTACACGTACGCGACAATGGCCGAGCAACAGCTGTCGTTGCGTGTTTCATAGGACAGGAAAGCTGTCAGGGCAGCAGTTCTAAACTGTCAAATCCACTATCTTATGAGCAATTTCATTCCTATCTGGAATGGGTTTGAAGTGATACGTAATAATTTTCAAATATAAATGTTTGGAACAGCTGAAACTTTGTTTACCTTTTTTCTGTCGCTTTGTTGGCTTTACTTTAGGTTCCCAGAAATTATATCCCAGTGACTACACCGAAAGGTTTCAGCCAGTTCGACTCTGACGTAGCCATTTCACTGGTGGAGGTTTTCAACAAGAAAAAAGACAACTTCTGAAAATTGTGTAACCAGATCATGAAGTATTTCACCATTGAAAATTGTTCTCGACTATAAAAAAAGTATTTAATTTTAAATATACTTTAATTCACTCAAAATGAGAACAAAAAACTGTTACGAACGGTTTTTTCTTATCATTTAAAAGCATGCTTGGACTCATTTATAATAACGAAAAATAGACATAATTTGAATTGTATACCAAATACCAACATTCTGGATTACTGAATATTCTCATAAAGCTTATAATTTTACAGTTGATCAAATTAAGCGCCACCAAAGACGAATATAAGCGAAAATAGCTTATAGCAAGCGGAATTCAGCGTACTGAAGTTGCATACCAACGCATTACAATCGCCGTCGGACACCTTGTAAAGTTATAAGCTTAGTAACCGATAGATAGCGACATCTCTTCAAATCTCGTTGCAATATTCTCTTGTCTTCACAGCTGACTACCGTTGCATACGATATTAGTCCTTGCACTCTTTACAATAAACATCATAATAGATAGTTTACAATAAAACGTAGTGTATACTCATAATTTATACATGCTGTTATTGATTTTATATCATCAGTTCTATTTATATAATGATAGTGACCTGTGGCTGTTTCGCGCGTGTTCTCAGCGATATAACAAATCTTTTGATAATTCATTCTTGTTTTTGTGTAAGTGAATAGGTGAAAGTGGAATAATACTGGACTTTTCAGACTTTTCTCGAATTGTATTTTGTTAGTTTTGCATATTAGCTATTGTTTTATTAGTATGTATGGATTATTATTAGTCTATGCATAATAATGGTATAACTATATTGAATTGACGCGAGCATACAGTCTATAATAGTCATATCTGTACTTATATAATTAGCACTCATTATCATTTTTCTTATGTATTTTTGCAACTTTCGTTGCCCGACTTAAACTATGTCATAACACTAATGTGAAGGTCTTATTTTCATATTTAATGCTTGGTACGCACCGTATGTGGAAAAGCGCCTAATATCAAACACTAAAGGCTGTTCTTTTTCAATCATTTACAGTGCATTTCGGTAGATTTACTTTAGTAGTTTGTCTTATGTAATTATTTTTTGTATTACTTCGGCCTATCCCTCGTATCACATCAAACAGCAGTTTTTATTTCAATTCACTGGCGGACATAGGCCTCTTCCAATGTGCTCTATATTTATTTACACTATATGCACGTTGTACATAGGCGGACTTAATGCCGTAGGCATTCTCTGCCAGTCGTCCATAGGGTGGTGCAGACCTAGTTCGAGGTAGGCGCATATACATCGCTTCCCGATACTCCACCTTCTGCATCTAGTTTATCAGCCACCGTTTTCAGATCAGTTCACTTGTCCTACCTTCCGTTTGTCTTCTCGAGGCCCTTAGTACTATTAACTAAAAATAACTTGATATTTGAAGAGATGTGTGCTAACGCAGTCATAATGTGACGTGTGTGTATGTCCAATGAGGTGGACAAATATAGTGACGTATTAATTTATGTGCAGTATAAACAATACGGGGCTGTCGGGCTCGTCGACGCCGAACAAACTGCCACCGCCGCCTAGTCCACCCCACCACCACGTCAGACAACCCAACAATACTGGTGAGTAACATTATAGCTTTTTTTTAAGAATATTAGTAACCGATATTGCTCATATTCCCCCCTAAGTTCTACAGCTAAGCTAAATTGAGCTTGTGTTAGAAGTGGCTTCACGTTAGCAGTGGGTTCACGTTAGCAGTGGATTCACGTTAGCAGTAGTTATTTTAAGAATATTAGTAACCGATATTGCTAATATTCCTACAAAATCCTTCAGCTAAACTAAAAATGGCTTGTGTTAGGAGTGGGTTCACGTTAGCAGTAGGTGCATATTAGCAGTGAGTTCACGTTAGCTGTGGATTCACGTTAGCAGTGGTTATTTTAAGAATATTATTAACCCATATTGCTAATATTCTTACTAAATCCTTCAGCTAAACTAAAAATGGCTTGTGTTAGCAGTGGTTTCACGTTAGCAGTTATTGCACATTAACAGTGGGTTCACGTTTGAAGTGGTTTCCCGTCAGCTGTGTTTATTTTAAGAATATTAGTAACCGATATTGCTAATATTCGTAATAAACCCTTCCGCTAAGCTAAAAATGGCTTGTGTTAGGAGTGGGTTCACGTTTGAAGTGGTTTCCCGTCAGCTGTGTTTATTTTAAGAATATTAGTAACCGATATTGCTAATATTCGTAATAAACCCTTCAGCTAAGCTAAACATGGCTTGTGTTAGAACTGGGTTCACATTAGCAGTTGGTGCACATTAGCAGTGGGTTCATGTTAGAAGTGGTTTCACATCAGCAGTGGTTATTTTAAGAATATTAGTAACCCATATTGCTAATATTTCTACTAAACCCTTCAGCTAAGCTAAAAATGGCTTGTGTTAGGAGTGGGTTCATGTTAGCAGGGGGTGCACATTAGCATTGGGTTCACGTTAGCAGTGTAATGGCTATGATTTGAATCTGGGACATGTCAAACATTCAGGGCCGATAGAGCTATTCGGACCTTCTTTATAAGACTGTCCGATCTAAACTGCCAATGAAAGTTTATTTATTATAAACAAGAATATTATAATTTTTGTAACAACTACTATATGACGTAACTATGGAATAGAAACTGATGGCAGGCATATTGTCTCTGCCTACCTCAGAATGAAATAAGCGTGAGCATAAGTATGTATGGATAAATGTATTGGTAACATATTTTTTCCAAAAAATATCATTCTATCATCAATTAGAAGCATCATACGTTTAAAAATATTAACGCGCATTCGCCGCTACTGTATTATACTGTAAGCGATAATGGCACACTAGATATAATCGGAACCGTTATCAACAACTGATATCGTACAACGCATTGTTTACAAAATAAACAAAACTATCTACAGAATGAATGGAACACGCGGACACACGAAATCGTAACCATACCGATTAATATCTGGCATCCCGCCAATATTCGTAAAAGTTTCCTCAAAATTGGCGCCAAGCCAACACGATGACATGGCCGTGGCTCAGTCACTAGGCTGTACTCGGCGATACCTGTGCCTAACTTTAGAAATAAAAGGAAAAACTTTATAAACAATGGTTTCCCGCGCAAATGTAGGATAAATATGGACGATGGTAACAATATTGTTCTCGAGTGTGTTTGTGTGCATGTCATTTTCACAAAACAAATGTGTTTGAGTGGTAGAAATAATATCACTATGTTGTGAACTGCGTAGTTTGGTGTTTGTATGGTTTCTGAAGTTCAATGTCGATTATATAATACATTGTTGTGATGTGCCGTGACTTGACTGAAATCGCGTATCGTTATTTTTGCGATTAAAACTTGTAAGGTGAGCAAAGACCTAAGGTTTTTGCGAATAGTTTTTAGGTTATATTGTTAGCTTTTTATAAACACGTAGTGACTTTCATAACATAAACAAAAGATTCATTAACTAAAATTTCTCAATCATCACATTTTTTTTTTCAAATATCTTTTTGTGTTTTAAATATCTGGCAAAGGAAACCAATGAGTCAGGTTTTATGGTAACATCCAATACACACAGAGCAAAAATCTGATGTGTCGCAACGATTTTTTTCACTTTTCGCGCCAGTAGTATTTGGCATCATATAGCAAACTCCTTGTTGGCACATAAATATACATATTTCTATTCTACGTCATGGTTCGGTTGACGATTAGGTACTTTTACAACATTATTTTACCGTGAACTTAGCTTTTTATTAATGAAGAAACAAAAGTATATTTATCTACTTATATTTTCATTTACAATTAATTATTAAAGTATTCATACAATACTAAAAAAAGTACTAAAACTACATGGCTTTAATTTTCAGCCCAATCAGCTTTGTTTCCGAGTCTTCATTGCTCCATGTTGTCTTGCCCGCCGTTTACGTTAATTAAAATATTTTTTTACCCAACAACATATTTCTTCATTATGTCGGTCATGGGACCATAACTACTAACCATGACCTATTTTCAGCGGTGGGCTGTGGCGACAGTTCTCCCAAAGACTTTTCTATAAATGTTTAACATTCGAAACTATTTGTGATTTGCGTAAGCCTTTGATTTATTCCAGAAATATAAGGCATTCGTGGAAAATTGACAATCGTGTACAAATTCAGGTACCTATACATATACTCAGGTATACACATACAAAAATATATGCGCAAAATTTGAACAAATCCGCCCATGTTTTTTTATCGTGCAAAATCCCCACGGATACCACCCCCACGGAGCCGATGGAGGTGGTTATGTCGGACTCGAACCGACTAAAACGCAGGAGTTGCCGGTTGGCCTTGGTTGCCGCAGGTGAGATTGCCGAAAGCATATCTCTCGCACCCGTTCCCGCAACCACTACAGGCCTCTTATTCTGAGTGACAAACCGTTTCGTATATACACGCGTTCGTAAAGGCCAAGTTAGTCTAGATTTACGCTAGTTTTTTCTTTTATATTAACCAATTGTAATCCACCGTTTTCTCATGTTACGACTGCGTAAGAAAGTCGATCAAACTCAGAACAATGCCCCCCTGAGTTGAATCCCCTAATGAACAAACACCTTCTTCTGAAAGTCGACTATCATCAAGGTCTATAAAAAATTGATACAGCAGCTCTGAAGAGAGAACGTGTACTGTTGTTGAACCACAGGCCTAAGTTCTCTATCTCTCTATGAGCACTGCATTTCCCTGTATCTTATCCTCAATTACAAGATGTAAGGAATTGTATTTAGAAATTCTCATGTCCTTTGCACTCTTCCAGACCACTTAGATCCCTTCATCCATTCCCTGCGGCACTTCCATTCCATTCCTGCGTCCACATCGATTTTATTTGTATGCTAATGTGTTATATACCTGGACTACTACTACGGGTTTTCAGCTTCGAGAGCGTTCCCCTTACATCCGCTATAGAAAACAGTGATAAAATAACCCAGGAGTTATCTAGTCTACATCCCTGTACCTATCAAATTTCACCAGATACGTTCAATCGTTTGTACATAATTGAATAACAAATATCTTCACAAGCTAGCTCAATAATAATATATAATATAATAAAATAATAGTATTGGTAGTATTCTAATATGTACAAGTCATTATGCAAGCAAATTACCTTTCGGAGGCTTTAGGTATATGAATCATATTGATAGTTTATTGGCCTGTGAAATACGTAATCGCGTACTACAAAATCAATGAGTCACATACAACTCGTTCACTATAATTAATTACGTAGGTATTACATGTTTAACTGTTTGTGTACAAACATTGTTATGTAATTTACATTTTATACTTTTGTACAAAGTTTTACCGTTTGCTTCTGTCCAAGTACCAATACATTTTTCAGGTCAATTATGCCTAGGTCTAGGGTGACCAATCAAATCAAAGAATCAATTTCATTTATTAAATTTAGGCACCTAAATTAAGAGCACATATGAACGTCATAATTTTACATTGATGTATAGAATGTCAAGAATAATAAATAAAATGTGCAAATCAATTCTTTTCAAATGATTCTTTCGCTGGTTCGGTAGATTGGTTCTACTGAGAAGATACCAGTAAGAAACTCAATGAACTCGATTATCTTCCTTTTTCAAATAATGTTAGAAGCTGCTAGAAGCCGGTTGTTAGAAGCTGCTGGTGTTGTTTTAGAATTATAATTAACGAAATTTTCGATATCACGACCTATTTGTTGTAGCGGCAACAGAAAAACATACCATCATCTGTGAAAATTTTAACTGTCCAGCAATGAGCTCTCGGTTCATGAGGTAAAGCCTGGTGATAGACAGACAGACAGTGGAGTCTTAGTAATAGAGTTTCAGAAAGAAAGAAAGAAGAAAGAAAATACATTTATTTCTCGCAGCTGCAGCACATACACATAAAAGATACCAAGTAGATTACTCTTTGGATACAGAACCTTAAAAACAGCGTACAGACCGTAAAAATAACGGGAATGGTGAATGAGAATGGTGACAGGCCGGTGTAACCTGGTCGAAACGTCAGGCAAATCAAAGGTACGTATGTACCTATACTAAGATCGCGTTAATTCCCATTATTATTATTATTGTATATCATGGAACGCGAGAGTTTAAAAGTTAGCGTATAGACCGACCGTAACCTGTGGGTCCGCCGTAACCGCGCCTTGGGTATGTGTGGCGTGACGGAGCCAGTATCAACCAATCGAACGTCAGATTCAAAGTTCACAGCGGGGTATCTCGCTCGCTTTCGACTTATGCTCTTTCGTTCTCTTTCTTTACTTCGTCCCCCGCCGCGCCTGTATTTCCTAGGGCACGGTACAATAATCGCGGTCATACTATAGTTTAACTATTTTACAATATAACTAAGTAAATTTATCAATGAACTAGCTGACCCGTCCCGGCTTTGCCCGGGAAAATTTCGTATTTCATATTTGATAGTGACCTAAATGACGAACTTTCCATACAAACACATATTGAGAACAAGATCTTTTCAGATCAATTCTTTTAAGAAATAAATGTACACATGTATCAGCGTTTTTCTAAATTTAACTACTAAGAGGGTAAAATAGGCATACTTTTTCCATACAAACGTTTATTAGCTATTTTACCCTCTTAGTAGTTAAATTTTGAATAACGCTGATACATGTGTACATTTATTTCTTAAAAGACAAAGGTTTATGAAATTTAGTAGGTACATCTAGCTCAGAAGATGACGTACTTTCATACGAACTTCCCTCTCTCTCTCTCTCTCTCTCTCTCTCTCATTCATCAATCTCTTATTTTACTCCTTTACTCTTTTAACATGATAAAATGCATCTATTGTCAAAATTTCAATTTCTGCCTCTATGAATGAGTCAGTCAGTAGATTTTAAACATAATCATATCTTCAAACTCCTACTACGTAGTAATACTACATCTACTAGCTGTGACTCACAAATAACAATATGTGTACTACTAGTGTTTGTAAATACGATACGGCTTGTCGTGATCGCGCTCGATAACACGCTTAATCCACAATTATACCTAGAGTTCCATTGTTTGTGCTCGTTTCACGGTCATAACAAAGTAATTAGTGTTAGTAATTAGTGTGACATGACGTCATTTGAAGGGTTATACTTTACTATATACTAGACGTAATTAAGGCTGTATAGCTAATTGAACTATACCTCGTGCCAAATGGATTGAGAATAAAGTTTATTGACCGAAATGACCTTGCGACCAGCTTGGACTGGTTACTGAATGGTTGTAAACAGTCGCCCTTAAAGACGGATATAAAGAAGGGAAATTTGAAGTGATTCAGATGTGGCTCAATAGCTCTGTTGGTAGAGCATTCCCCCTGTAAGAGAAAGGTCGTGGGTTCAAGTCCCTCTTAAGCGCTTCTTTTCCTGATGTATTTCGAAGAGCATTCCCATTTATTATGCTAACTTAAAAGTTGGCATAGTAAATGCTATAAAAATTTCATTCAAAAAAGGTTTCAAACTGTAGCGAAGAACCGACTGCAGCACACGTGGCGCCCGCGTGAACCTTTATTTTTGTTACACAAAAATCACTATAATACGATATTTCCTGCAAACTTTATTCTCAATCGATCTGCCACGGAATATAAAATCATGTTTAGGGTAAATTCTCGCTAAAACAGCAGTGTCCAGTAGCTAATTTTTGTGGCGAAGAAATAAATTATACACCACTTTGAGTCTTATATATGGGAGATCTCATAGCACCCCGTGCAGTCCTCAAAATACACCCAAAAAACGTGTACGTTTTTGATTTGAATAGAGTCAAGATAATAAATAAATAAATATTTCACAACATTCCACACAACGCTATCTAGACCCATGGTAAGCATAGCTTAACTAACTTGTGTTATGGAATCTAGAATGCGGATAAACATACTTAGATACTTTTTCTTTTGTAAATACATACATATAGAAACACGCAGACCAATGCAAATAGCCATATTCATGCATACAAATATTTGCACTGAGCGGGAATCGAACCCGCGCTTCCTGCGTGGCAGTCGCGTTCACTACCGCCACGCCACAGAGGCTGTCAAGATACATACCGTAACGTTGTACCAATAAAAAATCTAGGCAGTACGTCATGCTTTTTCGAGTGTGAATTTCACCTTTTGAATAGTTCGAATACATAGGGAAAAAGAATCTTCTCGGGCGGGACTCGAACCCGCAGTCTTTCCCTTACAGGGGGAATGCCTGACCAATTCGGCTACCGAGACACGCCCGATATGATTCAAATTTCCCATCTTATACGTCTTTAAGGCGACGTTTTGAATAGTTATTTAGTTATTTTGGTACCGCATCCAAGTCCTTTCGCCTTTGTACTGTACGTTGGAAACTACACAGCTATTTTGGTCCATTGTTTAAATAGTATTTTGTGTTATTTCTTGCAGAGGTAGTGGAGAATGGTCCGGTGTCGACAACCCCCGCGCATACGGCCACGCATCTACCGCCAGCGCCAGCGTTACCACCTCCAGTGAGTTCCTTACTTAGCTATACATTGGGACACGTATCTTGGACCTTAAATCGCGAGACAAATGGGGGATTTGTAATAATCTATGGTTGGTAAAGTGCTCGTCATCCAAAAAACATCCAAGTAACGTGTACTGCGCGTATAGAGGACATTTAAGGTGGGTGATTTTATAGTAGTGTCGGAAAAAAAGAATTTGAGCGCAGTGTCGATAGGAAAATCATCTGGAAGTATTAATTTGGCGAAAGAAAACGATTTGGATAGGTTAGGTTATTTTTTTAACCACCCAGAAACCGGATAGAATGTTGGCGATTTTTTCCTGTTTTTGAAAATTGGACCAAATGCGTATTTGACCAAACGCGACTAAACGGATATCAATCTCAAATCGGGAGCGCCTTATTTCGTAGAAAGAAATTTCATAGAATTTCATTTTACAGAAAATGTTTCATATAATATCTGGTTCTTATATTTTTATTTCGAATATTATTGTTTCAAAGACAATTTACCACAATGAATCACTTTTCACAGAAACACAATTTAATGAATTTTTTTTCACATATTTTGGTTTAACATACTTATCAAACTGTAGAATTATTATTTAAGGAATCTTAAAAACAACCACTAACCACCATCTATTTCAAACAGTAAAATTTAGATACATTTTTTTTTCCCGATTGCTTGTAGTAATTTAATTAGATAATACCCCGACTCGGATAGGTTAGGTTAGTTCGTGGTTATTTTTTTTAAACCACCCAGAAAATATCTTTGCGCAAATAAGTTTTATATGAAATAACCAATATAAAAAAGAAGAATATTTGATTTGTTATTCTATGAAATGATTATTCTAACATTAAAATTTATGTGAAACAAAAGTCAATGATTTAAAAATCTTTAAAGTAAGTATTATGTATATTGATTATTCTATGAAACGAAATTATGCGAAACATTTTCTGTAAAACGAAATTATATGAAACTTTTGTCTATAAAACAACGCACACCCTCTCAAACTCTCTTTTATACCGCTATTTAGAACAAAACTGACAAGACTTTCGATTTGCAAAATATAGTTCCATCAGTAACCTGTAACCCACCCCATAAAACTGTAATAGTATCAAGAGTTTCACTAATAACATGTAACACGAATAAACTCGGCAGACGTCAAAAAGTTCGTCGGTCGGTCTCGGCTCGTCCGCGAGTGCGAGCGAGACGGCGCCGTCGCCGCTCACGGTCAACGGGCCCAGCCAGCCGCACCACACGCCGCAGCACGTCGCCAACAAGTACGTACCACCACCACCACCATCACCACCACCACCCCCACCATCACCACCCATGAAATTGCCGAAAGCATATGTCTCGCACTCCAGCAACCAGGGACCTAAGACGACGTGCGTTTTAGTCGGTTCGAGTCCGACATAACCACCTCCACCGGCTCCGTGGGGGTGGTATCCGTGGGGATTTTGCGCACGATAAAAAAAAACTCCCACATCCATCACCACCCCCACCTCCATCACCATCACCACTGGTCCACCCTGCTAGCGAAAGGCAGGATTCTCCCCGTTCTACACATCTGCCGGGGTGCGAGAGATATGCTTTTGGCAATCTCACCTCCGGTAACCAAGGACCCAAGACGGCATGCGTTTTAGTCGGTTCGAGTCCGACATAACCGCCTCCACCGGCTCCGTGGGGATTTTGCGAACGATGAAAAAACCCCCACCGTCACCACCACCATTACCACTACCACTCGTCCATCCTGCTAGTGAAAGGCAGAATTCTCCCCGTTCTACACAAAGCATCAGTTCAATAACCTCTGTCCTCCATGAGCGTGGACCTAGGTTTATCTAGATCTAGGCTTCACCTGTCAACCCTAGGGTTGACAGGTGAAGCCTCCGCTGTCACCCTAGCAAAAGTGGTTCCCCTATCCGAGACCAGATATGGACACAGTACTCCTTTATCCGAAGGGGGTGGGTCATTTCTATGGCAGCTGGGGTGTGAGGGATATGCTAAAGGCAATCTCACCCAACAATTGATGACCAGAGTTGGCGTGTATTTTTAGTCTGTTTGGCGTGCATTTTTGGCTCTGACGCGTAAGACCGCGGCAGTAGATACAGCGAGGAACGGCGCGACAGCACAAGCTGCAAAGCAAGCCAATGAGAGGGAAAAAACAGAGAGTCGCTAAACCGGTCTCTCCACCACTCGCCGCTGCGCTCGTGCGACCACGGCCTTAGGCGTTACAAACAAGCACGAAAGACTTCGTTTCACTCTAAACTTGAAGTTTAGCAGGATATAGTGTTGTGTAATGATCCTTTGTGTACTTCCAGTGGTCGAGTGAGCGAGTCGTCGAGTACGGCCACACTAAGCGCACACAGCGGTGGGCCAGCGGGCGGCACCGCGTCACTCAAGAGTATGGCGCAGGAAGCCGTGCAGCGGGCGGGGCTCGACACTATACACCCACAGGTACCACTCCCGCACTAGGCAGTACGCGGGGCTCGGCACTGTACACCCACAGGTACCACTCCCGCACTAGGCAGTACGCGGGGCTCGGCACTGTACACCCACAGGTACCACTCCCGCACTAGGCAGTACGCGGGGCTCGACACTATACACCCACAGGTACCACTCACGCACTAGGCAGTACGCGGGGCTCGACACTATACACCCACAGGTACCACTCACGCACTAGGCAGTACGCGGGGCTTGACACTATACACCCACAGGTACCACTCACGCACTAGGCAGTACGCGGGGCTCGACACTATACACCCACAGGTACCACTCACGCACTAGGCAGTACGCGGGGCTCGGCACTGTACACCCACAGGTACCACTCCCGCACTAGGCAGTACGCGGGGCTCGACACTATACACCCACAGGTACCACTCACGCACTAGGCAGTACGCGGGGCTCGACACTATACACCCACAGGTACCACTCACGCACTAGGCAGTACGCGGGGCTTGACACTATACACCCACAGGTACCACTCACGCACTAGGCAGTACGCGGGGCTCGACACTATACACCCACAGGTACCACTCCCGCACTAGGCAGTACGCGGGGCTCGACACTATACACCCACAGTTACCACTCCCGCACTAGGCAGTACACGGGGCTCGACACTATACACCCACAGGTACCACTCCCGCACTAGGCAGTACACGGGGCTCGACACTATACACCCACAGGTACCACTCCCGCACTAGGCAGTACACGGGGCTCGACACTATACACCCACAGGTACCACTCACGCACTAGGCTGTACGCGGGGCTCGACACTATACACCCACAGGTACCACTCCCGCACTAGGCAGTACGCGGGGCTCGACACTATACACCCACAGGTACCACTCCCGCACTAGGCAGTACGCGGGGCTCGACACTACACTCACAGGTGCCACTCCCGCACTAGGCAGTACGCGGGGCTAAAATACATTGTCAAATTGTCTGTCGGTCTATGTCGGTAATATCATTATTATTATGTATTTCTGATCTTTTCTTTCACCATTCCAGTATCATAGCACATCCGGCTTGTAACTACGTGGATACTCATGTCCTGTTGGCACTGTTACAGAACGTAAGGCGAGGGGCAGCCTTGGCGCAAGCGCACATTCCTCCATTATTGGGCGTCGCGCCTCTAGGCCCATTACCACTTAATTCGGTAAGAACTTAATACTTTTCATACATGTCATACACACATACATATAATCACAAATTTATCACCGGAGAGTTAGGCAGAGGTGAATTAACACCCACATTTCACCAATCAATGTAGTCGGTTCCATGTAATAGGGGGTGATAACAGTACCGCTACGCCGCCGTAGAAGTCGTCATAACAAAAAAAAAGAAAACCCCGTTGAAATTATTAAGGGACTCGAAAATTATTCTCGGAGTCTCCTGGGTATTCCGGGATAGTTGGGTACCCACTCTAGCCATACCTACTCGAATTTTGAACCCACTTCAAGCACAATCTTTGAATTCAAAAATATATCTATACGTTTCTATAATCACGCCTTTATTCCCGGAGGGTTAGGCAGAGGTTAATTTACACCCACATTTCACCAATAGGGGTGAGACTGTGCCATAACATTCCGGGCACTATTGTTAACTCGAGCCTATATCTGAGACTGAGTCTGGGCTGTACATATCTGTCTGATGTTAAACAGCCCTATCCCTTCGTTGCCTTGTACGACACCGCATGGGAAGAGATGGGGGTGGCCTAAATTCTTCTCTGGTGGGAACCACGCGGCTATATACATGTCACCACGAATAATAATCTAAATTAGAGTCGGTTCTTGCGTTTTAAGCGTCGTCGGTTAGTCACCTTTATAACTGAGCTAGTTGATAAAGAGTCTGCCTTCGAATCCTGGTCATTACAGCACTGACGTGAAACCAAGACTAACACAATCGGTGACAAATGTTCTATTTTCGTAAATTGATGAAGATACGAAATACATCGGGGAAAAAGAGCGCTCAAGTGGGACTTGAACCCACGACCTTTCCCTTACAGGGGGAATGCTCTTTCATCAGAGCTATTGAGCCACACCTGAATCACTTCAAATTTCCCTTCTATTTATATCCATCTTTAAGGGTGGATATTATGTGAACAGATTTTCACTAGCAAAATAAAGTCACATTCTAGAACTATGCTCAGTATCGATTTTCATTGATTCGATGAGTCTGTCCTGAGTACTTGTTATTTTTTCCTTTAATTCTAACATACAATTATTTTATGTTTCCAGGAACACCAGCTACAATTCCAAATGTTGGAATCCTCGTTCTACCACATGCCACACCCGTCCGATTCGGAAAGAACGAGGGTTTACCTACCCAGAAATATATGCCAGACGCCTATTTATTACAATCAGGTTTGTGAGCACTTGTATGCCACACGGTTACGACCGGACACTACGCAGGTCTTAGATCCCCGCCCAATGCAAATATTTCTATGCATGAATATAGTATTTGTAATTGGTCTTTCAATTACAGGGGGAGTGCCTTACCAATTCGGCTGCCGAGACACGCCCGATGTGATTCAAATTTCCCATCTTATACGTCTTTAAGGCGACGGTGGAGTCACGGTGGAGACTGCGGGTTCGAGTCCCGCCCGAGATGATTCTTCTTTTTCCCTATGTATTCGATTTGTATAGTTAGCATACTATATGTTGTAAAAATTCATTCAATGGTCTGTTAAACCTTAAAAGTCCTAAAACTGGTATAACACTGTAAGCCTTGGTTGTGGAGGTCTGATGGCAATCGCTTCGCGGAAAATATCAAACTCCAGCCAAATCCGTAGTTAGACAAGCGAACCCCATACTGTAACCACCTCATGCTTCAGATGCAACTGTTATTAACACTAAGGTGATGAAGGAGTCACGGTTACGATCTGTTTCCGAGCTGATGTCTGCTATCTATCTCGGTTGCCATACGAATATTTAAAAAATAAACCCCTTCAACTAAGCTAAATTGTTTGTGCGGGGAGTAGGTTCACGTCGGTAGTGTAATGGCCAGAATTTGAACCCTGGACCTCTCGATCGTAAGGCCGACTCCTTAACTAGGTGGCAGACAAAGTGGTATAAAAAAAAGTCACTGCAGAAGTTAAGTAGTAGAAGAAGAAGAAGATTCTTCAGATGCCAGTGTGTGAGAGAGTCAAACACAACTTCACCCTTAAGTACCTGGGAGTTACCCATTAAACTACCGACGAACCCTACTACTAACATAGTATCCTCCTTACACAGCCTCTGTGGCGTGGCGGTTGTGAACACGACTGCTACGCAGGAGGTGTGGGTTCGATCCCCGCTCAGTGCAAATATTTGTATGCATGAATATGGCTATTTGCATTGGTCTGGGTGTTTCTATGTATAACATGTATGTATTTACAAAAACAAAAGTATCTTATTATGTTTATCCGCATTCTAGATTCTATAACACAAGCTGGTTAAGCTAACCATGGGTCTAGATAGCGTTCTGTAGAATGTTGTGGAATGTTTATTTATTAATCCCTCCGCGGTATTGCAGGTACTGCTACCCCACTCCGACTCAGTGGAGTTCTTCCAGCGGTTGTCGACAGAGACGCTGTTCTTCGTGTTCTACTACATGGAGGGCACGAAGGCGCAGTACCTCGCGGCCAAGGCGCTCAAGAAGCAGAGCTGGCGGTTCCACACCAAGTACATGATGTGGTTCCAGCGGCACGAAGAGCCCAAGGTTATTAATGAGGAATATGAACAGGTAACTCACATCAACACTCTATATTATTCAGATAAATGTCATCAAATCAAAAAAAACCTGCGGTAGCCTAGTAGTATGCGGAATGGACTGCTGAGACGAGGTCTTCGGCACACACCAATGACTTTTCGATGCTTTTCGAAGTTATGTGTGTATTTATCGCAGGTTTATAAGTGCCCGGTTAATGGCCATAGGCTCGCCACCTATTACATTGGAACCTAAACATAAACTGGCGAAATGAGGGTGCTAGCACCTCTGCCTACCCTTCGGGGAATACAGGCGTGAGTTTATGTTATATGTTATGTTTATGTAATCAAAAGATTCAGAAGGAGCCAACGTCCGAGTGCCATCACTGTGATGCGAGCATAGACATAAATATACAGACGTGAAGCTACTACGAAATTCATTCATAAAATCATATTAGGAAAACGCCAATTCTCCATCTTGCTTTCCAACGTAGTGGGGATGTAGTAGCACCTGATTGGTCAAATAAAATTGCTAGTGATGCGGTGATAGAATTTTAATTATCGATATTTTCCCAAATATTTAAAGAACGAAGGCCACTTCCCATACATAGTGAATGACTTTGGTACTGGTATTACTGATGAATAGATACTAAAACATTGAAAAAAAAAAAAAAAAAAATTGAATTTTTTTTTTGTCCAAATCGATTTTATTTTTGTGCCAATGTGTTATGTACCTGGAGTACTACTAAATATATATATATATATCGTTATTCAAAGACTGTAAAGAATCTTTGTAGATTCTACGTCCTTCTGGGTGAATTATTCGAAACTCCGGCTATCACAAGGAAAGTCTGACAGAAAGCCATAAGCACACTGCAACCTGAGAATACAAATAATCGGCATCCACTTAAGCTAATCACTTAATTTTTTCTGTCAAATGTATAAATTTTTAGTCTGTGCCCTTTTTATATCGATAAGTAGTTATCGACAGTTTACTGGATTCCCTACTAGGCCGCCATACTGCTTTCCATTCATTCATAAAATCCAAGTTTAGGTAGGCAGTTTTTTTTCGTAGGTATGGCACCTCTTGATATACTCTAAGGATGCGAGCGAGGACACAGAGCTGCACACGCTGACCGAGTGCCCTAGCGAGGCGGGTCCTAGTGGCGGCTCTGGGGGAAACCCGACGTCGGAGGTCGCAGAACGATCTCCGTCCTCCATGAGCGCTGACCTGGGGTGACCGGTGGAGCCGCCTGTCACCCTAGCAGAAGCAGGCCGCAGCGGCGGCGTAAAATGCGCCTCCCCGTAACCGGGGCTAGATGGGGACACTGTGGTCCCCACAACCCGAAGGGGGCCATCTCGAAAGAGATGGTCCTCTGGGTCTGCCGGGATGCGAGAGATATGCTTTCTGCAATCTCACCTCTGGCAACCAAAGACCCAAGATGGCGTGCGTTTTAGTCGGTTCGAGTCCGACATAACCACCTCTACCGGCTTCGGGCGGGTGGTATATGTAGGGACTTTTCGCGTGTTAAAAAAATAGGTCAGCAAGGCGTATGTCAATCAGGGGGAGGAAAATTTTAGGAAAGATCATCTAAAGCTGTGGCTTTCCCAAGCATGGTTTCTAAAACGAATTTATTGTTATGCCGCTATTAAGTAACTGCTTTAAGCTTTTATAACAGCGGATTTTCTTAGCCGTATTGGTACCCAATGGACGAGAATAGGGCTACCCCATCTCTTCCCGTCCGTATGTTAAAAGGCGACAAATGATAAAGCCGTTTCCAACCGACAATATACATTGGTCATGACAACGTATCCACTTGACACCTATAGGATCGCCCGCTGTTAGGTGGGACCGAGAATCATAGTTGACGAAGGATTTACAGGCTAGAATGTATATTAGAAAAAAAAAGAAAAATGTTTTTTATTTAGACATGCTGCAGCACACAAAAAACATCATGCCTAAACAATTATAATTTTTTTTACACACTCCATCTATGCTTAAAGTGCCTAAAACTAATTATTATTAAAAATCATAATACACAGTAATAATATGCAATGGCAACACTGACTGGCAACAATGTTCATATAAAAACAAAACCAAACAAATGCATACAATCAGTGGCACAGTGGCTTACATAATTATTTTGCCTAAAGTGGTTATTAATCACCCAAGTGTTGTGGTATATTAGTTAGATATGCGCTGCAGCTGCCAAAACTGGTCGCTGCTCAGCTTTGTGCTGTGAAGTAGTGCCTATGTTCATCCTCATAGCGATTTCCCAGTTCCGGCCAAAGTTTGCGCTTTGGAGCTCGAGTTCCGCTTATAGTATTTGTATTGGTATGTCGAGTTTTCCAAGAGTGACTGCCGTTTGACCTTCCCACTCTGAGAGTCTTATCCATTGTCTAGTAGCTGGTCTAGCAGGTTGTAGATCAGGTTGACTTCGGTATGGTCCTGTTATTATATATACTACTAGCGAACCCGGCAAAGTTCGTACCGCCAATATTTACCGCCCGCGTGGCGTCCGATTCCGTTGCCGCTGCACTCTACTATATTAAGCATGTATTATACACATATGAACCTTCTTCTTGAATTACTCTATCTATTAAAAGAAACCGCATAAAAATCTTTTGCGTAGTTATGAAGATATAAGCATACATAGGGACTTTGCTTATACTATGTAGTGATTCATACATATTTAGATTAGAATTCACCATGTTTGTTAGAGAGATTTGATCCTTATGATTGCCACTATCGATTGATACTATAAAAATACAGGATATAATTTTTTTGGGTTTGTGTCGGTTCAATTACTGGGTGTATCAAGCGAGTTTTCGAAAAACTTAGAATGCAATTTTGTTTCTTTTCAAAAATTATTTCCTCGAATACTTCCACCCTGTATATGATATGATTATATTATCGCCTAATGTCGTGTAAATTGTTCCAGGGCACATATATATACTTCGACTACGAGAAGTGGGGCCAGCGCAAGAAGGAGGGCTTCACTTTTGAGTATAAGTACTTAGAGGATCGTGACTTGAACTGAGACGGGACAGTGAACAGTAGTGCGCCCGCCCCCGGCCCGGACCGGACCCGGACCGGCCCGGACCGGACCGGGCCGGACCAGACCGGACCGGCCCGGACCAGACAGTATTGTAGAGTGCGCCGGACAGCCGCACGCGAGACCAGCCGACTTGTACTACGACCAAAAGTTACCCAAACCCGATCTGAGTATTCCAGTATGATAATGTATGTGACTCCGTTGGATGATATTGAATGATGTGTTGTCTGGTACATATTTTTTTTATGTGTGAAGTATATAGTGTGACGGTCGACGGCCCCGGCCCGACGGTGAGCGGATAAAGACTTATTTAAAAACTTTTGCTCGTACTACGGCGGAAGATACTCGCAAAATTCACAAGCGATAGTTGGACGCATTCTGGCAGTTTGTATAGGCATGACTTGTGAGAGGACAGTCGGGCACCACGCCCACGTGTTTGTTAATGAGGCCTGAAATTGGCAGCCAAAATTGGCACCAAAACTATAGCAGCCAAAATTGGCAACAAAACTTTAGCAGCCAAAATTGGCAACAATGTTATAGTAGCCAAAATCGGCAGTGAAAATTGGCAGTATAGCAGTCAAACACATAATTCGCATTATTAGAAGGTTTCAGATAATTTATAGACGTTTCACCAATACCATTTTCATATTACAACTATTATACAATAGCCTAATTATGCGTATTTTAATCAGTTATTCGCATTTTATCAATAAAAAATAGTTCTATACCAAATTGGCTGCAAATTTTGGCTACTGAAATTTGGCTCCTACAATTTTGCTGCTACAATTTTCGCTGCAAATTTCAGCCTCATGTTTGTTAAATTACTGTACACAAGAACGAACAAGCGAAAGATTTTGTGATGCAATACGATTAGTTTCAGCCATACGTCGGTTGTTAGTAGCGAAACAATGTGATAATTGATATAGGGCGCCCGGGGCGGACTCGAACCCGTCGTGTGTCGGCATCCTTCTGTTTACTGAGCGATAGTGTAGTCGTTATTGTCATAGAGCATTCGACGAGCCGCCCACGACTGTGATTGCGGCCGACACGACATAAACGCACATTGTAATATGTTTTTAAATGCCTTATAGTACAGTATTATATCTCTTGTATAAGGACGCAGCTTCTTGACACTTTCTAATCTGTGGTATTGTTTCTTCTTTAAAAAAATAATTGTAAAATACTCTATCATCTGTTTTACTTCTATCTAATTGTGCATTATATATAAATAAATTGTTATATTACTTTTATGTTGTACAATAAAGAATATTTTATTTTATATCCTATGTATAACAGTACTTCAAATATAATTTACTGATAGTCTAACAACCATTGTATTCGAGCGCCCGGCTCCTAATTATGGCAGTTTCCAAATTATTTGAAGTACTGAAGTTGCCTCAAGAAGCTGCCTCGTAGTGAGTCCATGTTAGAAAGCGAACAAGCAATCAGTCGGTCGCAGGTTCGATCGAGCACGCCCCGGGCCTTTTGTTTTAAACTTGTGTATAGACATTGGAATAGTTTGAAATTATTTTAAGTGCCAACTCGCGCGCAACACGACCACTGCATTTGTGATCTTAATTTTTTGTAGACTGACTAGTTTTCTTATAATTGTGATCGACACTGCCGAGAGTTAGTCGGCCAGTGTTGTGGGACCGAGCGGGTTCCGCGCGAGTTGCGAACTCGCAGGGTCGCGTCGCGTGCGCGTTGGATACCTAAATATAACTACACATAAGGACCTCCAGTGCGATTTCATTAGTTTGCTATGTAATACACTTTTTCACCTCCGATTTTATGTATATTTTAGTTAGTGCATTTAAATTTGAACAAAAATTATGTAAGAGCATGCATGTCACACTGCCAATGTATTATATTATTGGATAGTTTATACGGTATACATACATTATTATATATATAAATTGTACTTATTTATTGTTTGTGATATATAGCGGTGGCTCGCTCGGGGTGAAAGAGTCTATTACCGATCGTCGCCGAACGCGAACGCAATAGTTCTACTGCCAGATGGTGATGCCTTCATCGTACAATCATTGATATAACACCAAAACTTGTTTTCCATTGTTCGACAGACCATAGTGTAATTTTGTATTTCGTATTTAAATGTAAATCATAATTGTTGCAAACGCCTCGCGCAGCTCAATTAGATACGCGTACCGCTTGTGAGGTGAGGCGAGGCGAGGTGAGGCGAGGCGAGGCGAGGCGAGCGAGGTGGCGCGGTGGGTTGTGTGGGGCGGTGAGTGGTGGGTACTGTGTACCGGCGGTGTGTACTGACTGTGTACTGTGTACCGTGTACTGCGCTCGAGTCCCGGTGAGCGGTACACGCACGATCTCGTTTATTACGTGCGTAATGTTGATAGTTTTCACTTTTGTAAAAAGTCTATCGTGAGAGCAGATGAGATGTGGTAAATAATTTAAAAAATTATCTGTACAGTTCTATTTGTATAGAAATAATAAATAACGATTAAAAAAAATTAAAACAACGTTGTGATTTCTTCCTAAACGCTTAGCTGTAAGTGCGTCGGTTTATACAAGTGCGCGCGCCCAGTTTTGGTCGGCGCGCCGTTTATCGCATTTCTTTTTTTTTTAATTTATTTTTTTATAGAAAGAAATGACTGTTTACTTTTAGAATAAACTGTAAGAAAGCATTGAACAACTTTGTTTGGTTTGAGGATCGCTCCGAGTCCCGATATTTATTTAAATTGTATCTATTCTATATAACAACTGCACCTAAATTCTGGTATCCAGTGGCATGTTAATATGTACATTGCAATATTTTACACATAAATCATAAGTACTTACATAACTTTGAACAAATTCTGTTCGGAGATATTCGTGAAAAATATTCTGATGTCATTTTTTCATCCATATTTCCAGTCATTTTTTCCTGTACATTTTTAATCCACTGTCCCATGCGGGCATCAAACCCCTGACTCGATGTGGAGGCCGTGAGACGACCACTTCATTACAGCAATTGACTTTCGAAAAAAAAAATTAATACACCTCTGACTACCCCTTCTAGAATTAACAGGCGTGAATACATGTGTGTATGTTCAAAAAAGTAAAAATAGGTTAATTTTATGGCTTATTCCACTTTTCCCCGTGACAATCCCCGTTGATGGGGATTATTGAACTTTTTCTTCACTATTGACGCAACATTTTTAAATAATGGGGATTAGTGAACTAAAAAGTTACACTAAAAAAACTAAAAAAGAACTAAAAAATCAAAAACAAAAGTATAGTAGAATTCATTTATAGTATTTTATTTTACTTTTGAACTTTTTAGTTCTAATAGAATTTATCATCATTATTCAACAATTTTGCGTCCACGGGGTCAACGGGGAAAAGTGGAATAAGCCGATTTTAATGGTACCCTTTTGTTTTCCAAAGAATAATTTTTGTGGGAAATATGTTGTGCATCACTTGTTTTGCGAGTCGTATCTATATTTGAATAATTTTCATAGCATTTTATACGCTAACTTAAACATTCGAAAAGCCCTTAAAGACGGATATAAAGAGAAGGGAAATTTTAAGTGATTCAGGTGTGGCTCAATAGCTCAGTTGGAAGAGCATTCCCCCTGTAAGGGAAAGGTCGTGGGTTCAAGACACTTGAGCATTTCATTTTACCGATGTTTTTCGTATCTATATGTACTAGGTACTATTTGATAATAACGATGGATTGGTAGTATAACTGAAATTAGTAGATTTTCCCATATATACAGATAACTATTTATTTTTAGTAAACTTTGTAATTGGTAAAAAATAATTTGCAATAATACGAGTATACATAAATGCAAAGATAGATTTGAATTAAATTTTTACAGCATTTATTATATACTATAATATATATATTATATATATATATATATAGCCTAGTGGTATGGGTAATGGACTGCTGAGACGAGGTCTCGGGTTCGATCCCAGGTTTACCATGGCACACACCAATGACTTGTTGATGCTTTTCGAAGTTATTTGTGTATTTATCGCAGGTTTATAAGTGCCCGGTTAATGGCAATAGGCTCGCCACCTATTACATTGGGACCTACACATAAACTGGCGAAATGTGGGTGCTAGCACCTCTGCCTACCCCTTCGGGGAATACAGGCGTGAGTTTATGTTATGTTATGTTATTATATTATACTAACTTTTTAAATTCGTAATACATCGGGAAAGGTAAGGTTAGAGAAAAGATAAATACTTCTGGTTGCATTTGGGAGTAAGGTAAGTATTGTTTGTTTCATATATCTTGGACATAAATCGCGAGATACAAAAGGCACTGGCGTGCGCAGATTGTTTTGTAACAATCTATGCTTGGTGAATTTGAGCTCGTCCACCGCAGTTGTAGCACCCCGTATTATCAAAATATATCCAGGAAAGGTGTACAGCGCGTATAGAGCGCATTTTAGGTTCAAGATATATGAATTATACAATAGCAGTGTAGCACATCTCCTGAGAGTGCCATTTCAGTGTCAACCAAATCAGAGGGGAGTATTATATCGGACTACAGGCTTCGGCAAACTTTTGATGCAGCCGGGATTGTCGATGAAGAAAAGGTAATGACAGGAGGTCAGACGGGAGTCGCTCCCAACATAGCCGAAAAAATCTGCCACATCTAAAACCCATTATAAAAGCATAATCTGGGTTCGGAAGCGAAGGTAGAGGATGCAACTGGGATAACTGCTACGATGATGATGATGATGACCAGGGCCTCGATTCTACTGAAGCACAACTATTGTCAAACCACAGAGATTGCAAAAAGCTGCAATACATTATAGACTTTAAATCATTTAAAGTTCAATATTAAATAACTGTTAGCAGAGTGAACAAAAGAGTGTAATGAAACTTTTGCCATTTAATTTTGGACCTTAGTGTATAGAAATAAAGTCTATAATGTATTGCCGCTTTTTGCAATCTCTGTGGTTTGACAATAGTTTTGCGTTAGTAGAATCGAGGCCCGGATGCACGAGTAAAATGAGTAGGTATGTGCGCGTATCTGGTTTCATTAACCGACTTCAAAAAGGAGGAAGTTAATTCATCTTTTTTTTTGTTTGTTTCTCATAAGTTACGACAAAGTGAACCGATTTCGATATTTTTTTTATTTGAATGCTGGTGTCTGTCCTGTGGCCTAGTTTTAATTTGGTCCAGAACTACCAATGGGGTCTATGGGAAAACCACAAGTCTCAAATTTGCATTCTGTTTCTAAATGTTTTTTTTTAAATTAACTATTACTAAACTATTACTTCGCTAACACAAACAAACGAGTGACGACTTCGCAACCCACAACATTATGTGTTTTCCAGTCTGCTTGTAACGTCTTTTAGAAAACGCGCGTAGCGTGTTCGCCCGCACCCGCGTCACAAAATTTATATAGCTCGATACGTATGTGACATGCGTACCTAATTAACAACAATGATGTGTTTTTTCAGTATAGCAGCATTTATATTTACTACTAGCTTTTGCCCGCGGCTCCGCCCGCGTGGATGTCAGTTCCCGGTAATTATTCGATTTTTTCTCACCTTTTAAACCTTCCCTAGAACTCCAAGAACATTTCAAGACTAAGATAAGATAAATCCATTCAGCCGTTCTCGAGTTATAGCGAGACTAACAAACAGCGATTGATTTTTATATATATAGATTAGGGCAGCAGGGAATGTGCTAGTCTAATCAGTTACTTTTTACTAATAATCGAAGAAACGGTAAGTTAAAAGGAAACTTGTAAGTATAAAATAAAGAAATATGACGTCGTCATACCTCTAACCCATACTAATATTATAAATGCTTTCAAGCGCTTTCAAGCCTAAACCACTGAACCGATTTTGATGAAATTTGGTATAGGGATAGATTAGACCTTGATAAAAGAATGTTTGATCGCGATAACCAACATTCACCGTTTGTTATCCGTAGTACACCCAATAGACCCACCGGTGGTACTACGATTATCAAGCGGGCAAAGGTTAGTTTGTAGTTCGTGTAAATAAGAATAGATACAACTTATCGCCCCCTTACCATTAATTTAGTTAATAAGTCTTAGCCGCGTGGTTCCCGGCAGAGAATTTGGGGCATCCCATTTCTTCTCATGCGGTGTC